>CM068376.1:96059666-96464666 GCA_034769895.1 Magicicada septendecula
TCGAACGATGAGGATGAGAGTGATCGCACAGTCGACCAGGCTCTGTTTAACTTGCCTCAGTGGAACAGTTATGGCTTTACTCTCGTTGGCTTGCGTGGTGAGGTTTAGTAGCGTGTTGAAAAAAGTAGTTGAAACTTATTTACAGGGTTGGATTTACATTGTGATCCGTGGGTATTTTACTTCTATAACTCTGTCATCACAGAATATTAAATTCTGTAGTCTTTTTTTTTAATAGAGCATAAAGTGTATGCTTATCCTTTTTGTAATATTACCTTATAATTACATTCTTATAAAACGTGTTCACAGCATTTTGTTGTTACTGCCACTGCGTACCACACCGTGCCACTATTTTGAACAGCATTCACAAGTTGATTAAAAAGTAAAGAATTCTTTAAATTTAATGCAGCATAGTAAGATATGCTATTGTGATTGTAACTCATTCTTTGTGTATATTGTAGTAAGTGCATGCATGTGTGTGCAGTGTGCATGCAGCACATGCATGCAGTTCTTGTGTCGTGTGCTTTGGTTTAGTATTAGTGTTTGATTTTTTGCGTTTCCTCCAACTTTGCTTTATTATTCCGTATCCTGTGTTGTTTTCTTTTTTTTTTAATATTTCATAACTCTTTATAAAGGGTGTATAATTGCTGCTATATTAAAACATATATATTTGTTCTTTTTTAGAAGTAATTTTTTTAATGTAAAGTAGTGTTGTGTCAACACTAAGTGTCAGTGTTGTAAGGTTCAGAGTTGCTTTGTCGTGCTAAAGAAAGTGCAGTATTCACAAATGTTATATTTTGAGTATTGTGTCATTTCTGACAATTTTGATTGTAGAGATTTTAATGAACTAGTAAAAAAAAATGGAGTGAACCTGTAATTATTAATAAGATTTGAAGGTAACGTTTTATGGCATTCACTCCCAAAAGTGCCTTTTAGCTGTTTTTTCAGATTCTGCACTTTGATTAGCAGGGCATATTCTTCTTCAGTAGAACTGTCTATAGATAGGTAACAAATAATCAAAGACACCATGCTTCCTTGTCTTGTGCACTGTCTTTCAGCTCTATGTCCCCAGCCGTCTTTCAGATCATTCAACTTTCCCATTCTCTTCCTTCCTCTACCTCTTTTCTCTTTACCTCGGTTATCATTCTCTTAATACGATCAGCAGAATTATATCTCATCAGCACATGTACTCAGCAGCGTAACTGCAGGGTGGCTAGACTGGCAGATATCTAGGGGCCGACCAAGGTAAAGGGGGCCCACCTTATTTCTATTTTATTGTGTATTTACATATTCTTTAATGTTATAAAAGAGCCGTCTTAATAATACACTAACTGATGAGGTGGCATTTATTTCTATGTACCTTTGACTTTTCAAGTGCTGTAATTGTAAACTAATACAAGATTTCTGGTTTCTTTGCAGCTAGTAGTAAAAACAAAACATAACAACTATGGCATCCCCTCTTATGTATGTCAAACCTTTGAACTCTATGTATGCCAGTAATTATGGAGGGTTATATACACTAAATAAAATAAACAATAAAAGATCATGATCATGTGCAGTAACATAGGAACAAAACTTTGTTACCTTATCATATCCCCTTATAGATATACTATCACATTTATTGTTGACACTCGCAAATAACATGTCAGTTTCAACATGCAGTCTCTTGTAAAGGCACTTATGAACATTATAAGTGTTAGGATAGTTCATTAGGGGGAAAATGCAATAGGTAATGAGAAACGAGATGAGAAAGAAAAGCATGTTAAATTCCAAAAATTCACTTAGTATTTTTCTCAGGTTGCTGTCTCCTTGTGAAACACCCTGGAGTAAAACTGAAACTTTAGTTCAGGGGACAGTGTAATAGGAAAAACTAATCAAGAAGCCTCTAATTTAAAAAGTATCCCAAGGGAAATTCCAAAAATTCACTTAGTATTTTTCTCAGGTTGCTGTCTCCTTGTGAAACACCCTGGAGTAAAACTGAAACTTTAGTTCAGGGGACAGTGTAATAGGAAAAACTAATCAAGAAGCCTCTAATTTAAAAAGTATCCCAAATACTGCTGAATATAGAGCTGAGCTGATGAAAAACCATGAAGAGATGTGCAAATCCATTTCAGTTTGGAGTGTGTCAAGGGTTCATTTAAGACACAACAAATTTCAAAGAAGTAAATGATTAAGTAAGAACATTTGTTACAGAAAATCCTCACTGTAAGCCTAAAAGCCTGTTTGATAGAGACAGTAATTGAAGTTTTTCAGAAAGATGTTATACAATTCCAAAATCTTGACTACAGTTGAAAAGTAGTTATATTATTCTCATATTCTTAAAACACATCTTAAAAACTCTGGTAGCTTTTTGAAGATAGAGAACTGTATATTTTTTTAGAGCAGTTGGATTAACAGTTATTGTGATTCAAAACTTATAAATGAAGCAGTAAGAACTAATGAATTGTCAAAAACCTACATTTATTCCTGCCTTGTCTATGAGCATTTGGCTTTAAATACTATGTTGGATGAAAAACTCAAAACACCAAGGGAAAAAAATCATTTTGTCACCAAGCGTTACATGGACTTCTTAATGTTATGTTGACTATTGCAAAGTACATACAGGTCACAGACCTCAGTGCATTTTTGAGGTCGCAGAGAAAAAGTATGTAGTGAGGGAGGTAGCAGTAGAAATTTAATAAGCATTGTAGAATTGCTAGCTAAGTATGATATAGTTTTGCAAGAAGTATTCAATAACTCACTACAGAATGAACTTTAATATATAAATGGAGAGAAAAATAAGGAATTAAATAAAGGGAGCACCTTCCCACAATGGACACCTGTAATAATGGAAATCAGCTAAGTGGAAAATTCTGTGTAATTTAAAAAAAAATAATATGCCTAAAAGAGTTAGTGCAAAGTTTACAAAGCAAACCGGTATACCAGTATAGCGTACTGGTGGAACTAAAATTTTTAGTACGTTGTAAGATTCACATTCCATGTACACAGCTGTGTAAAATTTACATGTCAGGGATGTTTTGAAAAATGTACAAAATCAAACATCATGCTGTAATTGAATTCTTTGTTTAAAAATGTTTAGCACCAATGGAAAATAACAACAAAATGGTAAATATGTTAGGAGATACTGCAACTTCAAAAACAATAGTTTGTAAATGGGCACTCAAGTTTAAACATGGCCGTATGAGCATTAAAGGTGATACCACAGTGGATGCCCAAAACCCCCTTTCTATATCATTTCATACACTGTGTTGGAAGACCAGCGATTTGAGAGTGCATGCCATTGCTGAGATCTTTCACGATTTTTTAATTCGTTGTCATGATAGAGTCCATCAGAGTAACATCATAATTTTTTTAATCAAGGAAGAATTCAGGCTAAATGGACCAATTATTTGCTACTACATACATTTGCCTGCTCTTTCAGTTCTTTTAAGATACCTGTGTAAAAGGT
This sequence comes from Magicicada septendecula, assembly GCA_034769895.1. Taxonomy (NCBI): domain Eukaryota; kingdom Metazoa; phylum Arthropoda; class Insecta; order Hemiptera; family Cicadidae; genus Magicicada; species Magicicada septendecula. The sequence goes on from CM068376.1 coordinate 96,063,112, forward strand.
CCACTCTTCTGACTGATGTTCATGGTTTTTTTTACTGAAGCATGTTGGACACAATATCGATTGGTTGCAATATTTTGCATTGGAAGATCACCAAGCAAACAGAGTTGTACTTTAAGTGTATCAGTCCTGCAGTTTCATCTGACTTAGAGTTTAACGCTTTCAGTCACTGTGTATATCTAGGACACCACATTTGAAACGACATTTTGATTTTAATGGACTGCAGACTGCATTGCTTGGCATTACCACTCGATTTTTAATCCCTTCATGTAGTCATTAATTACTTTCTGATCTCTATCATTGAAGTTATGATCTATGTGGAGGAAAGTAAATTACAGCTGTTAATTGGCATTTGGATTCGACCAAATTCTGACTCCTATAATGTTTATAATGATATACCATCTTTTTTCAGAGTGATTAAAATTTTTTAATAAAAAATAAACGTTAATCTAGTGAAATATTAAGTAAAATATAAATTTGGCTGTAACGTATTAACAAAAAATGCTCTTTGTCAAATTTTGTTGCTTCCCTGCTACATACACTTTTTCCTCGAACGAGGCCTTTCGGTTTCGCAACCATTATCAAGTTCTTCCTACAAGGCCTCGTTCGAGGAAAAAGTGTATAGCAGGGAAGCATCAAAATTTGACAAAGTTGTTATGAAGACTGCTAACATAGAGAAAATAACTGATTAAAAATGCTCTTGAAATCACGTCCTATCTCTAATGGTTCTGTGAAGAATGTGGTAGCTAGTCTAAAAATTTGTTGTTGCTCATCTCCATGAAGGTTTGTGGTTTGTAGTGATAAACAAATATAATTTTTTTTTTGTATTTTGAGTGTTTTTATCTAAGAAATAAATTGTAGATGAAAATTAGGAAGATAGATTTGGAAAATGAGACCGTTGTTTAAGAGTATAAAAAGGCACTGTCATGAACTGAACCTGGAGGCTAAATCAGTGTTGATGAACAGATGATACCCTTCAAAGGAATGTTAAACGTAAAACAATACTTTGTAAAAAAGCTACAAAATGGGGAGTAAAAATGTTTGTACTGTGTTGGAAGTAATGCAATATATTATGACTTTATAATTTATCTAAAAAATAAGTTTAGTAAGTAGGTGTATATCAATTTTCAAAAGAAAAATGAAAATTCGTGACTAAATGACTAAAAGGGTTAACAGAGTTATCTAAGAGATATTGTGGCATTGTAAGGCTCTTAGTAAGACAGTTATATAATTCTGCAATGTGTTCAACACTCTTTAGTAAAAAACCATGAACATGAACATCAGTCAGAAGAATGGACCTTTACAAAGTATCTCGAAGAACTTAGAATTTATCAAAATAAATTTGAAGAAATGATAGAGGAGCCAAATGTATTTAGCAAATAGTTGGTCCATGTGGTGTGAGTTTCTTCTTCCTTGGTTTTGGAAAGTACATCATGTTGATGGACTCTTTCAAAATGAACGGTTAAAACATCCTGAAAGTTTTTTCTGAATAAATGTGTTCTTTCCACATTGAATATAATTACTCATCAGATGCATTGTTTCAGTGGTTTGAGTGAAGTGGTATCAAAACCCATTGGCATTTAACACATTTCTTTGAAAAATTTTAATTGCCTTGATCTTGTGCATGAAGTCACATGTGGCAAAGACTTTTCCTCAGTATTTTGCAAGAGATAAGAGATTTTAAGTATGAATTTAGCATTTTGAGATGAGATCTCTGTGACAACAATTAATGAAATGGATTGTCTTCTTATAATAGAAAGAAATCATGTTCTAGTGTCCATTTTTCCAAAAGTTAATACAGCTTGGATGTTGTTTGTGACCATTCCTGTCAAACAGCTAGTGGGTGATTGCAAGGCTTAGCAATTCTGTTCATCAAGAGGTCTGTAACTAGGAAGCTGGACTTTGCAGAAGTAATAGATAACTTTGAAGAGGTCAAAGTCAGCAGGAAGGAATTTTAGGACATAACAAAACTGAATTAGAAATTAGTAATATTATGATTGTTTACTTTGTGTAGAAATATTGTTATAATTGTAATACACATATGCTTGTAATATAACTGGTATAGAAATTGACACTGAGGTGTGTCAGACCATATCTCCCAGCATATTTTATTAAATCAGTGCTCTGTCCGTGCCCACTGTTGGCTGGAAATGTGTAAGTAGGTTCATGGGTTCTATAAATTATATTCTGACTTTTGTAGACAACATGTAAGTAAATAATATAGAATTGAGGGAAGCCCACCTTGAAAATTTGCTGGGGCCCCTAAGCTCTAGTTATGCCACTGGCCACTGACTGAGAGAGGTGTGTGTGTAACTAATCTCATGACAATGCTCATGGTCTCATAGAATTAATTCCTCGGTCATTACCCAGGTCTGAATAGAAAATAACTAGTATCCTTCTGATTATCATATGGGAGAATTTGAAAGAAATAACTAATACAAAATTAAGAAGTAAATGATGTCACATTTTATTAGTTTGTGTTAAAAATTTTTGACTGTCAGAAACACTGGTTAAATACTTAATGAGATGATAGGGCTTTCATCAAATAATAGTGAAGTTACCAAGCAGCAATAAAGCTATATCGTTTTGTATAATTTAGTGTAATAATTTGCCCACATATAAATATTATTATTAAAAAAAATTCATGCAACACTGAAAGCCCTGGTTTGCCTGTTTGTGCTGCTACAGTTTTACTTTGTATAGTTTAATATTTTATTTTTACGTTTCAGATCCCCTTAACCGTGGCCCTTATAACAAGGACATTAGTGAAAATAAGGTATGTAACTTCAAGTAATGCTGTGTGAAGTTTATATTTTTTGGTGACATATTAATACATAGCTGTGTAAATTGTACTTTTTTTAAGTTGAGAACATAATAGGTCACATTATAAAAATAAATGATATTCTTAATGTGTCAATTCTGTTTGTGTTCAGATAAAATCTGTTGATGAGAATGGCAATGCTCTTGCCACAGTTAAAGTGGATCCATATGCTAATGACAGGAAAAATAAACGTAGGCTTAAGGTAAGTTATTAAAGTAATATTTTTTGAACCATATTCATAAACATGTTTATTTTAAATTATTGAAAAACATGTGTTTTATTTTGCAGACTAAAAATGACCATAACACAGTTTTGTCCCAGAACATAGAAGGCTACCGAGGTGAAGAAGACTTGGATACTGTTATTAAGTTTATAGAATCTCCATCTGGTGCTGTTGATGCTGGGAAAACAACAAAGGCCCAAAGAGCAGGTCAGAATAATGGAACACGTGGGAACTGTAGGGTTCGAGTAAGAGAAGAGGAAGCTCGACAAGGGAAGCGGCGTACTAAAGATTCTTCAGGAAAATTACAAAAATCTAATAGGTAATAACTTATATACGATATAATTTGGAGCTGAAAATTTCTAGCCTACATAGGGATATGCTACTGTAGTCAGTGTTTTCTTTTACTATCTGCTGCAGTGTCAGTTATGTTTATCAACATGTAGAGCATTACATGGAGCAAAAATTTATATTTTTTAGAGATATTTTGTGTAGTTAAATAAGTAGATTTTTGTATATTTATACAATAACAAACATACTTTTCGTATATAAACATTTTCAGTTCGATTTTGTTAATGTTGTTTGGCAGCCTTGAAGAGATTTCAAAAACTAAGCTGGAAGACTTAACAGAGGAAGGTTCAGGTGATCGTTCTGGAAGTGGAACAAGAGCTCGTCCTAAAAAACAGGCAACTCTGGATGATGCCCAGTTGGGTAACAGAGGTACACTATCTCTAACATCGTGGGATGACCAGACATATTCTGATGAAAGTTCTCGCAAACGCAAAGATAAAAAGCCAGATGGTTCTAACGAAGCAGTTCAAGTGAGTATAGATCAGTGCATAATACATTCTTCTTGTAAATACTGTAATTTTTATAAGTTCAGATATCACTCACTGTTCTTTAGTTTTTATCAACCTAATTTCAACAGAAAGTTAATAAACAAATATTACTGTTTTATAGGATTCAGAATTTCATGTGGTGACAAAAAAGCAAAGAAAAAAGAAGCGCCGAACTGGTTGCAGTAGCCGTGCCCCAGGCGCGAAGACTGGAAACGGTTATTATGGAAACCGTGGTTTTCCACCACATGACCGGACTATAGAGAGGGAAGGATCTGGTGGTCTTCTATATCGTTATCGCCGCAGCGGTGGCAACAAGAATGATACACATCCTCGTCGAAAGTCTGCTTCATCAGTTCCACCATCTGATAAATCAGACAGCTCAGATTTGGACAGTGTCCATTCGTTACCAGTTTCTTCAACAACATCTAGAACAAGAATAGTAAAAAGTCCAGCATCTGGAGGCTCAACTCCTCAGGCTTCTTATGCTGATATCGCCCGTTCTGTTGCTTCTCCTCCTCGAGCTGTGAGCCAAGGAAATATATGTCGACGTCAGTCAGGAAATAAAATATCTCCCGCATCTAGTGCACCTTCTTCAGCGGCATCTTCAGGTGGAGGAGATGAAGAAAGTGTACCATCACCAGAACCACCACCTACTATAACATTCACTGTACCACCACCACCTACATGTGCGAAGAAAGATGCAATGACTGATACTACATGTGATACCGTGTTACCTCTCCTCCCAAAAGAAGAATACCCTCCCTTAGAAAAAAAAACCACCGCTTCAGATTTTTTTGTAGAATTTACGGTGAAACGAAATAGAAATATGTCTAATAGAGAAAACTGTGTATCTGTGGAAGAAACTGTTGTCTTAAAACCTGTGCCAAACAAAACAGATGGTTTATCAGAAAGCGTGACAGTGGTAGTAAACCCTAGTAGTAATAAGACTCTTCCTGTAGCTACAACAACTAGCAAAAGGCCTCCCGTGATACTAATGGATGATCCTGTACACTGTCAGCCTGTATCAGAACTAACATTTGGTTTTGAAGTGAATCAACAGTTATTGTGTGATGGAGACAATTGTAATATTAGTAAAGATCCCTCTCTTCTTTCATCTTCAACTTCCAGTCCTTCTCTACATCAGTCTTCAAGTGAGACGTCTGTTTGCAGTGTAGACAGTATTGTCGACTACATTGGCCTTGGTAAGTTTCTTAAACTTACATGCGTGTGTTTTTATTTGTTTGTATAATTATGATTGAAACTACAGGGACATGACAGTAAAATCACTTGTCATTTCCTGAAACATATAATACTATTTTTAGTTGTGAAATAAATGTTAAATAGCCCTTTATAAAATTCAACTAGAATTATGATGCTGAGTCTGTGGAATGAATTATACAAAAATGAGATGTTGAAGTAAGAAAATATTTACGTGTTCTGAATCAGTATGGAACTTTAGTGTGTACAAAGATTAAAACAATATAAATTACAATTTTTAATGTAATATATTTCAAGAAAAAATATAAGGCAGGTCACACATTGAATCCGCTCTGCTTAGCTCAGATCGGATCAGAACACAATACCAGTTGGGTTCAGGTCTACACTGTCCACTTAAAGTAGTTTTGTTGACATGGTATGTACAGTTGTCGACGGTTGTGGTTTGTAGTTCTGAACACAAGTTCAGAATTAGTGACAGTAGTAGTTATTATTTCTTATTAATACATTCCCTATTTTATTTACCACTTTCATTCAAATGTCAGTGTTTCTTCCCAAATCGATTCCCTCATTGTTATAATAATGTTTGCGACTTAAGACATAAGAGTACAGGCTATTATTTGACCATGACAATTAGTTTTTTGATTGCACTTGCCTTTCTTATGCAGTCCACCGTATATGATTATCAAGCAAACCAAAATACATGACAGTGCATAACAGGATACTGCTGAGGAGCATAGTCCACATGTACATCACTTCAGAATGCTTCCGAATGCAAACAGAATTGCTCACCTAGCAAACATTTTTGTGAGTGGATATGCTGGTTTTGATCTGAGCAGAAGTAGTATGTGGAATTCATTTAAATACATGGCTTCCAAATTTCTCTGATCTGAGCAGAGTGGCTCCAGCGTGTGACCTGCCTAACAAGGAATAAGAACAGTAGCAGTACTTTGTGATATGTCACTTTATTTAAATAAATATAAATGTATTGGTAATAGGAAATATCAAGTAACCTATATTCATGTCTGTTTACATTACTTGAATGAAGCACGTGTGTCACGTACACCATAATTATGGTACTTACCATAAGTTGAGAATCTGGTTACTTCGATCTTGTTGTTTTTATAATTACCTAAGGTCCAAGGATTCAACTCAGCGAGATTGCTGACAGAGATGGTCACAGAAATGAGAATACGTTTATTTGAAGCAGTTACCATTAATCTTAATTTATTCAGTAATTTAGTTAAGCGTGTACACAGTATAACATTTTAACATGGCGGCCATTACTTATATCGGCCCTTTGCTATAAAACTCCTTTATGTTTGATAAACACTAATTCATCCAATTCTGTTTACTGACTATGCCTTAGTTTCATGGTCATTTGACTTTTATTATATTTAATTATTGCTAACGCAAACCAACCCCCATTTAGAAGTCGACATTTAACGTTCACGCACCGCTCTCTCTCTCACATCCATACAGACAATTTTTAATTTACTTTTGATTGTGTACACATAATAACTGTAATTTTTTTGATTAAAAGCTCTTTAAATAAAATTTTGGGTTGCCACTTCCCTTGTAAGTAGACTAGAAGTTCTGGCAGCGGGTCACATGTTGATTCCAAAACGGAGTGGTTACATCTTTCTGAATACACTGATTCTACTTATACTTTTGAAAAATATTACTTCACACTGTCTAGATTTTTTGTAGTTAACACTGGTTTACATTTTGATTACATTGTTAATTCTTTAAAGCACTTAAGCTGACAGTTTCAGGCCAGCACAATTGTTAGAGTGTTATCGCCATGATGAATTTCTGCAGACTGGGACAGATACTATGCAAATTTTACGTATGTGTGTGTGAGTAAACGTCATCGTTCTTTGTCTCCTGTTATATAATCGCCTTGTTAGTTACGTATTTTAATCACGTCATTGTTGTTTTAATGACGTTTGGCGTGTTCGACCAATGAAACAGAAGTATGAAGCGCCGTTATTAGTGGCTGTAACCATTATAAGTCTTTTTATCTGCACGTACACTGCTGTCCTTGAAATTATGTTGTTGTCTCGGAACTGCGTCGTTGTAGGCAAAAACCAAGGGAAATTGTATTACCCATAGAAATGACTTTAAAAACATCGAAATACCATAATTTACTACCTTGCATACCATACTTTTTATATCAGACTTTTTGTACTGTCACAAAACCCCCTCAATGAAAGGTTTTGTGTCGAGACACAAAAACTTTCATTGACTCATTCACACCTCTAAAAGGATCAGCTCAGATATGGAGCCACAACCCCCTGTAGTGTTATTAGAAAAAAAAAATTCAATCACTTACCCTTGGTCCAATGATGAGGTTCGCACCCTCTGACCTTACTGGACTTCTCCAGAGAGATCCCTACACCATAAGGCCATGAGGCACTTTACGCTCCTGTTCTGACGCACCGGCCAGCTCAGTACCGCGGTCACCACACCATAAAACTCTGAAACATCCAATACAAAATTTTAAAATAGTGGCCTTCTCTATATCCATATCCACAACTGATATGTTTCCTCTTAGTACGTTGGTTTGCGTTTTGGGGCATTGGTTTGCTTAATTACACAAGTTTCAACAATGTATATCAAGAATTAAGATAGAAAATTACTTCTCTTTTTAACGATCCGGTATCTAGTACACCCTTCTGACTCCTGTCAATTATATTCATTCTCTTTATCACATGAAAACAATCGCTCTTAAACTAGACAAACAGTGTATTTTACTGCTTTAGCAACAACCATTAACTGTAATATTTTACTTCATATACTCTTACAATATCTATATCATGGCAAACAACTTTAAAGTTTTATAATTTCTTTACGATCTTTTCTTATGTTTAATTTTCTTTATAACAGAATCATTACAGAATGGACAACCTTCACAAAATTTTAATATTACAATCGTTACTATCCTGGTAGTAACCTCCTATCCACACACACTATCATCAACATAAGAAAACACAATAAAACATTGTACATCATAAGCATTCAACACTAACATTGAACAATTCACATTACTTAATTCATATTTACATAACTTGTAGCAGAACTTTATAACATTATTTCTATCAACTCTCTATTAACTTTTATCATTTAACATTCATTTAGATTCTATACAAAAAAAATTCAAATTCATCATTTACCTTTCCATTTACCTTACCTTTCAGTTACATCACCTTTCTACTATGAATTTTCCTTTTCTAACCCTTTTATCCTTACTCGTTTGGGTGACTCTCTATTATTCATTATTCTCTATATCTTATTTTGGTATTTGTCAACCTAACCTTACTACCCCCTTTTCTCTAACTAACAACCGCTTCTAACCATTTACATATAATATGACACCAATATCTCAATAATAACCCCCTTCACAAATCCCATTTAAAACCTCTGGCACCGCTCATTTTGTTTTTCATATAAGGATGTATGTTACTTAACTGGCCCTCCACCAATATCGGCAAACACTCTAACCCAAAATTGCTCCGCCTGCCACAACGCTGCACGCTGGTCCATTGCCACATCGCTCGTTGATCACTCCTTAACACCGGATCCTTATTACAAAATATCACCACCAACAACAACAAATATAATTACCACTCACATTACTCAACTCTACTTATAATCACTAACCACTGTGTCCCTAAAATATCTAACACCTCTTTATATATTATCAGCATCTCAACACTTTACTTTCCCTAACTCCCATTAACTCTATTCAACTAACTCCACTGCCCTTATTTATCACTATTCCCAACTCTTTACAACATTTCACATTAATATACCATTAGAAAATTCATCACTTATCTACTAACAACTATACTTCTCAATAGCCAAATCTATTACCTGCATAATCATTTACTAACCCTTTAGAATCTAAATCTCATAATATCCTTTAAAATCATTATTAACTTCCTTCAATTATTTAAAATTCTACAATACATGTTTACATAAAAAAATACACAACAGCAAAATTACACAAATACATTGACATTAATATACACAAAAATATACAATCCACATTACCATTATATCATTTACCAAAACTCAGTCATAAACAGTCCCTTTTAAAACACTGTCCACATTTTTAAATGTTCATAACACAATAAAATAATCAACCTCCATCGTCAAATAATAGTCTTATCTTTGGTCTGTACAATTTATTTTTTATTAAATACATTATATTAACATCATTAATATAACACTTATTTAAATTCTTATATTTTACAAAACCGTCATCATTAATAGGGTTATTACCTATCAATTCATCATACAACCTGTCACGATTGGTTATTGTCCTGTCACCTCCAGTATAATTAGTCACCACTAGGTACGTTATAAAGTCATTATTTCCATTATCATCTTCTCCTACTGCTATATCAGCTTCATTACAAGGTAAGTATTTACTTTTATTATCAATCATCTCTACTCCTAACCTTTCCATAAATTCTTCATAAGTTCTACTCATCTTAAAAATCTCTATTTCTCTCTTTCTCTCACCATATTTCTCCCAATACCTCTCTACACTCTCTCTCTCTCAATATATCTCTCTCTATCACACCAAGCTACATTCTCTCTTTCAATATTTGCAGGGGACACTAATTCACAATTACTGCACCACCTGTGAAGTGCACTAAAAACCAAGGGAAATTTATCTGTAGACCTATCGTCTTTCACATACTCACGTGAAGCCATTTCTTCACCCCCCACTACAACATTACGGGAAAAATTTACCCCCTGCAACCCCTTTATCTGTAAATTCTCTCTATACTTTCTCTCTAATTCATCAACACTTTTTATCACTTCATTATCAAATTCTACTCCCATTATACTTTTATCACCACTCTCAATACTCACACAATTATTTTCTAACACCATATTTTTAATTCTATTATCATAACTCTCACCACTACTTACCTTGTCTTTATTTTCATTCAATTTATTTGATTCTCTACTATTCTCAACCCGCATTTTACTCTCATAACTTTCATCTACTTTATTCTTTTGTCTATCAAACTTCTCATTAACTAATGCAACTATTTTCTCTTCCGTTTTATCGAAACGTGCGTGCATTTCATCAATTCGTTTATCAAAATTAAAATTTTGTTTTTTGATTTCGTTTTTCATTTCGTCAAATTTTACGTTAAAATTATTCTGGATTCCTCTAATTTCGCTATTTTGTTCATTAAATTTCTCATCAAGTTTGCTGAATTTCTCATCGAACTTATTGTTCTGTGTATTGAAAAGCATTTGCATCATTTTCATAATTTCGTTGTTTTCAGCCCTGTTATTTGGGACTGGTGTTGAGTGAACAACTCCTTCACTCATGACTATTGATTCTGTCATACTTATTTGACTGTTATTCGTACTATCAGTTATACTTAATAAAGAACTATTTTCTTTATTTTCTGCCATTATAAAAAATTGTTAATGGTTTGTCGCTTTATATTATCGGTACCACCTAACCTACAACCGCATTCTCAGTTTCAATGTCCACTCTGCCACCATTCAGGCTTATTATATAAAATACATTAATGTATTTTTATATAGTCACCAGTTTGGGCAGCCATTTGTGATATGTCACTTTATTTTAAATAATAATAAATGTATTGGTAATAGGAAATATCAAGTAACCTATATTCATGTCTGTTTACATTACTTGAATGAAGCACGTGTGTCACGTACACCATAATTATGGTACTTACCATAAGTTGAGAATCTGGTTACTTCGATCTTGTTTTTATAATTACCTAAGGTCCAAGGATTCAACTCGGCGAGATTGCTGACAGAGATGGTCACAGAAATGAGAATACGTTTATTTGAAGCAGTTGCCATTATTCTTAATTTATTCAGTAATTTAGTTAAGCGTGTACACAGTATAACATTTTAACATGGTGGCCATTACTTATATCGGCCCTTTGCTATCAAACTCCTTTATGTTTGATTAAACACTAATTCATCCAATTCTGTTTACTGACTATGCCTTAGTTTCATGGTCATTTGACTTTTATTATATTTAATTATCGCTAACGCAAACCAGCCCCCATCTAGAAGTCGACATTTAACGTTCACGCACCGCTCTCTCTCTCACATCCATACAGACAATTTTTAATTTACTTTTGATTGTGTACACATAATAACTGTAATTTTTTTGATTAAAAGAGCTCTTTAAATAAAATTTTGGGTTGCCACTTCCCTTGTAAGTAGACTAGAAGTTCTGGCAGCGGGTCACATGTTGATTCCAAAACGGAGTGGTTACATCTTTCTGAATACACTGATTCTACTTATACTTTTGAAAAATATTACTTCACACTGTCTAGATTTTTTGTAGTTAACACTGGTTTACATTTTGATTACATTGTTAATTCTTTAAAGCACTTAAGCTGACAGTTTCAGGCCAGCACAGTTGTTAGCGTGTTATCGCCATGATGAATTTCTGCAGACTGGGACAGATACTATGCAAATTTTACGTATGTGTGTGTGAGTAAACGTCATCGTTCTTTGTCTCCTGTTATATAATCGCCTTGTTAGTTACGTATTTTAATCACGTCATTGTTGTTTTAATGACGTTTGGCGTGTTCGACCAATGAAACAGAAGTATGAAGCGCCGTTATTAGTGGCTGTAACCATTATAAGTCTTTTTATCTGCACGTACACTGCTGTCCTTGAAATTATGTTGTTGTCTCGGAACTGCGTCGTTGTAGGCAAAAACCAAGGGAAATTGTATTACCCATAGAAATGACTTTAAAAACATCGAAATACCATAATTTACTACCTTGCTTACCATACTTTTTATATCAGACTTTTTGTACTGTCACAAAACCCCCTCAATGAAAGGTTTTGTGTCGAGACACAAAAACTTTCATTGACTCATTCACACCTCTCTAAAAGGATCAGCTCAGATATGGAGCCACAACCCCCTGTAGTGTTATTAGAAAAAAAAAATTCAATCACTTACCCTTGGTAAAATGATGAGGTTCGCACCCTCTGACCTTACTGGACTTCTCCAGAGAGATCCCTACACCATAAGGCCATGAGGCACTTTACGCTCCTGTTCTGACGCACCGGCCAGCTCAGTACCGCGGTCACCAAACCATAAAACTCTGAAACATCCAATACAAAATTTTAAAATAGTGGCCTTCTCTATATCCATATCCACAACTGATATGTTTCCTCTTAGTACGTTGGTTTGCGTTTTGGGGCATTGGTTTGCTTAATTACACAAGTTTCAACAATGTATATCAAGAATTAAGATAGAAAATTACTTCTCTTTTTAACGATCCGGTATCTAGTACACCCTTCTGACTCCTGTCAATTATATTCATTCTCTTTATCACATGAAAACAATCGCTCTTAAACTAGACAAACAATGTATTTTACTGCTTTAGCAACAACCATTAACTCTAATATTTTACTTCATATACTCTTGCAATATCTATATCATGGCAAACAACTTTAAAGTTTTATAATTTCTTTACGATCTTTTCTTATGTTTAATTTTCTTTATAACAGAATCATTACCACAGAATGGACAACCTTCACAAAATTTTAATATTACAATCGTTACTATCCTGGTAGTAACCTCCTATCCACACACACTATCATCAACATAAGAAAACACAATAAAACATTGTACATCATAAGCATTCAACACTAACATTGAACAATTCACATTACTTAATTCATATTTACATAACTTGTAGCAGAACTTTATAACATTATTTCTATCAACTCTCTATTAACTTTTATCATTTAACATTCATTTAGATTCTATACAAAAAAAATTCAAATTCATCATTTACCTTTCCATTTACCTTACCTTTCAGTTACATCACCTTTCTACTATGAATTTTCCTTTTCTAACCCTTTTATCCTTACTCGTTTGGGTGACTCTATTATTCATTATTCTCTATATCTTATTTTGGTATTTGTCAACCTAACCTTACTACCCCCTTTTCTCTAACTAACAACCGCTTCTAACCATTTATATATAATATGACACCAATATCTCAATAATAACCCCCTTCACAAATCCCATTTAAAACCTCTGGCACCGCTCATTTTGTTTTTCATATAAGGATGTATGTTACTTAACTGGCCCTCCACCAATATCGGCAAACACTCTAACCCAAAATTGCTCCGCCTGCCACAACGCTGCACGCTGGTCCATTGCCACATCGCTCGTTGATCACTCCTTAACACCGGATCCTTATTACAAAATATCACCAACAACAACAAATATAATTAATTACCACTCACATTACTCAACTCTACTTATAATCACTAACCACTGTGTCCCTAAAATATCTAACACCTCTTTATATATTATCAGCATCTCAACACTTTACTTTCCCTAACTCCCATTAACTCTATTCAACTAACTCCACTGCCCTTATTTATCACTATTCCCAACTCTTTACAACATTTCACATTAATATACCATTAGAAAATTCATCACTTATCTACTAACAACTATACTTCTCAATAGCCAAATCTATTACCTGCATAATCATTTACTAACCCTTTAGAATCTAAATCTCATAATATCCTTTAAAATCATTATTAACTTCCTTCAATTATTTAAAATTCTACAATACATGTTTACATAAAAAAAATACACAACAGCAAAATTACACAAATACATTGACATTAATATACACAAAAATATACAATCCACATTACCATTATATCATTTACCAAAACTCAGTCATAAACAGTCCCTTTTAAAACACTGTCCACATTTTTAAATGTTCATAACACAATAAAATAATCAACCTCCATCGTCAAATAATAGTCTTATCTTTGGTCTGTACAATTTATTTTTTATTAAATACATTATATTAACATCATTAATATAACACTTATTTAAATTCTTATATTTTACAAAACCGTCATCATTAATAGGGTTATTACCTATCAATTCATCATACAACCTGTCACGATTGGTTATTGTCCTGTCACCTCCAGTATAATTAGTCACCACTAGGTACGTTATAAAGTCATTATTTCCATTATCATCTTCTCCTACTGCTATATCAGCTTCATTACAAGGTAAGTATTTACTTTTATTATCAATCATCTCTACTCCTAACCTTTCCATAAATTCTTCATAAGTTCTACTCATCTTAAAAATCTCTATTTCTCTCTTTCTCTCACCATATTTCTCCCAATAAAATAAAAGTTTCTCTACACTCTCTCTCTCAATATATCTCTCTCTATCACACCAAGCTACATTCTCTCTTTCAATATTTGCAGGGGACACTAATTCACAATTACTGCACCACCTGTGAAGTGCACTAAAAACCAAGGGAAATTTATCTGTAGACCTATCGTCTTTCACATACTCACGTGAAGCCATTTCTTCACCCCCCACTACAACATTACGGGAAAAATTTACCCCCTGCAACCCCTTTATCTATAAATTCTCTCTAATTCATCAACACTTTTTATCACTTCATTATCAAATTCTACTCATATTATACTTTTATCACCACTCTCAATACTCACACAATTATTTTCTAGCACCATATTTTTAATTCTATTATCATAACTCTCACCACTACTTACCTTGTCTTTATTTTCATTCAATTTATTTGATTCTCTACTATTCTCTACCCCCATTTTACTCTCATAACTTTCATCTACTTTATTCTTTTGTCTATCAAACTTCTCATTAACTAATGCAACTATTTTCTCTTCCGTTTTATCGAAACGTGCGTGCATTTCATCAATTCGTTTATCAAAATTAAAATTTTGTTTTTTGATTTCGTTTTTTATTTCGTCAAATTTTACATTAAAATTATTCTGGATTCCTCTAATTTCGCTATTTTGTTCATTAAATTTCTCATCAAGTTTGCTGAATTTCTCATCAAGTTTGCTGAATTTCTCATCGAACTTATTGTTCTGTGTATTGAAAAGCATTTGCATCATTTTCATAATTTCGTTGTTTTCAGCCCTGTTATTTGGGACTGGTGTTGAGTGAACAACTCCTTCACTCATGACTATTGATTCTGTCATACTTATTTGACTGTTATTCGTACTATCAGTTATACTTAATAAAGAACTATTTTCTTTATTTTCTGCCATTATAAAAAATTGTTAATGGTTTGTCGCTTTATATTATCGGTACCACCTAACCTACAACCGCATTCTCAGTTTCAATGTCCACTCTGCCACCATTCAGGCTTATTAATGTATTTTATATATAGTCACCAGTTCGGGCAGCCATTTGTGATATGTCACTTTATTTTAAATAATAATAAATGTATTGGTAATAGGAAATATCAAGTAACCTATATTCATGTCTGTTTACATTACTTGAATGAAGCACGTGTGTCACGTACACCATAATTATGGTACTTACCATAAGTTGAGAATCTGGTTACTTCGATCTTGTTGTTTTTATAATTACCTAAGGTCCAAGGATTCAACTCAGCGAGATTGCTGACAGAGATGGTCACAGAAATGAGAATACGTTTATTTGAAGCAGTTACCATTAATCTTAATTTATTCAGTAATTTAGTTAAGCGTGTACACAGTATAACATTTTAACATGGTGGCCATTACTTATATCGGCCCTTTGCTATAAAACTCCTTTATGTTTGATTAAACACTAATTCATCCAATTCTGTTTACTGACTATGCCTTAGTTTCATGGTCATTTGACTTTTATTATATTTAATTATCGCTAACGCAAACCAACCCCCATCTAGAAGTCGACATTTAACGTTCACGCACCGCTCTCTCTCTCTCTCACATCCATACAGACAATTTTTAATTTACTTTTGATTGTGTACACATAATAACTGTAATTTTT
Organism: Magicicada septendecula; assembly: GCA_034769895.1. Taxonomy (NCBI): domain Eukaryota; kingdom Metazoa; phylum Arthropoda; class Insecta; order Hemiptera; family Cicadidae; genus Magicicada; species Magicicada septendecula. The sequence continues at coordinate 96,079,050 of CM068376.1, forward strand.
TTGATTAAAAGAGCTCTTTAAATAAAATTTTGGGTTGCCACTTCCCTTGTAAGTAGACTAGAAGTTCTGGCAGCGGGTCACATGTTGATTCCAAAACGGAGTGGTTACATCTTTCTGAATACACTGATTCTACTTATACTTTTGAAAAATATTACTTCACACTGTCTAGATTTTTTGTAGTTAACACTGGTTTACATTTTGATTACATTGTTAATTCTTTAAAGCACTTAAGCTGACAGTTTCAGGCCAGCACAATTGTTAGCGTGTTATCGCCATGATGAATTTCTGCAGACTGGGACAGATACTATGCAAATTTTACGTATGTGTGTGTGAGTAAACGTCATCGTTCTTTGTCTCCTGTTATATAATCGCCTTGTTAGTTACGTATTTTAATCACGTCATTGTTGTTTTAATGACGTTTGGCGTGTTCGACCAATGAAACAGAAGTATGAAGCGCCGTTATTAGTGGCTGTAACCATTATAAGTCTTTTTATCTGCACGTACACTGCTGTCCTTGAAATTATGTTGTTGTCTCGGAACTGCGTCGTTGTAGGCAAAAACCAAGGGAAATTGTATTACCCATAGAAATGACTTTAAAAACATCGAAATACCATAATTTACTACCTTGCATACCATACTTTTTATATCAGACTTTTTGTACTGTCACAACTTGACATTTTTTTATAAGAATCTATTAAGTATATTATAGTCTCTTAGGTTTGTAATAATTTGTAAGATTTATATTAATCTGTTCCATGTATAATGACCTGCTAGCTTGTCAGCAAATGGTGTACAGTCTCGTCACAAACACAAAAATTCACTAAAAATTACCTTCATATTAATACCAATATTCACATACGATTTAACCTTTCCATACTTAGCCTACATGCTTTTGAAATGTTAGTTGCAAATAGTACTAATGGCGTAAACTACAAACATTTCTGATTAAGGAATAAACGAATGCAATTCTACATCTCAGTCATCTGCTTATACAAAACCCATAATTAGGCTGTTACATAAGAAATTATCTTACTAATTTAATTTCCTCATTGCTTACATACGTTATTGTTCATATATCGATTAAAAATGTGCATATATTTTATATTTTGTATGCATACTAAATAAAATATTGAGGGCTTAAAAATTGGGAGTCTATAATAATAATAAAAGAGAGTAAAGAAAGATTATAACAGTAAAGCATACCTTTGTTATATTATAACTTGTCCTTTGGTTATCATCTTCCATTTCTTCAAATCCAGATAGTTCATCATCTTTGTTGTTTCTGCTTCCCATAAAATCTGAGGAGATTCATTGTTAATCTCCTGTCATTATCACCTGTCACTGATTCAATATTCTTGTTCCACCTTCTCGGTGCGGTTACATTTTCTTTGTTAACCCTCTTCCTCAAGTTCTGATGTGTTATTCTCATGCAGATGCATGATACCTTTCTGTTTAAAATTTGTATAACAAGATGCTATCCAGTTTTTCACTTCAGCTCAGATTAATACAGTTGAGTTTATTCTGGGTGAGATGGTGGAAGATACATAACCCTTTGCAGCTAAAATGACAGCGAACTTCTTGCTGCTAATTCTGTAATGTTATTTCATATCACATAATATTTATTCACATCAGTTCATATTATAATGGGTTTTATTTATTTTAATTCATATTCAGTTCAATCTTTAACATGGTGTCTCTGAAAGTAACATGCGACCACTGTTTCATGTCAGCTTTTTTAGAAGATTAATTGTGATCCCTCTTTATCTCTTTATTCTCTACTACCAGCATAGGTTTTTCTGGTATTAGCTTTTCCAGGAGTTACTTTAAATACTTTTTTAATTCATTTATCGGTTGTAATTGCCCATGCTTGAGCTGCATCATGAAACCAATAAAACTCAATCCACCATCACCTCCCACATGAACCGCTATAACTCATTGATAATTTGAATAAGGAACTTTAATTCAATCCAGACTTCTTTCTTGTGTGACCAACTTTCGGCTACTGTGTGTTGCTACTGTTTTTATGGGTTTCGTCAGTGTAGATGGACATACTAATATATTTTAATTTGTTTGAAAATATAAATCTGCTGTATTTTATACTGTTTTCTTCAACTAAACGCAACCTGTGTAATTTCAGATCTTTTCTTCTTGGACCCAGTTGTTTTTAAAATTTCATTTATACTGTATTTTCTTTTTGAAAATGATGCCATTTTCTTCACTTTTAAAACTAGCTTTCTAGGAGTAGGACCACACCTTCACTGATACACAAATTTAAAATTGTTTGTACTAGTATGGCCTCATAGAAAATGTTAAACTCATAACTTTTTTTCATAACCATCTTGCAAGGTGAAAGAAAGAAAAAATGGCGTTTCTTGTTAAAAATTTTTTGGGAATTGCTTAAAAATTTATTTACTATTCTTAGTTCCTATGTCTTAAATTCAGTGGCATTTCTTTGTATTTCCTTACACTGCCCTTGAAGTTCTTTGTCTTTTTCCAACTTTAACATTCTTTTGAAACGATACAATTAGTACTCACACAAAAATAATTTCATAACATGTGAAAATATTATCTTAAGTTTAAAAATCACTTGAGTCTGCACGTGTAATGTAAAGTAATGGCTAACAGAACAGATGATAACACAGAATACAGACTGACAAGACGAAATAAATGCAACTTTGTAAGTACAGTGTAACAGTAAGTTTGTCAACTAAGTTTTTTAGAAACAAAGTAAAATATCAAACAGTCATGATGTTCATCAATCCATGACAAGATAATCATTAATCTTTTATAATGATTCAGTAGTAAAATGAATAAATAAAAGGCACACAATAGGAAAAGTAAACTGCTTGGCACAGAAGGTAGTTTAAACAAACTTTAACAGGGGTTTTAATAATAGTGAATTCAACCAATTTTGATAGAAAATATTCTGTGTCTACTGGAGACGAAGAGTGGAGTTCCTAAGTCAGATATCAGTGCTCTCGAAGTTTGTAGACAAGCTGTACTAGTCTAATAAGTGTATATTAAACTATAAGGTTCATGCTAATCTGTTAAGTATATGTATTCTACTTAAGCCTTATTTTTTTTACCAATCTAAAGAAACCTCAACTTTTAAACAAAAGTACATTAAAAATGTGGCACCCAACTGCAATGAAATATTGATACTTTATAGAATAGAATGTTTTTAATACACGTGTAAAGTTAAAAATTGTTAGCTGTGTTAGAAAAAAAGCTGTTAGCAGTTTTGTAAAAGATCTTTTTCTGATTACCAAGTTATCAGAATAAATCGTGCTTTGGCTCATTTTAAATGTCTTTAAGTTTTTCATATCAGTTCTTAAATATGGAAAGTGATAAAAAAAAGTAAAGTGATAATTATAAAACTTTTTATTTGATAGTGAGCTAGCTTGCGTTCAGTCTTGAAAACAAGAAGCATCCGCATAGGGTAGTACAGACTTGGCAAGCAGGCGGGTATGTACCGACTACTTTCACACTGCCTTCACATTCCCAAATTGTTATAAAAACATTTTACATTGTTTAAAACTGTTTTAATTGTACATTTTCCATCAGCTTTTCTCATGAGGGCTTTGGGCATCCAGTGGCAGCTTTAAAAATTATTTTATTGATTTGGTTGTGTTTTTTATTTTTGTAATTAATTTATACAGTGGTTCATTTGTCATAATTGGAGTTGTCGTCATGAAGTTCCACATCCTCCAAATCACTTTCAGGATTAGAACTCTGAAGACCAACAATGATAGGTTGCACTTCCGGAATTTCTTCAAAAAGGTGGTCTTTTTCCGTAAGTCAAATGTTATACTATGCAACATTTCTTCACACAGATCCCAAAACACTTTCTCAATATTTCCATTTTCTTCTGATATTAGAATGATTTACTTTGGCTATTTTATTTTTTGTATAGGCCTAAATCAGCTGAGTTCCAAAATAAGGCTTGGCGTGGTTAATTAGACCCTTTTGTAAGCAATTCAACATTGGTTCCGTCAGGAGGTAAAGAGAAGTACTTTTTCTCGAATCAGGCAATGATGTCAGTTTTCATCCAAGATATTGTTGGAATTCTGGTTTCTTGGTCCAGCATCTTGTGATAAGGCATGTGAATCACAACTTCAGACTTTGGTGGGAGGAGGTATCAGGCATTCATCTCCTGGTGGTAGTTTCCAGTCCACTTCTTTCCTACGAACACAGGTCAGAAAAAAAAAAAAAAAAAAAAAAAAAAAAAAAAAAAAAAAAATCACTACGACACTTAATGACATGATTTCCAGCTCTAGATGGTGTTTCAAAGCCTCCTCACCTGCCAAAAATGTGTCTTGTAGGTCCACAATACTGATCGTAATTCGTGTAACCACAATCCAGTGCAACTGGAATGTTTTCCTGCCAAGCATGTCAACGGTGTGATTTTGACCACAATATGTGTTGTCTTGTGTTGCAAAGTTTATATCCATCTTCTCTTACACACTGTATTCTTCTTAAAAATGCATACCATGAAGCAGCAATGGCCACAGATTCCATAAGTACTGGTCTCTTGTTTAGTGTCTTGAATCAAATTCCAATAATTTTTACCAGTGGCAAAGATTCGTATTTGACATTCCTGGGAAGTCCGGTATGTTTATTTCAGTTTCTTATAAGTTTCTCAATAGTAGGAAATATCTTCACCAAAAAAGTCATGGATAGACCTGTGAATGACTCCAATTGTAAACTGGTCAACTTGAATTTTCGGATGTGCTATTGGTAGTCTCTTTTTTGTTGATCGAGCAGGGGATTTCTCACTTCCATTCTCAGTGTTTTCTATTTTATCTTTTTTTTTACAGATCAGAGTAAAACTCCACTAATCACCAAGATTACCATTTGTTACCATCAGGATACCACTTGTCACCATGTTTTTCACCTTTCTAAGTGAAAAAACAAATCGCACTTTAAATCAGTTGGATTTAACACTCTGAAAATGGTTGTCTCGGAGGCGTTGTGAAAGCAGGATACTAGTGGCTGAATTGAATATAAGAGGGTATTTTGAACAGTGATTCATGACACTGTAGCAAAAATTGTTGTGACTTGGGGCACAGTACAACAAGAAGCAACCAGGGACGTCTGTACTACCCACGCAGATGCTCATTGGTTTGACAGCTGAGCACACACTACCTTACTATCAAAAATGTCATTATAAAATACATTATCGCTTTGTTTTTTTTTTGTGATTTATGAACTGATACAGAAAACTTAAGTCATTTAAAATATGCCACAGCAGGATTTATTCTGATAATTCAGTAATTAGAGAAAGATATTTTACAAAATTGGTAACTTTTTTGCTAATTCAGGAACAATTTTTACTTTTACACATGTGTTAAAAATATTCTATTTTGTAAAGCCTCAAAATTACATTGCATTCCAGCACTGCAATTTAATGTACTTTTGTTTTAAAGTTAATGTATCTCTAGAATAGCTTACTCTGTAACTTGAGTTCAAAGTTTAGACTGCGTGCGCGCGTGTGTGTGTGTGTTTTACTTAAATGTAAATGCAGAAGTTATTCTGAACTTTCAGTTTCTAGCTTTTGAAAAATTAAAACTTATTAAAATCTGTATTCAACTTTCACATCAACAGGATCCTTAGTCTTTCTTTTCCTGGTTAATTGTTTAATGCCTGATGTGTTCTTGGTTATTTTCAACTTCATACAAATTTCTGGATGTACACTACTGCTCCTAGAAATATGACTATACTCCTTAGCAAACCTATATTTGTAAAGCGTCTTCATTTTATGATCCATATTTTAAATAAACAGACTTAAAATGTGTCATTGCTTGAGTTAAATATGACACTTCACCTACATATGCACAACACAAGCAGTTCACACCAAAACACTTGTGTTAAAATGTATTTTTCCATACGTTAATTTGTGAATTTGTACCTTGGCCTGTTAATTCGTGAAATGCCCCTTAGTATTTTATTTTACTAAATTTGTGGTATATTCTAATTTTTTTTAACTTTTGAATGATGTTTTCACTATTTTTACAATGTAAATGTTGAAGTGTTGAAAATTTATAGACATGTGTAGTTGATTTTTGAAAATTAGTTTTGTATATTTACATACCAGATAAATATCTAAAACAAAATAAAATGTAATAAAATAAAAGTAGTGCTATAAATAATAATTTCAGATTTACTTAGGCTTGTTGGTAAAGACAGTTGACTACATAATGTATATTGTTACTAAAATTAACAATAAACTATAAATAAATACAACTAGATCAGATGCTAACTAATTTAATGTGTTTGTTGTTGCAGCATGGGAAGATGTAGTTAAGGAGTTGTCCTCAGGGAAGGTGCACTATTATACAGGACAATAAACTGTGATTGTGTTCAGAAATAACGTGAATTTATACATTTATATGTGTATGTATGTATATGTATGTATATATATATATATATATATAACACACATATACATACATATTCATACAGAACATTATATTTATTTATATACAACCACGTACTCATTTATTCTAACTTTACGGGTTTAGACGTGGAAAAAATCGGACTTGTTTCAGCTGTGCACGGCATAGGATAATGTAGTGAATTATGTAATCCATGCTGATGTTATAAACATTGTTCCTACTGTGTTAATATTTAAGTTTGTCGTTTTCTGTTATTTTTTATTTGTATTTGGTTTCATTTTGTAAAATCATCCACAGTTCTCCGATAAACGGTGGTAAAATAATATTTCTTACAAAATATGTATATGTACACGATTAAGGTGTTACAGTTGTCTTAGACTCTCCATAAATCGAGTGAATGTGGGACAGACTTCATTATTTTCTATGGACAACAGTGAAGCAATGATTTGAAAACAGAATTTTATCGTCAATATTTCCTTTCATTAAGACAGGGCCAACTTACTAGAGAAAGGGCCACTACCCAGTTGCTTATTTATATAAGTATAATAGAAGCCAACAATAGCTTTCAGGTGTCACACTTGTGTATCCTAAATGTTATGTAATCTGTGTCTATTTTTGCTCCTAAAAATGCAGGTGTTAACATGAATAGAACATTAATGTGGTCACCAAATCCCATGCCTCCTCTTTGGTACTTTTAATGTCTTGAGTGTGGCATAACTAGTTTTTCTGTCGACAGTTTAGTGAGCGAAAATGTTAGGATTAAGGAAAGAAACTCTAATCACAGACTAGCTACCATATTTAGTGCAACCCTTCCCACTTCTTTATTTTTCTTTAGTGTTGTCCATTTATAAATATGTGTATTTAATTATTGAAGACTGATTTAGACAGATTAGACTGGAGTGTAATTTGCATGTGCTGTTACTGGCCAAATCTCTAGTAAGTGGTACCTATGTAAAGGAAACACCTGAACTATTCCTTTTGGTCTGTGATTAGAGATGATGAGGTACTTTAAAGTGGATACATGTCAGTCTTTGTTTATTAAAGAGTATGTATTGTTATAATTATTATAAAATCATAAAAATGAATAATAATTAAAGCATATTGTTAAAGATCTGATCAGTAAAATCCTGTAAATGCTTGTATTAAGTTTACTTTGTTAAAAATCAGTGTTTATCAATATGTAACTAATAATACTGTGAAGCTTCATTGATGCATATAATTCGTTTTTTTTTTTAGAACTACCATATACAGTGATTTTTAAAAGGAATACTCACTCTTCAATGAAAATGAATTGTTAAAACAAGAGTTATTGTTCAGATTAAATTTTTTATATTATGTTTGTGTTTAAATTGTATGTTTGCTGTTTTGTTTCTGATCTAATGAAGAAGTCTTCAAATTATGTAATGTTACTGTGAGAAAGAATTTATAAAGCTTTAAAGTAAACTAGTGATACATGTGTATATGTATATAATTAAAGTAAGTTTGTAATAGTTAAATAAAATTTTAATATTGTTCTTGCAAAGCAGTGAATTGAACGTTCAATGTTATTGTTAAAATGTTCTTGTTCTCTTGGTTTTTATTTTTATTCAAGCCCATAAATAAGGGAAATAATTTTGAAGAGTAGTAGTATCCTTTTTATATACAAAAATCTTTTAAAAACTCTGGTAATTCATTTATAAAACGCATTATTATATTTTCCTGTAATGAATGGTAGCAGTTATATGAATTAAATTAATGAATGGTAGCAGTTGTATGAATTAAATTAATGAATGGTAGCAGTTGTATGGATTAAATCAATATGTACTGTTTGTTTATAATTGTGTTAATGAAATTTGTTAACTTTATAATCACGTTTTGTTCTATTTTCATCTTTGTATCTTCTTCAACTTCATCTTTTTCTTTATAATTTTATTACATTACGTACAAAAGTAATTTTAACAAAGCCCAGTGCTATCAGGTGTAAGCATTTACTTTTTTAATATTCGTTTTATAAAATTACTTAATATCATGTAATCATATAGCTGTTTTAGTACAGGTTTTATATATTTTGGTGATCCACATTATACTCTCAACTGAACAATTAAAGCCAAAGAGGTGGCACAGGCACTCTTGTATGTTTTCTTTAAGTGAACTTCATTTTTCTTCTTTTTGTTCAATCTGTTATTACATATAATTTTTCTGCTGTCTATATAAAATCTTTAAAAATTGTGATTTAAATTAATTAATTAATTAATTGGCATTTGAGTGGTAATAATTCCCTACTTGTTTTTAAAATAAAATTAAGGAGATTAAATAATTTTTTTAATTAATAGTTAAAATAGAACAGATTATATTTATAGAAGATAAATTAATATTCGTTTGTCACACTTAATTTATTCATTTGAGTATACATTTTATTTTCATGGTAGATGAAATATTTTTATTAGCTCTGTGAAATATAACTCATATTTACTATATTTCTTATAATAAACTGTTAAACTTCATATTTTCTTTCAATAAAATTTCAATAATTTTTTACATTTTAACCATTAAATATTTAAAATTGTTTGGTACCTAGGGAATTATGTGTCACTCATATGTTCTTGTTATGGTAATGATATAAAGCCTCAGGCAAAGCACATCACACAACATTAACAGTTGTAAATGTGTATTCAGCGGTAATTTATCCAGTCAGCTGAAATCTTCTTAAACTAGTCATACAGAGGCTTTATTTCATTAATTGTTTGTTTCAGTTAAAATGAGCTAGGTAGCAAGTGTAGTCAAGTTTAGAGTAAATGTTACGAAAATTGGTGAATTCCTAGCCCATTTTAATCTTTGAAACATCCATGTATATTTGTTAATTGAAAACAAATATAAACTTTATAATGAGAATTTCAATAAATCTATTTGAAAATGTTCATTTCATCTTTGTGGGTGTTAACCTTTTATATTCGCGCGCGCGCGCGTGTGTGTGTGTGCACAGTAAGTTGGGCTTTAGAGATCCAGTTCGATTCCAGGTACATTGTTGGCAGCTAATACTAGAAAGTGCTCTTTGTTTTGAACTCTTGTTCATTAAAGTGTCCCACCTTCATAGTTGATCATTGCTTGATATTCCTCATCATAGTAACTGAATGGCTCTAATACAGGACACAGCAATGTGAATCTTGTTGAAAATAGTATGTCACCATATCTGTTGTTTTCACAGTAGTCAAATGGCACACAGTTCATGCATTGTTGCTTAGTACAGTTAGAGTAAAAGTCATATGTTATAAGCTAGGCCAATTTTGTGTGAACTGTACAGCGTACCTAACTTCCGCATCATGCTCCGTCCGTTCTGTCACATTGACAAATTGTAAAAGGTGTGTACAAATAAAATTGGTGTAAAACGGGCTTTAAATTCATTGTTTTAGAGAATGACTGAAACATTAAGATGAATCCAAGACTGCACAAATTGTGTCTTTAGGACGTCTTAACAACTGAGATAAAGAAGGTTCAGAAAATGTAATCATCTAAAACAAAATTTTAAAACTAAGATAGCTCATTTAGGAATGTTCAAACTCGATTTTTTAAAATTTTGTGGTGCTTCAACATAAGGTTTTTGTAAAATAGTTCTTCAAGTATGCGTTAGCCTCCCAAACACCAATAAATTGTTTCTTTTTCTGTAATTAAATAAACATCATAATGGTGAAGTATTTATTTTCTCTTCTGCAACATAGAATTAAAACAGTTTTTTATATTTGTTGCATTAAAATCCAACTGACTAACCATTATTAATTCAGTGGGGTTGTACTGGCAGTGGAAGGGAGGTATAAACGGATTATTTCGTGTCCATTTCATCCAGGTAGTACGCTTTTGGAGTGCTATGTTGTTTCACTTTTGCTACAAGTTCAACTCTGGTCTTACATTGCAAAAAAACTGAATGTTTTTTAATGTAACCAGTTTTCAGTTTCAATTTTTCTAGAGTACATAGTTCAAGGTTTATTTATTTATTTGCACTGAATGATAAGTATTGTCATTGTCATGATTGCAATGGAAGATTCTAATAATAAATTAAGTAACTCATTTTGAAATCATTCTTTAAAAATGTGTGCATTCATCTTAGAAGAAAACGAAGCTGAGCCACACACAAAAACCAACTTACTTCCTTTCAAAAATCCCGTTTTCTTTGATCCAGCACACAACATAACTGTTCTTCCTCCCTGTACCGCCTCCCATTGTATAATGTGCCAAGTGAGATTGGGAGAATGATTTTGAGAAATCCAACTTTCATCCAAATAAATAATTGGTCTCTTATCATTCTTGTTTTTAATTCTGTGTATTTTACATAAAAAAGTTACTCTTGCTTGAGATATATCAAATATTTCAAGCAAATTTGACCATCCATCTTTATTTTGTTAAACGAAAACTGTATTTTTTTAAAAATACATCCAACTGGCATGACACTTCCAGAAAAAAGTGGTCTTATCATTTTTGTTGAATTTTTTTTCCGCTGTTGGATATTCACCCTTTTCATAAAATTCCGTAACAAAATGCTGTGTTACATGTGTATCGAAGTCGGACAACTGTGTAGCTTTACATTCCTTTTTTATTTTATTTTATTTTTTTTTAAGGGGAGTGGAAATACATGTTTTTGCATATGCATATGTCTTTCCTACTGCTGTTCTACTGTAATCACAAGCTTCATTCATTAGTTCTTGACACTTATTCAGGTCTTTCTTCATTCAAAATACACCAAGCTAATGTTTTCGAATGTCAGGGCATTTTTTTTAAAGGCGTCAAGGATCCACGCTGACGCATGTTTATATTTATAATACTCTAGTGGATTATGATGATGTCTTGATCATTAGTCCTTGTAAATGCACATTTTATTTTTTGTTTGTTAAGAATAATTAATAATAAGTTTCAAACTTGCTGCTTAGTAAGTAATTTGAAATTGCATTTTTAATGTATAACCCATAATAAGTGTCATCAGTTGATGAGTGACCCATGCAGGGATAGAAGAACAGCATAAAAGGCGTGTGCTGAAGTCAAAAAAAGCTGGAAGGTTTGTCTTAAAAATATAATAATAGAAGTACAATGATATTGTAAAACAACCAAGGAAAACAATTTTGAGGTTTTGACAGAGTGTATTGTAATTGAATTTTATGATGCTGAAGAATATCCACAGCTGAGAAAACAAGACAAATGATGGAAGGCTTTAATTTTCCCAGGAGTCTTAGATCTGTTAGATGTATATTATTACATAATGTTGCGTTTACTTTAAAAAAAAATTTAACAGTTGAAAAATTTTACTTTAAAGACTAGACTTAGTGGTTCCTGTTTTTGTGTTTTATGTATAATTTGAAAACGGGGCATCCGTATTTGTATACAGATGAAACATGCGCTTTCCAGAATCACTCCACATTATGTCTATACTTGGAGAAAGTTTCCTACAGGTAACGGTGGTAAAATAACTAGTTCGTGTGGGGCTCAACAAACTGGATGTTTTTACATAGCAGTAAACTTAATTATGTATGTAGCTCATAAAGTCTGAAATGAATGCTACTACTTTTGCGTGAGTGGATGAAAAGCAGTTGTTACATTTATTTGAAGAACCTGCAAATACAGTATTGAACTAAGTGAGTTACCATTTAGTACAAACAAATAAAGCTAATACTGTGTCCTCCAAAAAAGGCGATATTGCAAGCCGGTTGCAGTCCAGCAATATCTCATTTCATTACAGAGTAAGAGAAAATAGGGGCACTAGACTGTATGTCTGGATGTAACTGCTTCTAAACACAGGCATGAATTATTCATTTACCTCTGTACCACTGTTAGTGGAATCCCGTCAAACTACGATAGCGAAAGAACAATAAAATCTACTTAATTTAACCTATTAAGCTTTATGTATAACAACATAGTGTAACTAACATGTATAAGCTTATAGTGTAACAACATAAGACACGTGACTTTATATGAGCTTACTACTTATTTTTCTGAAAATATCAAACTACCATCAACATGCAACAGCAACATTTTTCAATATGTTATGCTACTATGTACTCTGTACCCTTTATGCTGCTGTTTCTGTTAAACAGCTATGACACAAAAATGCTGACAGCTTTTCAAAACAAGAATTTTGTAACAAAAATATTAGACATTTTTAAGTATTCAAAATCCATTTACACTACATACCAAGACTAAAACATGCTAAAAAGACAGTAACATAAATAAACTCATTGTGAAAAATAATTTACAATATATTAAGTATATCATCATCCTTGGTATTACATTTAACTGCTAAGTCTTGACTCCTCCAGAAGGCTTCTCCAACAGTCCCAATCTGATGCGATGGTTCTCCAGCCCCTCAATCCAAATAGTCTCGAATCATTGTTCAATGCAATGCAACTTTACAAGACTGTGATAAGTGTGTGTCATTCAGAAAAAATTCAAAAACAGTTTTAATAGAGGAGTTCACAGTGATGATATAATTGGACATTCAGTATACATTTATCGGCATATAGTAGTGACTCAGAAAATTGTGAACAATAGTTATGTAATATGAATATAAATAGAGATATGTTAAACAGCCTATAATCAGTTAACTACAATCATAATCATGGAAAATCACATAAGATTTGCAAATGTATATATTATTGCAAACTAACTGAATAAATGTCAGTGGTAGAATAATACAAGTTTAATTTTTTTATTTTACAGTTTAAGCTATATTAATTTCCAAGTAGCAACATTTCTGTAATGAAATACAAAACTGGTTATTACCATGAATGTGTAAACTCATTGTTTGTTTATTCATTAAGTCATCTCATTTTTATTACTGGTCGTTAAAAAAGTGGATATATACGAGGGCTATCCAGAAAGTAACAGACGTTTTGAAATAAAAAATTTAGAAAATGAAAAAACAAAATTGTATTATATACATTTGAAAGGTACACTCTTAAGCTATTTTTCTACATAATCGCCATTCAAATTAAGGCACTTATCATACCGTGGCACAAGTTTTTCAATACCGTCTCTGTAGAAATCTGCCGCCTGCGATTTCAACCACTGGTTTACACCGGCATGCAGTTCGCGTCAGTATCAAAGCGTTGTGTAGCGAGCCATGTCTTCATCGCTGGGAAGAGGTGATAGTCGCTCGGCGCCAAATCCGGGCTGTATGGTGGATGATCGAACACCTCCCATCCAAAACCATCGAAGAGCTCTCGGGTACGATTGGCCGTGTGTGGACGTGCGTTGTTGTGAAAAAACAAAACCTTCGCACTAAGTTTTCCCCGATGCTCGTTTTGTATCGCGCGCCTTAACTTTCTCAGTGTTTCACAATACCTCTCTGAGTTAATTGTTGTGCCACGTTCAAGAAAATCAACGAGAATCGCTCCTTCAGAGTCCCAAAACACAGTAGCCATGATCTTTCTTGCTGACAGCGTTTGCAAACACTTCCTTGTTTTCTTGGGAGAATTTGTGTGTCCCCATTCCATCGACTGCCTTTTTGTTTCACTATTGACATGCTTCACCCAAGTCTCGTCCCCAGTTACGATACGATCGATAACTTTGTTACCATTTTTGTCATAATCTTCGAGGAAAGTTAGTGCTGCAGCCAGTCTCTGTTTTTTGTGGTCTTCCGTTAGGATTTTCGGAATCCACCTAGCACAAAATTTGTGGTAACCAAGCTTTTCCGCCACAATTTCATGCACCAAACTCCGTGACATTTGGGGAAAATGTTTCGAAAGTTCCGTAATCGTGAAACGATGATCTTCACGAATTTTGTCGTTGATTTTCATCACCAGTTCATCAGTCACAAGGCTAGGTCTACCACTGGGGTCCTCATCGTGAACATTGGTACAGCCATTTTTAAAATCAATGCACCATTGCCTCACTCGGCTTTCACTCATTATTCCTTTTCCGTACACATCACAAAGTTGGCGATAAATTTCAATTGGTTTGTGATTTTTTTTGCGAACAAAAACCTAATCACAGAACGCACCTCACAAGTGGCGGGATTTTCTATTGCAGCGCACATTTTAACACGTCACAGAGAGCAAAGTAAGAGGGGCACAGACCGCACGCTACCACAGCTGGATGCGTACTGAGTGTAGGAACGTTCTGACACCAAGATGGCGGCTCTATCCCCGCCCACCGCTGCGGTCGGTCAAAACGTCTGTTACTTTCTGGATAGCCCTCGTATGTTAAGATTGCAAACCACCAGATATGAACGATTTAGGTTGGTTCCAATGTTAGTTATACCAAAATTGAATTAATGTTTTATTCAATGAGTACTGTTACTAAATTTTTTATTTAAACAGATTCTATTGTTTCACATTTTTGTTGTTAAAACAAAAAACATACCATTTTTCTTATTTTTTCAGAAACCTGTAATTTAAAATATTGTCACATAAAAACCATCTTATAGTTATAAAATTTTGGTCAGTGGGTGTTCTGAATGCATACTATAACTTCCTGCCTTCATTAAAAAGTTGTCAGTTTTTTTAAACTAGTTTTCCTCACCACAGGTAATTCAAATACAGTCAAACTAGGTGTCATTTTAAGTGTCTGTCTCTGCACTTACAAACTATTTGTAAAAACATACACATGTAGATTTTTATGTGATAGCAAATAATGATAGGTTATTCATTAACGAGTCGGTTCTTTTGACATGGTTCTTTATGACAGGGTTCAGAGAACTGGCTGTTTGCTAATAAAACTTTGACACATGGAGTCAACATTGTTCACTCATAGGCTGACTCACACGAGGTCACTAAAATGTAGCCATAACAATTAAGTTAAACAGTTAGCAAAGGAGAAGGTATATGCTAGGTTGCACTTACGATTTTCAGTCATTGTGACTAAAACAGTCGCAGCTATATGTTAAAAAAACCTTGTCAGTTCAAAATGGATTGTCTGGAAGCATATTGTGTTGTAGATCTGTTCAGCATAAAAGAAACAATGTTGGGTACATCCCCTTATTAGTCAGATGTTACTTAAACGGCAGTTTTATAACATTCATGCTGATTTGAGAAGCCACCCTAAGAAACTTGTTCAGTTCTACACAATGAGTATTAGGAGCTTTGAAGGACTGCATTGTATAATTGGGCCTAGAATAACAAAAAGATATTAAGTGGAAGAAGTCTGTGCCACCTGAGGAACATTTATCTGTTGACATTGAGGTAAGTAAATAATATACTTGCTTCCAAACAGCATGAAACCAGTTTAAGGTGGTGTAGCTGTTGGTGGGTTTCAGTCTTAACTAATAACGTAATGAGGGCTACCATGTTATAAACATCACTTATGCTACTTGTTGATATACTTATGAGTACACAGTAAACAACACTATGATAAACATATTAACTGTCATGACGGAGCAACTTATTCGTGAATAACTTTACTTTTATTCTGTCTGTCCAGTAATTCCCTTTCCTTCAGACAAACTTTTACTTGTAGACAACCCATTGTTAAACCTCTCATTCTGTATGAAAACATGTATCTTTCATTAAAATAAAGTAATTTATTAATATGAATTTCTACACACATATAGTGAAGCCTTCTGTCTGTAGACACAAGTGCATGGGCCCACACACAAACTAGGCGAACATGCTTGCATA
Organism: Magicicada septendecula; assembly: GCA_034769895.1. Lineage (NCBI taxonomy): Eukaryota > Metazoa > Arthropoda > Insecta > Hemiptera > Cicadidae > Magicicada > Magicicada septendecula. The sequence goes on from CM068376.1 coordinate 96,095,020, forward strand.
TCTGATAAATTAAACAAATAAAGAAAACACTGTTCTCATGATGCCGGGGATGTAACAGAATTATATTCAGATGATTGTTCTTAGAAAAGCTTGAGGAAAAGTTCTTTTACTGGAAACTTCATACTTAGGGGTTGACATAGTTGAAGGAGCTGCGCTTGCCTATATTCTGGTTAGGATGGGCCATACAGGTGTTGCAAAGAATATAGTTATGTAGGTGGCTAACTGAATGTTGTCAGATGATGTCTGGCAGTCTTCATGACATTTAAAATTTCTATGTTGGCATAGTGTGTCTGTTATTTGTTTAGCCTTTTAAACATTGTAACCAGCATCAGGGCGAAATATGAACAAATGTATTCATCTATGTCTTCATTATGTTTTTCTTATAATAACCTCAACAGTTCAATTTCATAAGAGGTTGGCTACAATGTTGAAATTTTCAGGATATATCTTTGTCGAAGTATATGTTCCTCATTTCAACAAGATATAGTTTCTTACTTCTTTTTTGGAGGTTTCTGAAGGTGCTAATACTGGTGGATCAATCAGCAATTCAGTACATCCAATTTTTTAACATTGTACCACCTAGCTCTTAAGAAATATGTTAACTAGAAAACTTAAAAACATTATTTCTTAACTTTTTTGCACCTTGACCCGATGTGCATTCTTTTTGTTTTGCAGGTTCCCTTGCAAAACAATTGTCAGATTTTTCCACCTTTTCTGAACTTCTTTTCCAGCAATAAGAATTTATTAATTTCAATAAAATGTAATACATTTTAGTTATAAATTTATCTTTAAAATGATGCAGTAATTGGCTTTTTGAAGTGTTCTGATTCCTCATATACAAGTTATACAAAAGAGAAAGTATTGTGATACTGAAATTCCTAGAACTCAGTTCCTTGATCCTAGCAACAAATTATGGGTCTCTAAAACAATAAAAAGTGATTTTGTTGTAATATGTGACCCAACAAAAAGCCTGACCCAGACTTTCACAAGGGGCCTGATACAGTTTTTCCATGCTGCCTGTCCATCCATCCGTACCTTTGTCCTGTAGTACACTAACATAATTAGAATTTCTAAAAAAAAATCGGGTCAAGTTTACTACCAAAATTAACAAAAATCCATTTTTCTTTAAAATAACCTAGGCGATATTCAAAACTTTTACATACACTACATGTAATAATATAAAAATTACTTTCTAAAAAAAAATAGTAAGGATTATCTTCTTTATTTTGTTCAAAACTGAGCGAGTTCTGCAGCTCAAAGAAGTTAGTAGTTACCAGTGTAGATATATATTTTATATTTTTTGTTGCAGATTTCTTGCCACCAGACAGTTTCAACTCCCCACATTTTCAGTATCTGTTAGATGCTACTACAATTCAGTAAATTTTCAAAAGATACATGCAGGGGCGGATTAACCATTAGGCTGTAGCCTAGGGTGCGGCACTTTGGGGGGCACAAAATTTTAGGTAAAAAAAAATTGTACAGCTAAATGTAAAATTGGTAATAAATTACAAGTATACAAATTTGAGTTCATTTTGAACACAGGCGCCTGTTTGCGAAAAAATTATGGTAAAACTGTATATAAATAGTAGAAGTGGTTTCCAAACTGTTTTCTCCAGTTATGAGTCATCGGCGGCTGGTGTTTATAGAACTATGTTGCCTCCCGACTTTCGTGGAATTGCCGACCACGTTATCTATTCCATCCACCTCTGTAGCCCTCTTGTTCATTGAAAGTGACATTCTGCAAGGACTTGATTTCAGTGAGGTGATTAAAACATTTGCTCAATCTAAAGCGAGAAAAAAGAATCTAGCTTGAATTTTACACGAGTCTTAACAAATCCACAAGATATTTAACTGATTGTCTTCTTTGTGTAAATGATGTTAAATGTACCCTTAATAAAGCTGTTATAATTCTGTAACTACTTAGTTAATTGTTTCCTTATAAAAGTCTTGCAAACGACAAATGGTTGAAGGTGTAACTCTAAAACAATCTCTGAAAAATAGCCTCAGTTTTAAATTCTTGAGACTATTTCCAAAAACAGTATGATATTTGAAATATTCCTAACTAAGAAATATATTGTAGGGTGTTTAAAGCTTCCCCTTGGAAATAAACATAAGAATAGCCTATTGGTGGAGGGGGGGCGCTAAAATATAATTAGCCTAGGGCGCCCAGATACCTTAATCCGGCGCTGGATACATGTGTAGAAATTTAGGAATGTTTGCACCTATTGTACTTGCCATAAAATCATAAAGGACCGGATGGAAAGTTCCTCCTCGCAATTTTATGAACCAACATATTTTCCAGACTGTATTGGTACAGTAGATGGAAAGTGTATATGATTAAAGAAACTGTGAATAGTGGATCAGAATTCTATAAGTATAAGAATTCTCATTTGATTATTCTTCTTGGCGTAGCGGATGCTGACTACTGTTTCATTGCAATGAACATTTAGGCTTATGGTGAAACGGTGATTCTAATGTATTTGAAAAAAGCAATTTGTACAGAAGATTAAGTAATAATCAACTGAATCTTCCAAATCCATAGATACTACCCTTTGACAATATTGGGATACCCCTGCCTTGTATATTAGTATGTGATGAAGCACTTCACCTTTCACAATATGTACTAATACCCTACCCAAGAAAATGTGTCAGTTAAACAGTGTAATTTTATGTTAACACATGCTCATCAACTGATTGAATGCTTTTTTGGTATCTTAGCGAATAAATGGAATTTTTCTTGGCTCAGCAGAACTGAAAGTTAATTTTGCCAAAATTTTAATCAAACCGTGTGACCTACATAATTTTGTAAGAATAAAAGATGGGATCCAGTTTGAGGACAAATTGAACCAATGTCCTTTGCAAAGCATCATCTGCTGGAACACAGGCTAGCCATTCCAGGCTTAACATAAGAGATTATTTTTCAGATTATTTTGTTATGGCTGGAGGTTCATTGCCATGGTTGTATGACAAAATACAAATTTAATTAGAAAATAATTTATATATAAATTAGATACAGTTAACTCCTAGATATAGTGCTGCATGAGACTAGACTATTGTCCCTGATGAAGGGGATACAGTATGAGCGAGTGTGTTTGTGTTAGTTTGTCAAGGCCTGTGATTCATGACATCAGAATGGCCCTGTTCACAGTCAGACTGGCATCCACTCACAACAGCATTCAGTCATTTAAACTTTGTAATTTTACTGCAATCTGGTTTTCACCATTGCAGTATTAAGTGTGTTCAAAGACTACATATTATTGGCATTGTCTTTACAAATTAGTACTTTTTAAGTAGTTGTGTTACAGTAACATTAAAAACACGAATTTGTGAATTATCGTTTAGAATTAGTGTACTTTTAGTTACTTTCAGTTAATGAGTGAATTATCCTGTTATTTGTAGCTGTCTGTTCACAATGTCTCTTCAAGCATCATTGAAAGAAAGAAAAAGAGGTTTTGTTGTTCACAGTCAAGGTTGCAAAATAATTAGTAATATAATTGAAAAATCGGATAAAGAAAAACAACGAAACTCACTCACTTAATCAAGCAACAAAACGAGCTGCATATTACTGTGATAAATCGGAAAGCTTCATTAAATACTTGAGAAAGCAAAGAAAATGCAGTCTAGAAGGAAAACTCTCCACACCTGGGAAAACTTAAAACATGTGAGAAAAGGAAACTTTTTCTTGATGATATAGCCAAGTGTGTAGTAAGAAATATTGTTCAAGATTTTTATAAAAATCAAAACATTGTGCCTACTGTTAAAAAATTCCTACTTATTGTGAAAGAAAGAATCCATTTTCCATGGGGTGCTAAATCATTAATGCGAGTGCTTAAAAGTGTGGGATTCAAGTGGAAGAAATATAGAAGTAAAAGGAAAGTGTTAATTGAAAAACCAGAAATTGTAATGATGCATTACAAGTACCTTGTGCAAATTAGATTTCCGGGAATCTGGGAGAAACATATTTTGTTAAGATGAAACATGGGTTAACAATAATATAACTCCGGTAGATAAATGTTGGCAGTCAAATGAGGTTTCTGGTGTGTTACAGAATTACAGTGCGGGAAACAGATTAGTGGGTTTACATAGGGGAAGTAAAAATGGCTTTATTCCACGTGCTAAACTTTCGCACAAACTTGGAAGTACTAGTGGTGACTATCATGGGCAGATGAACTATAAAAATTTTTTATAAAATCAGTCGAGAATAAGCTGTTGCTAAATATTCCGCCAGCCTCCAGGTGTTGTAGTTGCTAGTGCGGCGATTGAAGTGCTCATGGTCCCAGGTTCAATTCGTGGTGGAGATTCCGTACGGCATGCACTCAGCGTTGTGGGGCAGAACTGAGTAGCCGACTGAGATAACAGTGGTGCCTCCTGGCTGTGAATATCACAGCTAGTGGCTGGGGGCATGTTTTACTGGCCATGTAACCGTCACACTAAGCGCAAAAGCCATGTGGTATGCCTTGGTCCTTTAGGGACTGTTGAGCAGAGGTTTTTAAATATTCTGCTGGAATCAGTAAGAACAATGCGCCATATTATTGTTTTAGCTGAAAAGATTCCGACAAAGTACTCTACAAAACTCTGTATGATAAATTTATGAGAAATAAGGGTATTAATTGTGATGAAGGTATGAGAAAGGAACATCTTTTTCAAATTAAAGAACTCCATCAGCCCAGAGAAAAGCAGTACAAGATTGATCAATTTTTATCAAGCAAGGGTCACACTGTTGTACGACTTCTTCCCTATATGTGCAACCTGAATCCTATTGAACTTGCCTGGGCAAAAGTTAAAAACTACATACGAAATTGCAACAGTTATGGAAGTCTTAATTTTATGGAATTGCCTGAAATAACTGAACAAGCAGTAATGTCAGTAACTGAAAGTGACTGGGTAGGGTACTGCAAGAAAGTTGGGGAGGTAGAGGACAACTACTGGGAAAGTGATGGGATAGTGCCAGTCATTATTGACAAGATTATTATCACATCCAATTCGGATGATGATAATACCAGCAGAGATAGTGGTGACAACACAGAGAGCAGTGACAGTGACTCTGATCTCAGTGGCAATGCTGACAGGGAAGAGGAAACAGATGAGGAGTTAGCTCGCCCTCTTTAAAATGTAAGTCATCTATTACACTGCGAAGTGTTAAGCTATGTGAAATTAAAATTAGATTTTAATACTAATAATATTTTACAGTGCAAATTCTTGAACATCATCACAGTTATCTGCTTTAATGTTCAATGAGAGGAAAGTGAGCATTGAGTGAGTTTTGAAAATGCAATGTGAATCGGTATTTCTCAGAAATCACTGATTGTTTAACACAACTGCATGTCCGAGTGTCTACGCTCTCTCTCTGCCCGCATTACTTTCAGGGACTTGGAGCTCAGTCTAAAGCAATGCATAAGTAGTTTGTGGACAATGCATAAACAAGAAAAAATACATACAGTACATCTAATTTTTTAGCACTGTATCACCCTGCTCTTAAGAAATATGTTAACTACAAAACTTTAAACATATGAACATGCACAGTATGTATTTATTGCATTCAGATACCACATAATAGGTTTTTTCATTATCAATTTATATTCTTTTCATTGTTGTTTGAAACAATTTTTCCCTAACTAAAGTTGTTACCTGCCCTAGAAGCATTAGGCATGCTAAAAATATAGTAAATGCATTCTTCTCAATTAATTGCATCCTTTAACTCCTCTGTAGTGTGTGGTTCGTTTAAGTGAATGTATAATAATCACATGGTGAAAACACATGAATGAGCTAGCCACACTATTTCTCCACATTGAGGTGCTCGGAAAACATCTGAGAATTGCCATCAGTGCTTTAAATGTATGGGCAGTTACTGCATCTATGTGGAACCAAATTTGTCTAAAATTAATGTGAAGTTCTGGCATTTCATTCATGATAGTGTTAGCAACCACAATTAACACTGTTTGGTATCAGAATTACCCACATGTCCATCTTTATTAAAAATGCCAATTACTCTAAAAATTAACTCCACATCACATGGTAACATGTTCAGAATAAAGAGGTTGTTCATGAAGTTGTCTTGGATTGATGTGACTAGTGTTGAAAATTTTGTTTGTTCACATAACCAGACAGGGGAAAATTTGCTTCATTATAATCACAGCCACCATTACATGTAAAATTTTGAGCATGCTTTCAGCAATTTTTATGTTTTTCCATTCACTGGGCTTCAACTGTTATACAACCATCACTTTATGTTGATCAAAATTTATATCCAGCTTCAGAATTCTCCTTACACTTTGATCCACAATTCATAGAACAGCAGCATGCCTTACCACCAAACAGTAGGTAAGGTTTCGGGTAATAACGTATTGTATGTTGCTCCTCAAAGAGTCAGTACTGCCTGGTTTGCAGACTGTTCTTATTCCATCAGATGTTTGTTTAAATGCAGAACTGGTTGCCCTTCTAAGTTTTCAACACAGCTATATTCTGTTCCACATGGAAATGGTTCCATGACCTTAACAAATAAATGCATGGATTCGTTGTCCATGACGTGTCCGTTACTTAACTAAATATCACTATTACGTTAACGACTCGGAACAATAGGTTTTTTATAGGTAACAGCATAAAGTTTTACCTTACAGCCTTAACTGGTTTTCTCCTTTAAAAGGCTTCTTCAGAGGCTGCCGCAGGTAGCGCTGTCCGTCTTGTTGTGGGTGACGGAATCGAATTTTGAAAAATCGATGCTGTGTGTGGGGTGAGATATGTTCGAATAATGCGTGCGATTTGAATTGTGTCTGTTCGTTTAGGATGTCGTTTTTATTTGTTTTTGTGTGTTTGTATATTTCCAGTTGTTCTAGAGTGTCTAGTTTTCTGCCTTTTGTGTGTACGTGTGGAATGTTCAGGTTATTGTCGATGTTTTTATATGTGTGGTTTGCTTCAATGAGGTGGTTTGCAAAGGTGGATTCTGTAGTGGAGTGGAGTGCCTTTGTGTGTTCAATGTATCTGTTTGAAGCTACGTCCTGTCTGGCCTATGTAGAATTTACTGCAATTTGAGCAATTTAGCTTGTAAACACCGGGTAGATCGAATTTGTTTTGTGCTTTGTGTGTGTGTTCTGTTTTGTTAGTAGTTTTGTAAGCGATTCTGTATCCTGATTTTTTTGAATTTGTGGGCTATTTTTTCAGTTTGTTTGTTGATGTATGTTAGTGTTATGAATTTGTTGTTTTCTGTCTTTGTCTGTTGTTTGTTTTGTGTAGGAGTTTACTGACTATTGTTCTGTCATATCCGTTAGATTCTGCTAGATATTTTATCGTGTTTAGTTCGTCTTTGTAGTCTTTTTCATCTAAGGGAATGTTGATAAGTCTATGTATCATGGTTCTGAAGGCAGCTAGTTTGTGTTGTATTGGGTGATTCTCTGGAAGTCCTGTTCCTGAAACATGTAGCACCTATGAATAGTGCTTGATCTTGTCCACAGTTTGAGAACAGTAACCCTCAGATTGAGCTTCACTATCAGGAAAAGAAAGAAGTTGCAGGAGGGCCAAATTCAGTGAGTAAGGCAGAAGAGGAAGTTTGTTTATGCTGTTGCAACATAAAAACTGACATGTTTTGAAAGTTCAGTGAACAGGTGCATTACCATGGTGGAGCACCTAGTTGCCTTTGTGCCACAGTTCAAGTCTTTGTTGCCTAATTTTCTCCTTTAGATGCTCTTGGTCTTCCTTCTGATCTGTCTTCTTTCTTCAGTCTTGGAAATGCTGGGCTCTTCCACTGTGAAGACTGCTGTTTGACCTCCGAGTCATAGCTTGACCCAAGTCTCATCCCCAGTGGTGACACTCGACACGATAGTTGGATTGCCTAAAGACTTGCTGATAAAGTTCAATACAGTGCACCATCTTTGCAGCAATGTGATGCATGTTCATGTCAGATGTAAGAATTACCTATGCTGTTCTGCATGACATGTTGCCATTGGTTACTGATGATCCTCGTGCATAAATTACTTAATTTTGTCAACACTTTTTGACGTTGTGATGATGGAAAGTTCCCCTGGTATCTCTTGGGTTTCTAGTGATGTTCTGCTGCTCAAAATACCTCTTACTATCTTACAGTCCATACTGAAATTGCAAAGGTGTCCCTGCACTTGGTAACAAAAACTTGTGTAGCACAGCTCACAATGTTCATCGAATGATTTGACTCAGCACACTAACTAATGAAACACACAGTTCACAACTACTTTGTGCTGCCCCTGTTCTTGTGTTAACACAACTAATCTCAGAATTTTTGTATTCCACCTTAAAACTGCTCATCTGTATAGCTGCGTACTGCAACAGAAACTGTTTTGTTATGGCTTTCATTAGCCCTTCTTGTGCTTTAACAACACTTACAGTCAATTAATTCAAGTCAATTCCTACTTACCAAGGGTATAATGTTAGCTATTTTAGAATCTCTGTATTTTAATTGTATCTCTTACATATGAGGATAACCTAAAAAACACTAAAAGTCTATTGGTATACCAATGTCAAAAATCTACAGTTGGTATAAGAAACAGATGGCTATTTTATGAGCAGAAATGTATAAAATGCTACAGAGATCAAACTTTTGAGATATTTGTCACAGCACACAGGGCTTTTTTAATGTTACAAAAGTTTCCATAATTTTTTTCCCATTCTACCATGTCTCTCGGCACCTGTTTTGAGGTACTGTAACCAACAAGTGCTTGTTACTGACTGCTTATATATTTTGTCTCTCATTCATTTTCACAACCCAGAGGTATAGTCGGTTTAGGTTATTTATAACTGTACTCTTCTAATATTATAATAGAATCGTTCTATTTTAATGGTTAATAGAATACAAAAACATCAGGGCTAAAAGTTTGTTCTCATTTATGTGTAGTAGTGTCTGGTTATTCAGTTCCAAATGTTTCCTCTATACTAAAAGCTACACAAATTTTGTAACTATCAAACGTTTTTTACCAATTTTACACCAAAATATTATTTACCCTAACTCTTAAACTTACTTTTTATAAGACCCCCAGAAGATTCCAAACTCGTTCACAGGTCGCCACGATGTCTTAAGGTGAACATCGAAACCATAATACACTTACCCTTAATTAATTTTGATATTTACGTCCCTTAAATCAAAAAACTCACAGGTCAATTTTAGACGAATCTTTGATGCAGACTTCAGGTTATGGGTGTGGTGTAATAATTAATGTAACACATTTTTCGGTTAAACAAATTCCATTTATTTATATTCTCATTTAATTCTTTCTTTACTTTTATGTTACGTTCTTATTTCTCTATGATATAAACTTTCTCTATGATATATTTATTTTTACAAACCAGTACTTTGGTGACACACACTCTCACTCTTTTTACATATTTTTCACCCCCTTTTTCTGAGCTCTTTTAATATTTGAATGTTCAAAAACTTTTTTCCGACTTATTTATTGTACTTAACTGCCCTTGTTTTCCAAATAGTTCCGCCATCTTGCGCCGTTCACTTTCACTTACATCACCGCTAACACTGTTTTAACTCTTCACTTTTACAAATTCTTTTTTTAATGTCACTCGCACTCTTTTTACCAGTCTACTCTTTTTACCAGTCTCGGTAGGTCTCCGCTACTAAGTTCGCTTCGACCTACCGAAATGCCGATGGTAAGATTCTAATTTTTTGTTATCGTTGCCGGGTTGTGTTGAACTGTTCTGTACTAGTTGAAGTGTGTTGCTGAACTGTGCGAGCGTTGCTCGCTGTTGTATACTATAGCCGACGTTGGGCGTTGACCGCGTGGTCCTTAACTCGTTCTTTGATTGGTTTGAATGTTCCAGAATATTATAACATACCGGAAAGCAGCACACCTGGCTGTCTCATGGCAATTCCTGCGTAGCACATGTATGGTCCTTTTTGATGAATCATGCATTCTTGGCCACGTCATACTTTGCCGTACCTGGCACCGTCTAAGCCATAGGGTGTTTATTAAGAAATTTTTCTACAGGTTGCTTAAAAAATATTACATATTTTGCCCTGTTACAATTTTATTGAAACTGTGTCAATCAAAGCTCCTAATAACTGAACATGGTGTAACAGAACTCCCCACTACCACTGTCGAGCAACACATATTTAGTACTTTAGCCTTCAATGATAAGCCTTCCAGTTACTGCACTGGAACAAACAAACAGATTTCTTCTGTTGAAAACAAATCACTGAAGTAGGTTTCTACCCTGTTATGCAAACTGTAATAAAAGCGTGTTTTATTAAATAGTTATTTTGTTACATTCTCAACATGTCAGCGTGGATTTTGAACCCAACCATAAAACAAAATATTAAGGTTCTGAGAAGATAGAATACCAGTCGTCAATGTTTTGTCACCATCCTCTTGACAGAGTGCAGCAAATTGAACAGTGCTAACAAATTGATATGAGGTACCTATCGTACTTATTTTACATTTTTGTGCAATTAGTATTTGAACAGACTCTTCCAAAGAAAGTAGAAAATTCTGACTAAACTCCATAATACTCACTGTTTGGGGCTTATAGTTGAACAATACTGGAAATATAGGGATAAAATAAAAAAGACAAGTTGATTTGTCAAGTGCAGCCAAAACATAAGATTATATCTGAGCAGATAGGTGCTGAGACTGTAGCTTCTTATTTGTTTTGATACGAGAAGTAACTAATGTAAGTCTTAAAAACTATATTCCATTCCATTTTTGTGATAAACAATATATTTAAAACATCTATTCCCTAAAGGCTTTCCCACACATGGGTCTTCATTCAGCAAATGGAGATAAAACTGGAAGTACAGGTGACATCCACTGAATCGAGACATGTGTAGGAGGGGTTTCACTACCATTTACCTCCATTTGTATCACTTCACATTGTTTCACCTCTGTTCTTTATCTTTTTATACGTTAGCAGTTTTCTGCCACACATCAAAGGGACACGTGTGATAGGGAAAGACAACAATGCGAACAGTAGTAGCATAACATGACAAAATTCTAAGACAGAATGATTTGGTCCTATTTGCTGAATGGATGTAAGCAAAAACATGTGAGAGGAACTTAAGAGGTGCTCTTAGACTTTGAAGCAAAAAAAATGCCAAAATTGTTACTCATAAAATCTAGGAATGAATAATTTCTTTTGTTTTAATGTTAATATTTAAATCTTCATTTGGAATGATAGGCATAACCCAGAGTTGAGCTATGAGAGAATGTGATTTATATATATGTTCAGATTGTAAGGAACTAAGATTCTGGAAATGATTAAAACACTTTTTGCTATGCTACACAACTTCAGTTGTGTATGTCTCCAACAGACTGCTGTAGAGTAGTGGCCACATTCCTGTTCAAAAATCAAATGAGGTGTAGCCATTGTCTTCTATACACGCTTTTTGTAAATCGCTAAGCTACCAACTGTAAAATGTGGTCACTTTTGTCTAGTTAGGAATTTAAAGTTGTTGATTTTGATTATCACATTATTGTGCATGCAAGTTAAAAGCAACTCTTCAGTATTCTCACTGTAAAAGATCTACAACTGGTTCTCTTTTGAGCTTAAGCCACCTCCAAATTCTTGCTTTCATTCCAAAATAGTGTGTGTCGATGACCAGTAAACATTTCAGCAAAGTTTCATTCTCCTCCAACCTGCCAAAATCTGGATCATAGTTTTTTAGACCTATAGAAAAAAAAGCATTAAAATCTGTCATTATGTTGTAATGACAATACAGCAGCATTCACAGTAAAAATTCATAACAAACACATATTATTATCTTCTTTATGAACCCATAGAGGTACAAATTTTGTCAAATGTATGACTCTTGATAGTCTTGTTAAAAATGCTAAGCCTTCATCAAGCTGATACAGTCATCATTTTTTCTTCCGCAGGCATGTTTTTAACTTGTTTGTGTGTCACTGAATCAAAACAAAATAAGTGGACTTTCATGCACTCGGTGGACAAACTCAACCTCACTCAAAACAGACTTTATAATTTCAGCAGTCACACATGATGACAGTTTGTTGTAACCAAAACTAATGAACATTTGTACAATTTCTGCATTGACAGCCCAAGTGTACAGTGCAGCAGCTTTATGTGCTTCCTTCATTTTAATAAACACTCAGAGAATGGTTGTGTAGTTAAAGCATTATGACCATCTCACTTGCAAAGTCAAGTGTCACATGCATACAGAAACTTGAACAAATAAATGACAACATGATAGATCAGTGGCCAGGGACCTCTATGCTTGCAGGGGTAGGCAGAGGGAGATGATTAAATTAAGAATAATAGACACTTAGTAAATATTTCACTTTTTTTTTTTTTTTTAATCAACTCAGGGAGGATGCCACTTTCAATATAATATCACAACCTTAATATAAGATTGTATGCTTGGAAGACAATTTAAAAACTGAAACTGTTGTTAGAATTCCATAAAATCAAATTACTGTAAAACAGTTACCAAGCATATTATTCTTAATAATGTTTCACCAAGTGGCATGTGAGGGACAACTATAAGCTCCTTCTTTCAGTTCTTGCACTCAAGTAACGCTCATAATTTTACTTACAACTCCTCTTAATACTGATCTGCTCCACTGAACACACATGTTTCGGTAGTTAAGTCTGTCTGCATTCAGCATTGCTGTTTCTGAGCATTTCCAAAATTGTTTGCCATTCACTGCATAAACTGCACATACATGCTAGGAAATGTGAGAATATTATGATTATTATTTTATGTTTGATTTACATCGAGTTTCAGCTGCATGACACCAAGATCAATTTACAATTAAATCAAATTTATTAACTTGACTAATCAGTACTATGTGCAAAACCAATGCTCTTTTTCAGTATGTTCCCATCCTCCTCACAGTTGCCACCAAATTGATATTATTTGTATAATCTTATTAGTCTTCACACTATACCTAACATACTCAAAAATATAGGTACAGCAGTTTTGATGACAACATGCAGCATAATAATACATTAAAAGGTTTACAAGGTCTTGGATTTTGTTATACATTTTTACCAACTTACTGTTCTGAGTCAATAATATTATACTTATAATTAGTTTACAAGGAGATTACAAGATTAGTTTAAAAGCATATAATATTAACATAACTTTTCAAATAAGTAATACAACTGAATGAATAAAATTCACAACCCATTACTCATTTGAACTTGAGGATGTGGTTCACTGGTGTATAGCCTACAGAAAGTGTGTACAGCCTTAAGTGATTTTGGATTATGTTTAAGTTTTGTACAGCTTCCCCTTTCATTAAATTTAAGGCTTGGATTGGGAATAAAACAACTCATAAATTGGTTGACATAAATAATTTTATTATATAAATTTGAATTATCTGATAGTAATAAAATATTCTTTAACAGCATCAGTGTTATTGTTTTTATGTCTTCCTTTCCAATTATTTCAAGTATCAACAAAATTTAAAGTTAACGATGTTATATATGAAAAGTTCAGCCAGCCACATTGCCAAACCACTGATAAAGTAATCAATTATAGTAACTACTTACAGTAATAGTTATTATGCTACTTATAGTAACTCTACATAGGAAATCCTTAATACAAATTTGAATTTTCTGTTTTTCTGAACCACATACAATGGTAGAACCACAACTACTGAAGACTTCGTAATTCCATGGAACACTGAAACTTTTTTTACTTCCAGTCCCAACGCATAACACTTTTCAGCTAGGGATTTAATTTCATGACTAGTGAGAGGCAGAAACATTAGGAAACTGCAGGTAAGAAAAGAAGTAGTCCTATAAACACCATACATTACAACAGCAGAGGATAATACCAATAAAGACGCTTCTGGTGTTAAAAATTACAAAGCTATGGATGGTAAAAGCAAAAAGAGCAGAACCACTGAACTCCGCTGGTTTCAAAAAAAGCGCAGGCTGTAGTTGCAGATCAACATCATTATTTATTTGTATTGGAAGAAACAAGTACACCCTGTCAGTATTACAATCAAGTTTATCTCTTCATTAGTGTGAAAGGAATGGGAAGTTCCATAATTCCTAGTCTTTTTGTGTATGGTTGAGAAGCCAGAGATAAAGCCCCCCCTTCACACACACAAGCACACCTTTAACCATCTATTAGGCTGCAACAAGCATAAAATAGCATGCACTATAGCCTTTAAAATTAATGATGATCATGGAAAAAACATGCCATTCCATGGCACACACATTTTTATAAATGTGTACATGCTAAATGCACCTGAAGAGTAGTAAGAATGACTTAGTATCCTGTTAAGTCAACAATTGGATATTGTTAAATCGTTCATAAGTTTGTCAGTTTTGCACTGTAATTTATTCAGTTGTTCTTATGGATGATACACAAATACTGGAAGGTAGGACGTGAGAGCCAGCAATAACCTTAAATAAAACTCTCATATATTTCAGTTATTACATAGTATTCTGTTCACTACAGACAAGTGCTTGGTTTGATCATTTTTTTTTTAATTAAATTTTATATTTTACTGTAGTTTTAAACAGAAAGTGACAAAATGTGAAATAAAATGGCATGACTTAAAAATGCTGCTAATGGAGGGGACAGGTTACAACAAATCTTTTGAAGTAAATAAAAAATATGTGGCCAAAACACCCTCTTCTACCAGATTCGGTAGACGAGCAATGAGAAAATTACAGTGACAAGTTCCTTGATTCACTGTTCTTGGTTTCTGGACTGTAAAATAAATTACTTGATCATAAAACTATAGGACTGTCCCACAAAGATGTGACGGAAGTCTCCTTTAGGCAGAACTAGATACTGATTCAGTGACCAATCCTGGTGGGCAATGGTGATGTGGTTGAAGATACACTTGCACCTACACTGTGTTGGCTGCAATCATTCTACTGTGGTGGACTGAGGAGAGGGGAATCGGGATGGAAACTGTCCTGGTTTTGAAGAACCTTAATGAAATACAGTAGAGCATCCATTATCCGAACATCCATTAACCAAACGATCTACTATCCAAACTCAATAAAAAGCACAATTATGTACTGTACTGTACAGTAATGTATTCGGCACGTATAGGCGTATTGGATATTTATTGAACATAAAAAATTGTATACTAAAAAAAATTATTACAGTACTGTACAGTAATAGATAAACGCCTTACAATCGATAAACACACTTACATCAGCAAACTTTGATAAACATATTTAGAATTGATAAACAAACTGTGTTAACGGAAGAGTCTGTCACCCATGACATCATTTAACATTCATCGTCTACCACACCGGCTCTTGTTCAGTTTGCAAGCGTTAGTAAGCTGAGTTATGTTAGTGCATTCGTTCATTGCTGTTCTTTTTACTTTAACTGCTTTACGATGTCTGCAAAAAGAAAGAGAGTAGTGCTGTCAATAAACGATAAACTTAAAATTTTGATTGTCTGAAGAAAGGAGAAACAGCCAGCGCATTGGCTTATGTTGGTTAATCAACAATTAAAAACAGTGAACTTACGTTAATGTCTATAGTGGTAAACTAGAATCTTTGGAAGGTGCTACTTCCAGAAAAACTATGAAAATCTCTGAAAATGACAACTTAGATTGTGCAGTATACACATGATTTGTGAAACAAAAAGCAAGGGTGAACCTATATTGGGGCCTATCATCTGTGAGAAGGCACTTATAATAAATGAAAAACTTGGAGGCAATCCAAACTTTAAAGCTATGACAGGCTGCTTGCAAAAATTCAAATCGGACATGGTATATGACAGCTAGATATTTCAGACAAACAACTTTCTGTTAATTTTGAAAGTGGTGATAATTTTAAGAAACAATGTTTGCTTATTATAAAAAAAAAAGGGTAGAACACTGAAAACATCTACAATGCTGATGACACCGGGCTCAACTGGAAAATTCTTCCAAAAAGACGTTAGTGTTAAGAAACGAAAAATCTGCTTCTGGGTTCAAAGTTAATAAAGAACGCGTTACAATTATGATATGCGCAAATGCAAGTGGTTCCCACAGATTAAAATTGACTGTTACAGGGAAATCTAAGAAACCTAAATGTTTCAAAGACATTAATATGAATAATTACAACAAAAAAACGCTTGGATGAACGTTGAAAATTGTACTTAACGGTTTAATGATGTGTTTGACCGTGCGGTAAAAAAATTAAAGCAGAAAATAAAATTAGTGGTCCTGTATTGTTGCTATTGAAGCCCCCCTGCAAATCCTTTAGCCGATTCTTTACCTCAGCCTGAGGATATTGATGTGATGTTCATCCCACCGAACGTGATAAGTAGGGGGCGGATTTCTATGATATGTCATATTTTTTCCTTGATATTATTTCAGGTTTCAGCTTGATTTAAACTTGATTTCAAGTATTCTGATGAAGATTGATAGGGTTTTATTGTGCATATAATTGCATATTTCGGTAATTTTTAAGTTTTGTAGCATATTTAGCACTAAAATGCTTACTTAAGTTATATTTTTTGACTTTTTATATGCATATTTAGACATTTATGAAGTTTTACAGCATATTTACAGTGAAAATGGATTATAATTGGTATTTTCGTGCATTTTTCACACGAAAATGCATTTATTCGTTCTGTAACAAATTGTGGTGTGTAAAGTAGTAAAAACTTCTTTCAGGATACCATTAAAATATCTAGGCCTATATATGTTCGGAGAAATGGTGAATAAGGTGTGAAATGTCTTTAGAATGTGGATTTTCAAGTACTGTTAGGCCTCTATTGTTTGCCTCCGTGAGCGATAATGCCAATGAGTAGAAGTGACGGGAGGGGGAGGGTTTTTCTTACATTTTGTAAAGTGCTTTTAACTCTCACCTTCCCCTGTAATGGTCATTCACTCATTCCCTGTGTCCACAGTTTGTTTCCATCATGCCTAGAATAAAGAGTTCGGTGAATGAAAAGTTGCGCGGTTTTATTCGAGAATTTGGCGATAAAATATTTAGTACAGATGGCACTATTTTATTTTGTAAGTTGTGTGAAGTTAAAGCCGCCGCTGAGAAACGTTTCATTGTGGAAATTTGGCAAAACATAAAAATTGCTTACAAAGACAGTAGACAACTTCTATTATTCGAAAAATCTGCTAGTACTTCAAGTTCATCTTCCAACACTTCAGAGCTTACGAAGGATCTCTGCAGGGTGATGATTTCATCCAACATCTCATTGGAAAAGCTTATCAATCAAAGCCTGAAACAGTTTTGGAGAAATATACGAAACATCTGGTTCCAAATGAATCCACGCTGAGGAAGAACTATCTGACTGGGTGTTACGAAGAGGTGTTAGATAAAATAAGATGTAGTGTGGGGGACTGTAAAATATGGGTTTCAATTGGTGAAACAACAGATGTTGATGGAAGGTATGTTGCAAACGTGATTGTTGGCACACTGAAAGAAGACAGACATGGAGAAATATTCCTCCTAACATGTGAAGTGCTAGAGAGGACAAATCATTCAAGTATTGCTGTCTTATTCGACGATTCTTTGAATATACTGTGGCCAAGTGGAGCAAAAAGAGAGAATTTTCTTCTCTTTATTACTGACGTGGCTCCTTATATGATGAAAGCACCCAAGGGACTAAAGATGTTATGTCCGAAGATGATACATGTAACATGCTTGCGCATGCTTTACATAGAGTGGCCGAAGAAATTCGCAGTAACTACCCAGAAGTGGATAAATTAATATCAAATGGAAAGAAAGGCTTTAAGAAATCCGCCTGCATGCATTTAAAGATGCAGCTCCTTCATTGCCCCTTCCTCCCCAGCCTGTCCTAACACGCTGGGGTACCTGGATTGAAGCTGCGGTATATGAAGCAACAATTATGACACCGTGGAGAAGATCATGAACTCCTTGGACCCTACAGATTCTTAGTCAGTGAAAATAATGCAAGATTTGTTTTCATGTTCCACTATAAAAACTGACTTGGCTTACTTGAAATCCAACTTCGGTTTCTTACCGAGCAAAATCACCCAGCTAGAAGCTTCAGGTTCTGAAGTAAGTGATGCTCTGAGTATTGTAAAATACACAGAACAAGAGTTAAAACGTGCAAAAGGAATAGTACCAGCCAAAGTTCGAGCAAAATTAGTGAGTGTACTGGAGAAGAATCCTGGATTTTTGCAATTGTGTGCCATAAGTGAGATTTTGTGCGGAAATGAACCAGGTTCAGACTTCAAAAATTATTTTCACCCTTTGACCTAAGTTTATTTAAGTACGCCCCCATTACTTCATGTGATGTGGAGAGATGTTTCTCTCGATACAAGACCATTCTCAGCGGCAACAGGAGAGAATTTTCATTTCAGAACCTAAAAATGCATGTCGTCATCAACTGCAACAATTCAGCTGATAATGAAGACTGAGATCAGGTATGAATATTTTTAATATGGGTAGTTGCAAGGAATGGGATTTGAGCAAATAAAATTATTTAATTACTTTTCGCTCCCTTACAAGGTTGGTGCTGTTTTGCAGTAAAATGAGTTCGTGAATGTTGCATTGTGTGACTACCTTAAAGAAATTCATTTGAAGTAGATAAATAAAAATAATAATTAACAGGATTAGCTCTATATTTAATAAATAAAATAAAATTTAACACATACGTGTCATTAATAAAGTCATATTTTGGATTTTATTGGTCATGTTTTAATGTTTTTTAGGTCATAAATGCATGCATATTTCCTACATTTTTAGGTCATAGAAATCCGCCCCCTAGTGATAAGTATACCACAACCCATGGACCAAAGTGTTATAGAAACATTTGATCGGCTTTACCTCAGATCTTTTCTCCGGCATCTATTAGTACTTAGTGAAAATGAAGAAAGATCCAAACAGTTAATAGAAGAAGTTAACTTAAAGGGAACGTTAAATGAGGAACATAAATCTGATCCTCAACATCAAGACACAGATATTGAAATCATTCATCACATGGTAAGGAATATTCCTCAGTTTAAAAACTGTAACAAGAAGAAGTTAATGATTGGCTATAGGTGGATGAAGCCAATCTCGGTTTTCAGTTAACCGATGAAGAGATAATTGAGTCATTACATGAGTGTGATGAAAACGAAACAGATTCAGATGAAGATGGCGAGAATGCTACTAATACAAAACCACTGATGGCACTAAAAGCTTTTGACGCACTTAAGACTGTTCTAAAGTGGGCCGAAACAGAAGACAAAATAGATTGTATTCAGCTTATGAATCTTAAACAACTTCAGTCATTAGAAGCCAGAAAACGGGATATCGGTTTGAAGCAGACAGTGATAGATCAATTCTTCAAAAAAGTTTAAATCCATGGTACTGTATGTTTTGTTTTTTAAATTTTAATTAATTTTATAGTACAGTGTTTGTCATTAAACTCTAATTTAGTTTAAATTAACTTTTGGTTTTTATTAATTACACTCAGTTTAGCCTTCAACGATTTTTAGCCTTAGTAATACATTGCAGTACAGTATACAGGTTGCTGTAATTATATAATAGTATGTTAGAAATGATTTTATAATAAAAACCTTTGTTTTTGTAACGAGAAATAATGATTTCAATTTACAATCTATTATCCAAAATATCGATTATCTGAATGGAGCCTCGTCCTGAGTTTCGGATAATCGATGCTCTACTGTAATGAGCGATGCAAGATTTAATTTTCAAATAAACCTTCAACTAGTTTGTAGCATTTATATGAACAACAGCGAATATCTATGGGAATGCAACGCTGTTGATCTGTACTGAAGTTAAGAAAGCTATAAATTTCTTTTCTTGCGATCCAACACTGTATAACTTGACCACCAGAATTCTGCACCACAAGTGAACCACAACGACAGTAATATGCCCCTTCCAGGTAGTCTGTTACTGCGGGTGGTAAGTTGTACTCCCAGAAAGGCAATCTAAAAGCAAAAAATGTATTTATTGTTAGTGAAATGTATACAGCATCTTAAAAGACTGACAATCTTTGTGAGAATTGCATTTATACATATTTTCATTTACGTGGTTTCACATGTACAAGGATTAGGGTACACACATATACAAATCTGTCATGTAACAAGTATAAAACATAAGAATTTTCTCAGCAAGTTTATAGTGTGCGTGTGTGGAGGGGGTGTAAATATTCATTTCACATTTTTGATAGTATTAACTTCTTTTATTTTTTAAATCCTCAAATATGTATTGCAGTACACAAGTCTTTGTACTCTGTATTTTCATTAGCAATAATAGAGTCATTACAATTATAATTGTAATATAATTACAAACTCATATATAATTTTTGTCACTCCTCTCATATTATGTAATTTACCAATGTCAATGCTCCCATATAATTTTTGACCATTCTGCTTCTCAGCATCGGGTTGTAGGGAAACCTCCATCTATTCCTATCCATGCACATAGCCTTCATTTCCTGTAATCTTATCATGGTCCTGTCCCAATTCTCAATGTAACGATTTTTCTTGAAATTTTTTGTATCCATTTAAGAAAGCCATGTTCCGAGGCTCTCATTTCTTATCTGAATCATCTTACAACCAAGTAGGTGACTAGTCCAATGATGGTGGCCCCATTACCTCGGGACGACTGGTCTCCCGTTTCTTTCTATCCTGGGGAGTAGTATCTTCCTTGCTTCGCAATTACAGACTATAGTCACTACATCGTGTTCTCGACCATCAATCTACAAGGGATTACAACAGATTTATCTGTAGCCCACAACAAGGAAATAAGAAAATTAAGAAATGAAGTGAAAACTAAAAGACACCCTAACCCTCAAATACTCTAATAGCATCATGGTGAAACCCCCCTTTATTTTCTAAGTTTTTTTGTAAATTTTTTTTTGAAATTTTTATTTTATTTTTATTAAGTTTTTTCTTGTAAAGGGGAGAGACATCATATTTAGAACTAGGTGGAAAACCTAGAGGAAGCAAAAGTGTGCAAGGCCCAATTACAATTACAGACATGTCCCCCCAGGTGAATGACAGGACTTGCAAATGAAAAGTCTTTTAACCAACAAGCGTATGCTTTATTAAGCCTGCAAAATGTTACATGAGATGACAAGTTATCGATTGTACAAGCACAAAATTAACGGCAGGATTATATATATATATATATATATATATATATATCAATTAATATTCCTAATGGCATAAAATGTAAGTGAATTGAATATTAACATAAATTGCAAAATTCCTGCCTGATTATGTATGAGTCAATGGTAGCAATAATCTCATTCATAAAAAGCAACTCACTAATCCATAAGTGTTGTATAGATTTCAAATAGGCTAGCCTTTTTGTCTTAGTAAGCACATTTATGGTTTTTTTTTTCTTTTAAATTCATAACATATTCCCCCAGCAAAATATATTAAAATTACACACACAAGCACATACACAACATAATTAACACAACATCCCTCATTTCAGTACTAAATCCCTCATAAACCTATTTCAACTACCGTAAATGAATGCACAACAATATATACATATGTATAAATATAATTGACAGGGTAATCCGATAATCACAGCTCCTAAGCATAGATGTGCCTTGGTAATTAGCACCAGAGAATGCAAGTGACCGCCCAGAGACTCAACATACTAAACAACCCTGACTTTAATCATAAAAGCGCTAAGTATATGTGAAAAGGAAAATAGTTTCTCAACTGAAGCATCAGACAGCCCCCGTTATGTGATTAAAACTCTGCCATGACCGTATGACATGAAAGCACGAGATAATTAACTCCCTAATGGTTTTAATTAGATGAAAAGGTAGAACTTACAGCAAACTGCGGATATGTGTGTGTGTGTAATTTTCTTACACATGATAAACAGTTATAATAGATTTCATTAGGTCTAATGCTGTAATGTTCACACATGCAGTAACATAACTGAACATGAGAGTTTGTGCCAAAGTATAACGGTTAAAACTTCATGAGTGAGCTTCTGGGAGCTTCCGTGCATTCACCATGTCGTTGAGATAGAAAATAGATAATTAGAATGTTCCCACCTGGATTGTCCGGTGTACTTAGTCAATATTGGCGCTGATCAGTAATGTCCCGGTCGTATCACAAGTCCTGGGGCAGCGTAGCGTTGGAAAAGGTGTCCGAACAGTTGTTCTCGACTGACGGCAATCGTGGCTAAAAGATCGTCTCTGCCAGGAGGGTGGACAGTTGTTCGTCACACCCGACACCCATCTCGCCCTTGTTCGAGCACCTGCGACATGTAATAGGTTGTAGAGGGTGTCATAAGGAAAAATCACGCCACATAGGCCGTCCGCATTAAGTTTCTAACACCAACTTTAAACATCAACAGCGCACACACACATCGCCACTAATTCATATTAATCAGTATTAAGCTCCCCAGCTGTGACTTATCTCACTCATCTACCAATTACTTTTAAGTATTTCGTTGAAAATGTTCAAATTAATTAACTGCGTATTTCATAATTATTAATGACACAAAACACAGCTGAGTGCAAGATGCATTAGCATTTTCTTTATTGAAGTCAATTTGACCCACAACATTTACATTCATATTAATTTAATTTTTAATTGCGTTAACGCCCAAATTGAAAACTGCTGTACACGCACACACACAAGTATAGTTTATAATAGAAGCTGAAACACAAAATATATTTGGGGTTAGAATATTTTTAGAACCAGACAACTTGTACATACCTGGAGCAGAACTTTATTCAGCGAACCATAGAAAAGTCGACGAAATCCTGAACAGAAGAGTGCCGCCAGTCGAGAGCCGATGACCAGGTTGAGGGTTCGAATAGAAATGAGACAGATTCAATGTGTCTGTCCACCCAAGAAAGCTCTCGATGCAGGAATGCACAAAACAGCTGGACGCGCCAACTGAATTTCGTAGATACACCACAACTGTGTGCATAACCGGACGGCGACAAACTGCCGTGGCCGTGCGTGACGTCAACGCCGCTCGTTTTAAAAACGCTAATCATACGATGCCGAACCCAGTACGGCACACCCTCACCCCAAAAGGGCAACATGGTTGACCCAAAACAAACCAGTCCTCAAGCACGACGGCTGCGGGAAACCTGGAAAATCTCAGATTCTAAATCGCTCTTGGTGAGTTCAGTAACACAGGAAAACGAAAGAGGCAGAAGGAAGAGGTGTAAGTCTGTCAATGTGTGTCTGAAAGAGAAGATGTAAGTGTGCGTCCTGCATGCTCGCCGGGCCCTGGTCCGCATGCAGATATAAGGAACAGAATAGAACAGGAGAAAGACAAGAATTGCTGCGCCAGCTCTGAGTACCGACCACCAAGGCCTCCTAAACTCAACAACTGAGACCCAGGACCATTAACACTATTCCTCCCTTCCCAGGACTGAAAATCTCTACCACACTGCGACCATCCCCCACGCGAGTCCTCTCCTCCATGCCAACTCTCAGGACCGCCCCAACACGTCACCCTCTCCGGTGACCACCACCTAACTCTCCTGGTACTCACATATTCACGCCCGAAGGCTAACAAGGTGCTACAAACCTTGATATGCAAGTACCCTTCGAGAACCGTCCACATCGTGGACCGACCAGCCATGTGAAGCAAACAAGGCATCCTCCATCCTTGACACATGACTGGCCCACCTCCCCACACTAGGGTGGGCGGACCCGATTCACAAGGCAGAGAAGACCGCGCAGAGGGCACGCGAACATCAATCCTATTTCTTAACTTTTCAAAAGCAGCTTAACTAGCAAGGGGGGGGGTTTACTTTTCCACCGTCTAAACAAACCACACTTAATCCAAAACTGACACGCCAGAGAAATCAAACGAGGAATGCGGCATGGACCCGACCCTACAATGATCGACAACCAAATTCAACCTCTATGAACCAGGAAACAACAGCACATAACTTCTCCATCTTATTTTTTAGAACAGGGGAAACTGACGACCTCGACAATCTACGGGTACTCTCCAACTCTCTAACCTTCTCGTATTACTTGTATTACTTCTGTCTCGGGCAACCCCAACCTTAATATATGGGCAGCTTTCCTTACATCATGCACGAAGTCCCCCAATGCCTCTCCGTTGGCCAGTAGGCGATAGAATAAATCTAACTTAAGCTGGAAACGTCATCGATGGGGTATGAAGAAATCCAACACTGAAAGTTTCTGGAGAATCCCTGAAATAGGGTGGGGCAATTCCTGGTAACATACCGTTGCCAGAGTTGCACAATACTCAAACACAACAATAAAACGTAAATCCCAATGAAACACCTAACACAAACTTAACCTACAAAACACAATGACAAAGAATCCGGAAAAACTCAAGTACTCTTCTTCCTTTGAGCCGCTCCACAGTGCTCTAGCGATGCGACGAGATGGGTGTCATAAAAGCAGAGAAACAGCCATGCAAAATGCCCAGAAGGGAACACGACTCAAAACAACAAAACTGACTCACTATATACAATCCACAAAGTACACATAAAATTCAATATAATCGAAAACATATAACTATTAAGTCCATGACATGTGGTCGGACCATGACCGCATTCAAAATACCCGATACCGCAACGCAACGCCCTCAATAAACAAGTACAATATAACGGGGATGCTATAAAACACGTTGTCTAATCCATGAGACAAATCACGTCCAAAATCTGCTTGAGCTCCAGGGTATGTCCAAGTGAAATCAATCAGCACTCATTCATTAAAAAAATCGATCACCTTCTTATAACCCCTTTTCAAAATTCATCTTACACTCAACATCACAAAATAATTGCTTAAACACTAACACATATTAAATCATTTTAAACTTCATCAACCCCTTATTCATATTATAAAATATACTATTTTTCTGGTTATTCATTCTATTAATTCGTTACACTACCATTAAGTTTTCTTGCAACACTTGGATTCCAATTAAAAATAATTTGAAATAATTTGCAAGTCCCAACACCAGCTGACATGTCTGTAGCCACACCAAGTTTCATTTAAGAAAATAAATGCAAGTCCCCAGATTCTAAAATTTCTCAAGTTCAAAAGAAAAAAAATAAGGCAGAAATAATACCTACTACCTACCTAGAATCATAACCACGCTCTGATCTAACATTTGAAACCCCCCTTTATTTTCTAAGTTTTTTTGTAAATTTTTTTTTGAAATTTTTATTTTATTTTGATTAAGTTTTTTCTTGTAAAGGGGAGAGACATCATATTTAGAACTAGGTGGAAAACCTAGAGGAAGCAAAAGTGTGCAAGGCCCAATTACAATTACAGACATGTCCCCCCAGGTGAATGACAGGACTTGCAAATGAAAGTCTTTTAACCAACAAGCGTATGCTTTATTAAGCCTGCAAAATGTTACACGAGATGACAAGTTATCGATTGTACAAGCACAAAATTAACGGCAGGATTATATATATATATATATATCAATTAATATTCCTAATGGCATAAAATGTAAGTGAATTGAATATTAACATAAACTGCAAAATTCCTGCCTGATTATGTATGAGTCAATGGTAGCAATAATCTCATTCATAAAAAGCAACTCACTAATCCATAAGTGTTGTATAGATTTCAAATAGGCTAGCCTTTTTGTCTTAGTAAGCACATTTATGGTTTTTTTTTCTTTTAAATTCATAACATATTCCCCCAGCAAAATATATTAAAATTACACACACAAGCACATACACAACATAATTAACACAACATCCCTCATTTCAGTACTAAATCCCTCATAAACCCATTTCAACTACCGTAAATGAATGCACAACAATATATACATATGTATAAATATAATTGACAGGGTAATCCAATAATCACAGCTCCTAAGCATAGATGTGCCTTGGTAATTAGCACCAGAGAATGCAAGTGACCGCCCAGAGACTCAACATACTAAACAACCCTGACTTTAATCATAAAAGCGCTAAGTATATGTGAAAAGGAAAATAGTTTCTCAACTGAAGCATCAGACAGCCCCCGTTACGTGATTAAAACTCTGCCATGACCGTATGACATGAAAGCACGAGATAATTAACTCCCTAATGGTTTTAATTAGATGAAAAGGTAGAACTTACAGCAAACTGCGGATATGTGTGTGTGTGTAATTTTCTTACACATGATAAACAGTTATAATAGATTTCATTAGGTCTAATGCTGTAATGTTCACACATGCAGTAACATAACTGAACATGAGAGTTTGTGCCAAAGTATAACGGTTAAAACTTCATGAGTGAGCTTCTGGGAGCTTCCGTGCATTCACCACGTCGTTGAGATAGAAAATAGATAATTAGAATGTTCCCACCTGGATTGTCCGGTGTACTTAGTCAATATTGGCGCTGATCAGTAATGTCCCGGTCGTATCACAAGTCCTGGGGCAGCGTAACGTTGGAAAAGGTGTCCGAACAGTTGTTCTCGACTGACGGCAATCGTGGCTAAAAGATCGTCTCTGCCAGGAGGGTGGACAGTTGTTCGTCACACCCGACACCCATCTCGCCCTTGTTCGAGCACCTGTGACATGTAATAGGTTGTAGAGGGTGTCATAAGGAAAAATCACGCCACATAGGCCGTCCGCATTAAGTTTCTAACACCAACTTTAAACATCAACAGCGCACACACACATCGCCACTAATTCATATTAATCAGTATTAAGCTCCCCAGCTGTGACTTATCTCACTCATCTACCAATTACTTTTAAGTATTTCGTTGAAAATGTTCAAATTAATTAACTGCGTATTTCATAATTATTAATGACACAAAACACAGCTGAGTGCAAGATGCATTAGCATTTTCTTTATTGAAGTCAATTTGACCCACAACATTTACATTCATATTAATTTAATTTTTAATTGCGTTAACGCCCAAATTGAAAACTGCTCTACACGCACACAGACAAGTATAGTTTATAATAGAAGCTGAAACACAAAATATATTTGGGGTTAGAATATTTTTAGAACCAGACAACTTGTACATACCTGGAGCAGAACTTTATTCAGCAA
Organism: Magicicada septendecula; assembly: GCA_034769895.1. Lineage (NCBI taxonomy): Eukaryota > Metazoa > Arthropoda > Insecta > Hemiptera > Cicadidae > Magicicada > Magicicada septendecula. Next base: position 96,121,886 of record CM068376.1, read on the forward strand.
ACCATAGAAAAGTCGACGAAATCCTGAACAGAAGAGTGCCGCCAGTCGAGAGCCGATGACCAGGTTGAGGGTTCGAATAGAAATGAGACAGATTCAAGTGTCTGTCCACCCAAGAAAGCTCTCGATGCAGGAATGCACAAGACAGCTGGACGCGCCAACTGAATTTCGTAGATACACCACAACTGTGTGCATAACTGGACGGCGACAAACTGCCGTGGCCGTGCGTGACGTCAACGCCGCTCGTTTTAAAAACGCTAATCATACGATGCCAAACCCAGTACGGCACAATGGTCAGAAAAGAACCAAGAGTCAGTTAAGAGAGACTAGACTGGAAATATTAATGAAATGGATCTGATTCAAGACAATGTAATTTTTGTTACCAATCCTTATTAGGGAAAAGAAAATCACTGACTAAATACTATCAAACAACTCAACAGACTTAGTAATACCCAACTGTTCAAACCTAAAAAACTGAGCTATACTTCCGACTATTGTCTAGGTAATTGATGGATGTCTGTAGCTGATAGAATGTTTCTGATATTTTTCACTACTGTTTTATGACTGCTACCACAAAGATCACTTCAGCTTAACATCAACAAAATGTTTTATGCAGATTTCAGAATTTTATATTGAAAATTTTTCAAAATGATCATACGCTATATGCACTATGAACTGCCTGGGGCTAGTTACATAATTGCCATGTTATTGTATTATTTCTATGTTACGACTGTCCTGGATAACACATAATGTGCCAATTTTGTAATATACAATGTATATGAGAGTAGAAAATATCATTACCAAGTACTGTCACACTGCGGTGATGGTAAATGGAAGATGAAAAAAGAAGCACAAAGGAGTAGAATATATTAGAATTGAAAAATTAATATTAAAAGAATAAGAAGCCAATGGCAAAAGGGTTAAACATGAAATTAGTAATATACGGAAACACAAACAAGCATTTTCAAAATTTTAGTGATTTGAAATCTTGGGTAAAAGACCCTGTCACGTCATAAAAGTGTGGATTAAAAAATATACTTTTAATTCTATATTTTTCCATGTATTGTGTGAATTCTTTATGACTGATGATGCTGTTTGCGACACCGTTTTCTTTTATATACAAAACAATGAATTTGGTAATTCATTGTCTTCCCCTATAATAATGTAAAAGTCTTCTTAACTTTTCATCATACTTTTTACAAAGGGAATTAGTAAACAATCAGGGAACATTTTAGAACTTTTATATTGAATAACAAAATATTTTTAAGTTGTTTATCCTTTCACAGAAGTCAGCTACACAAAACCATGATTACTAGGAAATAATACTAACCACTGGGAAACAGAAATATAATAAGAAAACACTGCAGAATTTAGAAATGATGCTATGAAGGAGAAATTAAGTGTTATCATTTTTGAAGATCTTATCACTTTAGACAGTGTACAGATTAGAATGGATAGCCTCTGAACTCTGAGGGCAATTAAACTCGTGGACCAAATGTTATAGCTGTTACATATTGCAGATATAGGACGACCAAGAGAAATCGGTGAACAGAATAAGTGTAATGCCAGGGCAGACTGAAAATATAATCAACGTAATCCTTATAATAAGGAAGAAGATGCCCGATAGCGTACTGAATTTTCTACATACAAAAGTTAACTAACCATTTGCTTATTTAATCAGTCACACAACCAAAAACCTATGCAATATTTGGTATGTTTATAAGTAGCTGCACAATCTACATGTATCGAGTCTGCTACTTGCAACACATCATTATATCAGTGGCAGACAACAGATAACCAGGCCCCGGAGTGACCTTCTATTTCAAGTCCACAGCTACTTTTTTTTTTAATTGTTGTTCATTCAATGATGAATCTGTCATAAAAAAGGTTTCAGCTGAACTCTACTCAACATGTTGTTCTATCCTGTGGTGCTCTCTTCAGTTGTTCATCTCTCACCATCATCAAATCTCCCAACACATATCTTCTAGTACCCTCCTAATCCCTTGCCTTCTCCTACCTTCTATCTTTCCCTCAATTAGTAACTTTTGTAGACTGTTCCTTCTCAAAATTTAACCAATGCAGTTTGCTTTTTCCTTTCTTATGGCACTTAAAATACTTCTTTCTTCATTTATTCTCCCAAGCTCTTATTCATTTGTTATCTTTCTTTCCAGCTTATCTCTTCCATTTCTCACCACACCCACATTTCAAAGCTTTCCAGATACTTCTTTTCTGTTTCTAATTGCCCATGTCTCTGATGCATATATTAAATTCTTCATATAAAAAAGACTTTATTATACTGTTATAAATTTTATAGTCTTAGAGTACTATGTACATAAATATTTTACTTGTTATTTACAGACATGGAAGAAAAAACCATGTATAAAACAAGATAAATCAAAGTTTACTTCACTTTCAATTAACTTACATAAACATTAAATTTTGTTTTCACACTTTTATTTTACCGAATCTATCTATTATGTTATCAAATTCAAAAGAATATTAAGTTTTTTCCTCTAGACAAAACAGTGAAGATTTTCAATCTTTCCTCATCAACTGTTAACCTAAGACAATTTTTATTAATTTAAATTTGGAGTCTTCTTTCACATGAGACTTCAGGAAACAATTCTTGTAATCACAGACAATTCGCTGAGTATATTTTGAAGCTGATTTTAGAATTGTTCCCTTATTACATATAACTTATTATCAGGGTCGAAAGCAAACAAAAAATTTTCAAACAGAAATAACACTGCTGTACACCACAGTGTACAACAATATTCCAATTAGGAATATGTTTTCTATAGTGGTGTGACACAGTGTAATTTCTGTTTGTGAATATAACCACTAACACAACTTAATTAATAAAATTTTTTTCAGTTATAGGGTACAAAACAGAGACGATTCCAGTGAAAAGTACGGCCCCTCCTGTTGAAACAGCCCAGGGTAGATCAGCCCCCCCCCCATTTGTCTGCCACTCCATTATTACATATATAAAGTTGATTAGCTATCGTGATAAAAATATTATTATATTTTCATGCAACAAAAATAAAAATTAAAGTACCAGTTTAATACTGCATGCATACCCTTTGGTAACTACGAACTTGGCAGCAATGTCTAGCAGTGGTGACACTCGGATTCTCTTGAAATCCCCAGGTTTCAGCTGTGGTCTGATGTTGTACATCCTTGTGCCAAAGTCGTTTCCCAGTGCGCACACATAGTTAAAATGTTCCTTACGATACAGCCATGTAGGCAAAGTTCTCAGCTTGTTATTGTTTACGTATAAGCAGCTGTACAGATCAATATACAGATTCATGAATGCAAGTGCAAGAAATCGAGGTAATAATAAGATATGAATTTGTGTACATGTTGTAGTTTTACACTATTGGTAAGACATGTGAATATTAAGTTATCAAAATGTGCAGAAATCCAAGTTATTAATGTGCATATATTACAAAACTTAAATCTTGCTGTGACTTCAGGAACATACTACAACTATATGTTATCTATTCAGAAAACATAGTTTCAATGATTTATATTAATAATTAAACAGTTAGTGGTTACACTATAATAATATACCGCCACTGGCCCAAATATAAGATGATTTTTTTTCCTTAAAATGCCCGTCCAATAACTGTACCCATCTTAGATCCGCAGCTTAACATTTAAACATTTTGTGTCTGTACCTGCAAAAGTCTACCATATCATTCACCTGCAAAAGCTTTGTATCATTTGCCCAGCTTCACAGGCTTGCCACATGTGTAGTGTGAATCAAAAGGCACATGTTATAATGAGCTCAAGGTGAACAAGATGACAGGCGACACAGCTGAATCCATTTTCACCGCATTCCATGAAAGATTGTCCACAGAACACTATAATAAACTCTCCCTTAACCACCAGTGAGTTGAAGAAATTTGTTTTGCCGAATTTGTCTGTAGAGTTTCCACAAGACTGTAACGGGACAGAATTGGGAGATTGGGTTTATTTCAATTGTAAATGCGACGAAAGGGAGTTACCGACACAGGGCCTCAATTTTAACAATAGACATTCACTGTCGGGCACCCAGTTGCACGTTTGGTCTGTCCGCCCCTCAATATGCTACAATTCCTGATGCTGAGGAATGTGAAAGAGTGCGCGTATGCTTGCCCGCACAGATAAATTTGCACGAACTTTTTGCGAGCCTCTGGACGCAAATTAATGATACATAAACTCGCCCCCAGAAGATATCATGTGACACCTGACTGGCCTATCAGAAGCCAGTAGCCACACTCAAGAAGGAGCTTGGACCATCTTGAAAAAGTTACTCATCATCAACTAATAGAACCGCGCGGTTCAGGGTAACATGGCTCGCGAGCCAAAATATAATAAGATTGTTAAAAATGTGTAAAGTCTAAATTAAAATGTTATAAAGTGATCCTACAACGATTAAACGTGAAACAACAGTGAGTGTACTAAACTGAACCAGTGAAATACATTTCGGACAAACAAAAGTGAACAACACGTGTACCAACGGTAGGGTTACGACCACTTGCAGACAGACACAGAAGGAACGTAATTATGTATCAATTTACAAAAATAAAAGTTATGTAATAGGGAAAAGGAGATCTCTCATTATAAAAGGGGTTAAAAAAGTATGAATGGCAGGTATAGATGAGCAAATGCTGGGTTGCCTTATTTAAACTAGTTATTAGAATAAGTGAAGCAATGTTAAAGTAATGTTTGTTTTTTGTATTTTTAAAAGAAAAAAGTAATTAAAAGAAACAGTAATAGTTTGAGCAGAAAAATGGAAAGCAAGTAAATTAAAAAAAAAGTATCAAAGAAGGTTAAAATAAAAATTGAGTTGATTAACAATTACAATGAGAGTCGAGTTTATTACAACACAACCCTAAATCACGCTTATAGATCACGAGTTCGTGTGCAGGACCCTGGCAGACACAAGGTAAGATGAGTTGTATTAATTAATTATGTGGTAGAGTGTTTGGATAATCACAATTGGCCCCCGAACTTGGACTGCTTATAAAAGCAATTTTATATAAACCACACCTACAAGTGGATATAAGCGTGATTTGGGAGTACGTAGAAATTACGTGCAGGTTATGTGAGGCTGTTACTATATTTAAGTAAGACTTATGGTAGTAATTGATACCGAGTATATGTAAGGTTAAAATTTTTTAGATTTAATCTAATAAATAAAATAGAGATGGAAGATAATGAAAATAAAGTCAGTATGATTGATGTAACTGTCACGGGGGAGGTAGAAATTCATTCAGACCCCAATGTGGTCAAAGAAAGCGTTTTAAATGAATCAGATGATATAAATGATTCAGGAATGGAGACCACTCCAAGCCTAATAGATGATAATAATTTAACACAATCTGTAATAATTAGTGAGGCGGGAGCAAAATCGACTCCCGTGGTAACAAAAACAAAAGAAAAAGAATGGTCAATGGACGATATCATGAATTTTATGAGTAGACGTTTTGATAGTAAACAAAATTTGATAAATTAAGCAGTGATGTTAATGAATTGAAAGAACAAAATAAGAAATTCGATAGCAAATTTGATGAACAGAGTAGAAATTTTGAGGAAGTAAATGTTAAATTTAACGAACTTAAAATTGATATCAATGGTGTAAAGAATAAATGTGAAAGTAATTTTAACGAATTAAAATACGAATTGAGTCATTCATTAAAAGGTATGAATAGAATTAATGAAATAGATAGTAGTATGTCAGAAAAAATCGATAAACAAATACATGAGGTGTCTGGAAATTTTTAATCTAAAATAAATAAATGTAATACTGACACTGAATATAAATATAGTAGTGTAGTGGATATGACTGAAAAAATTAATCAAAATATTGATGAGTATAAGAGTAATACTGACGTTACAATCAATGAAATCGAAAATACTTGTAAAACAGAAATACAATCGTTACAAGAGTCAGTCAATGTAATAACTAAAAGTAGCATACAGTCTGAATGTATTAATGATAAGAAATTCTCTTCAATTGAGCAGAGCATAAACAATGTTAAAGACGAGTTGCCAAGCGGCCATAAGCCAGAAGATGAATAATATTACTGAAAGAATATTAGTAACGCGAGATGTCAACAATGACATAGAACTACAATCATTTAGTCACGATAGTAGGGGGGGTACACCCTATGCAGTTTCTAAATCGGGTGAGGGAGTTTAACAAGTTTAACCATAATAATTGTGAAGTGCAATTGTTAAAAATAATCAAGTGTTTCCAAGGGAGTTACGCGATATGGGCGGAGGCTCACAGAACAGAATGGGAAAATTATGAGAGTTTTGAAAGGGCATTCCGCGAGAAATACTGGTCGGAGGAAGATCAAGAAGTTTTAAGAAGTCGAATTATGGGCCCGGGTAATTTTGGGGGTCACCATATAATATATGGTCATTATATAAGACTATATAATGAGGCTAAATACCTCGAACCTCCGCTACCTTTCAGATCATTTGTGAGACACATCAGCAAACATTTACCCCGGGAGGTACAGATATCGTTAATGACACGGGAGATAGCTGAAATAAATGAACTCGAAAAGATATTGGATATTTTTCAGAGCATCAGAGATAGGGAGATACGCAGGCGTCCAAATCCGCTGGTAACATCCAAATCATGGGAATCACAACCAAACAAGGGGGTATCCTACAGCATACAGGGCCGCGAGGGTGGATAGTAATAACCATAGAGGCGAGATGTGGAAATGTCCGGATTGTGAGTACACAAATTTTGCTACCCGAACAGTATGTTACAGATGCAACAAGGTGAGAGGTTGCCAATGGAGCAACGTGGCCTCCACTCATCACAGTCAACAGCAACGAGGTGGAGGTAACGGCAGAGGAGGTGGAGATGCGATGAGAGGTAGAGGAGGATATTCATCGAGCGGTGCAGCAGTAGCACAGGGAAACTAGGGGGGACAGTGGATGACAGGACCCAACCAGGTCAGCAGGTAGTAGTGGGGTCCAAGAAGAATGCAAATACCAGAGCAATATCATCATCACAGACATGTCGAAGGAGTTGTTGGAGGAAGACGACGCGGGAATTATGGAAACAAAAACCGGATTGATGGAGGTAATCGTCAACACAGAAGGTAAGAATTTTAAAACATTAATAGATACAGGAAGTGAGATATCAGTAGTTTCAGAAAATGTAATGGGAGAATTACAAGAAATAAATAAAAGTATTCCATCATTACCAGCTGTGAGTGTAACAGTAGTGGGGGTAACCGAAGTACGAAGTAAAAGAGTTACTAGACAAGTACAATTAAATATATGCATTAATGAAACTGAATTTGAAAATACTTTTCTAGTGGTTAAGGGACTGAGTTTAGATGTAATCTTAGGAAATGATTTTTTGGAGAGAAATAAAGCACTAATATATTTTAACAAAAGAATAGTAGAATTTAATAATGGGAGTGAACCAGTCAGGGTTAATTTTAAGAGGGTGCCAGATAAGATTAAAGTTACGGGGATAAAAATAATACATAAATGAGTAGGCGATGGAGATATAGAAACAAGAGTGAATATATGTCGAGAGAGTGAGATTGTAGAGAATGAGGAGAGAGAGATGTATGCGAGTGATGAGAGAGTATGGGAAAATAGGGCGGATACATTTTTTAATGAGGGTGGAGTTGTAGGGAGTCCCCAACGACAGGCGTTGTGGGCAGTTGTGGAACATTTTAGAGAGGTGTTTGTGGAGTTGCCTGGAAAAGCCAGGAACTATGTATGCGAGTTGAAGGTTCGAGAACACTCACCTTACATGCAGAGGCGTTATCCAGTGCCGTTTTCAAAGAGAAGAGCAGTGCAAGAGGAGTTGGATAGAATGATGGAGGGAGACATTATTGAGAGATCGATATCGCCATACTCGAATCCATTGGTAGTGGTAATAAAGACGGATGGAAAGGTAAGATTGTGTTTAGACGCTAGGAAAATTAATCAAATTATAATACCTGACCGGGAGTCACCGGAACCCATAAATGAAATTTTTCAGAAATTCAGCGGAGTCAAGTACATGACATCTTTAGATTTGACAGCAGGATACTGGCAAGTTCCTCTAGCAGCAGAGAGTCGGAGATATACTGCACTTCTCTTCAATGGTAAGAATTATCAGTTCAAACGTTTGCCATTTGGACTTAACACTAGTGTAGCAAGTTTTATAAAATGTCTAGATATGATACTGCAGCCTAAGGACTTGGATTTTTTAACTGTATACGTTGATGACATATTAATAGAATCAAGAACATTTTCTGAACATCTTGAATATGTGTTAGATAAATTACAACAGGGGGGTCTAACGGTTAATTGGGACAAATCCAAGTTTCTGCAGACTGAAATACACTTTTTAGGTTTCATTATTACTCCAGAGGGAATTCTAACTAACCCTGACAAAGTAGAAGCTATTATGCGCTTTCCAGAACCGAAAAATATTAAGCAGCTACAAAGTTTTTTGTATCTTTTGTAACTTTTATAGAAAATTTCAGAAAAACTATGCACAGACGACAGCAAGATTGAGTGCCGTTCTACAGAAGAATATACAGAGGAACTGGGGAGAGAAGGAAAGGGATACATTCGAGGAGATAAAGAAAAAATTTTCAAATATGGTAATGATGAATCACCCTGATTTCTTGAAAGTTTCTATTTACAGACTGACGCCAGTAACGTTGCCCTGGGAGCGGAGTTATACTAGGAGGATGATGACAAAGAACATCAGACGATAGCCTTCGCCAGCAGATCCCTTTTGGGAGCCAAACGGAATTATACGACTAAGGAGAAAGAACTGCTGAGTATCGTGTTCACCGTAGGAAAGTTCCGAACGTACATCTTGGGCAACAGGACAGTCATCAGAACCGATCACAAAGCATTGTCATTTCTAAACACGTGCCAATTAACCCATAGCTGGCTAACCAGGTGGGTAGAATATATTAAGGGGACAGATAATAACGTACCAGACACTCTTTCCAGGGTAGATATCATAGAAAATAAAACAGGGAGGGATCTTAAGGAGATAGAGATTTTTCGTTTAACAAAGGAAGATAGAATTTTTGGTGAGGAATTAAGGGAGATTAAGAACATACAAAGATCAGATAATAAATCGGATAAAATCATTGCTAGTCTAGAAGCAGATGTAGATGGGTCTGAATATAATACACATTTTCAGATATATCAGGGAATTCTGTTCAAGAAAGTAGAGGGGGTGAGCATGATTGGAGGTTGGTTGCACCAGAGGAGTTAATAGATAAAATTATTTGGGATTGTCATGTAAGATATGGGCACTTTGGGGCGAAAAAGTGTATGAATGTGTTAAAAGAGTCTTGTGTTTTTAAGAATATGGAAAGGCGAGTTAGAAGAGTATTACGGGTATGCGATTTGTGTCAGAGGTCAAAAGTAGTGAACTATAGGGTAGAAGGGGAGATGAATTATATTAAAATGGAGAGTCCGTTTGATTTAGTGGCTGTAGATTTATATGGGCCATTGCCCAAGGGTAGAGGTGGAGTAGTGTATGTTTTTCTTGTTTTGGACACTTTTCTAAGTTTGTTAGGTTATATAGTGTGAAGAGAGCGACGAGCCGGGTGCTGAGTGGAAAGATCACCAAGGATTACATGATAAACGTAGGTAAGCCGAAGATAATTTTATCTGATCACGGACCCCAATTCATCAGCGGTAGGTGGAGACAGACTCTTGGCTGGGAAGGCATCATACCCAAGCATACGGAAGGGTATACCATCCACAGTCTAACCAGGCAGAACGGGTGATGAGAGAGATTGGTAGGATATTTCGGGCGTATTGTCATGCCAAGCATACTGAATGGCCATTGTACATGAAGAAAGTAGAAGAATGGTTGAATAGTACTACCCACGAATCCACCGGGTTTACACCATATGAACTAATAAAGGGAACCAGGCCACCTAGAATATTAGAACAACTTTTCGAGTATCCACCAGAAGATCAGACCATCGACAGAAATGTGAAGATCCAATGGCGAATGTGAGTTTACTCACCAAAGGGGAAAGGAGAAAGCGGAGACATGATGAAAAGGGTAAGTGGACTAAATATGAGGTAGGACAATTAGTATTGGTAAGGAGACACAATTTGTCTAGTGCACAAGAAGTGTTTTTCAAGTGTTTTTCCTGTTATACGAAGGACCCTATTAAATAGTAGAGGTAAAGATGAATAATGCTTATGTATTATGCAACCAAGCAACGCAGGAGATAGTGGGTACACAGAACGTTACGAATTTGAAGTTATATTGGTCAAAATAAGTAATTGAATTTTAATATGTTTTGTTTGTTTTCAGAAGGGACTCTCCCCATTTTCGGGTGGTCACGGACTTACCAACCCTGATCGTGGGTTTTGGCTGTTTTGAGGCGGACCATGGTTGGCGGTAACTTCCTTCGGGTGGTGAAAACGACGATGGTCCGGCTTCACAAAATTGGTAACAACTAGAAGTTCAACTGTATTATTGAATGGGGAGGAGGCCCCTAAGGTACGTGGAAATAAATTTTGTACACTCAGGGTGCATAAATTGGCTCCATACCATGTACCAACAATTGCCCAAGAGAGTGCATTAAATAAAATTAGAATGAGGCAATTATCAAGTAATTATATATATATATATATTACCAGTGTCATTTGTAAATTATGATCTGCAAATTACAAATTTTCAGTATTTAGCAAAAACATGATTTATAGAGATGGTCAGACCCCATACGTTAATGAGTATGAGCTGAAAGCACGTTTGGCAGCTCTGAAGGAACTGTATAAAGAGGCTCTAAAAATAGCCTTTGTTATTAGATGATGTAATAAATGTAAGGTATGAACTATATTTTGTATAGGTAGATAGATTAGTTTAAGAAACAAACATAAGTATTTTGTTGTACTCACTATTTTATGTTAATGAAAGTCACAATAAGGAAAGTTAAGAAAGAAAATAAATGGTGATAGAGCACATAATCAATACTAGGAACTTCAGGTAATGAGAATTGTAAATTTCCAATTTAAGTATGTCACATATATATATTTTACTTGTGATTCCCTACTTTCGGGTGGTCACGGCGTCACCGAACCCTGACCGTGGATTTGGATTATTGGTAGCAAGTGTGGTTAGGTAGATTGTATACTAGCCATACTTGTTATTTTCAAAATTGGTGAATTTAGAAATCAACCGGGGGGTAAATTCAGGGGAATCACCACACTATGGAACAGCAGCTACCTTCGTAGGGGTTGGTAGTGCCGTGTTAAGGGTGTATAAATAATATTTAGTAGGATTACTGGTGTCCTCGAACATCAGTAATGCCGAAAGTTTCATAATGTTGAAGCAAGAACGGTGTAGGCAGCGTCTACACCCTAATATAACTTCAGTTCTTGTGGATGCAAATGGACGCTACAGTCCACCATCAGGAAATAATAGTGTGTGTGGAAAAGGAGCTGGCTGTTACAAGCCAGGGGCATAAACAATAGAGTCTTTATGCAACCAGGTAAATACTTGATCTGGTTTACCCGGCAGGATATTTACCTAATTGTAACTGGGCATAAGGGGGGGGGGTAAATAATAAAATGATGAAGTAGGAGAAGTAGCTGAGAAATCAGTGAGAGGTTTACAAAACATATAACAGCGGGACAATCAAGTTTACTTACTCTAAAGAGAGAGTTTGTGGTTGATGACCCAGTTCCTGTTCAGTAATCTTTACTATAAGTTATGATTCAATGATTAGTGATGAATATTCACTTATGAGAACAAATGATTTTAGGTACTGGACTCTATGTTGTAATGATTGTATAATCATCAAGGACATGTTATGAGTTAAATTGAATAATGTTGTGTATTTGTATTTAGTGTTCCTGAAGTAAGGTCATTCACCTGACAATGAGGAATCAGCTGATGACTGGTAGTAAATGTATAATGTTTCATGTAATCAATTCATAGGTTCTTTTATTAATTAATTTAATTTGGTAATTTTTTTCTTTTATTAATTGTCAGAATATGTATTTCTGAAAGTTAAATTTATGAAAAAAAAAGAAAAAGAAAAAAAATTTTGTAAATTTTTCTTTGAAAGTAAAGATTATGCATGTTGATGAGATGTATGTTGATGAGGAGGTATCAGCTGAATAATAGTGTTTATATGTTTTGTAACCAAATGTAGTGGTAATGGAATTGATGATAGAAATAAGTTGTTTATTTTATTTTGTTTATTATGATTGTTACCATCTAATTACGAGGATTTCTAAGGAAAAGTAAATTCATTTAAAGACTTTGAATCTGGAAAATTGCGATTAAAATAACTAATTGAAAGAGATGATGTAAATTAACTTAAACGTGAATCTTTGATAATGGACTTAGATTTATTTCACTACTTGAACGAAATTTAAATAATTTAATTTGATTTGAAACAGTAATGTCAAGCAAACAATTAAAGGTTGAGAAATGGGAGTGAATTTTATTTAAAGGTAAATATGAAATGTTTATGTGAAGGTTACATTAAGGATGAATATTTAGAGATCTTGTATTTAAGTTAGTAATGAACATGTGTACGCACCCAGTACTTTGCTAAAGGCAATCCAGTATATTTATAAGGGGAGATATATCGGTTGGTCAAACTTTGAACCTTGTAAACTCTGTAATCTAAATACCGCATTGTGCCACGTGCAGATGACGTCACGTTTTTATCTGCTAACTACAGCCGGTCTCTAGCTGGGCTGACGGTAGCGAAAATTACGTTAGTTATACTCTAGACTCCGAGCTGATCACTCGTAACATTTCCAGCCGCGGCTACTGGGTTTCATTATTTAAATTATTTAGTATGTGCAACATGCACTGATTCTACTTGGGCGATTCCTGCCTTATTAATAACGATTATGTCATTCAACGTTTATTTCTAATTCAATTAGCGGGCATCATGCCGAGTTAACTTCTGCACGTGTCAGCAATCGCATCATCAAAATTTCAATAAACTATCATTATATGAAAAACATACAGTCCACGTTAAACGTCTTTCTAACCAGCCATTTCCAACTAGCATTTCTAGGAATAACTCAAGAGCATTCAAGAGCTTCCAGATGCAACATTTTCTGGTCCTCCGGGCCGGATTTTATTTTGGCCTTACGGGCAACATTTTGGTCCACCAGTATTTCAAAATATTTCATTTAATGGGCACAAACAGCCTGTGGCCCAAACAATCTTCAAACTTAAATACTTTCAAATTGAGATTGCTGGCCGTGGCATGCCTTTGTTGCCACAAAGACAACCTTCAGGAGTGACACACAAGATACAACAGAGCATCAAATCTGACATGACAAGAAACTACAAGAAAGTTATTCGATGGCAGCAAATTCCACAACGGTAAAATTACGCTGAGATACAACATCAAGCTTCATCCAACCAGCACAAACAGGCGGTGCGCCAACTTCAAGGGATTGCCGGACGGGATCAGCATGGAACCAACAGGACCGAAGCAGTTTTGAACACGCCAGGATTCCACGTGATTATAAACTTTCATTTTTCTTTATAATTGTTTATATATGATATATGAATACAACAAACTGAATAATACTTCACATTTAATATGGTATTATTGATGCTTTTACGTAAACAGATATTATTATAATGTGAGCATAAGCTTTCATCTTAACTAAAATTTCATATGTACATTTGTGCATAAATTTCTATTTGCATAACTGCGCAATAACTCATTAGAAGTTCAAGTGTCGAGATAAGGCTATGTGTATATATTATTTAAATAATTCATACTTACAATAACGCTCATGGCTGTTCTTTAAAAGAGATAACAAGTATATATTATAGTAAGTAATGTGTTAAGCTGTATGACGATCACTAGCTCCCGCATTATATCAGACAACGATCTATACTAGTGGATCGCGCTGTGCGTGCTAACAAAACGGTCCTGCTCGTTCAGCTCTCCCCACCACCTGGCTGTCGTCGCTCGCTGCTGGAACTTGAGCAGCGCATGACAACACTGAATTGTTTTATCACTGCGCTTTCCTTATTAAAGGAAAAGTACTAAAAGAATAAATTTCTTAAGGAATATGGATAAGAAATTTTACCAACGGGATGATGAAAAATACAACAGAAACAATTCCTAATTATTAATTTAAATGTTTTTAATTTTTATTATGTACATGTTATTGACCATCATAATGTTTGCATTTCGACATTTCATTATAATTACATTACTACAGTACATAATTTTTGTATATTACATTCTTAACAACTTACAATTAATTATTTACAACTTACAATTAACTCAAATAAACTTAAAACTAAATGGGCTTATGCTAGATTATCTACAAAATTATTTGCACAAATTAATATTTATAAACTCAATTCTCAAATTGTGTGCCGCGTATGTAATCTGTCTGATCTTTTTAACAATAGAATATGGATTCTAATTTCGCTTTTGTGATACATATGATATGCCGGTAACTGGTAATTATGTTACTACAGTACATAATTTTTGTATATTACATTCTTAACAACTTACAATTAATTATTTACAACTTATAATTAAATAAACTTACAACTAAATGCGCTGATGCTAGATTATCTACAAAATTATTTGCACAAACTAATATTTATAAAGTGAATTCTCAAATTGTGCGCCGCGTATGTAATCTATCTGATCTTTTTAACAGTGCAATAGGGATTCTAATTTCGCTTTTGTGATACATATGATAGGCCTACATATGCCGGTAACTGTCATATTCATATCTTCTATTTTGAGCATTTATTATAAAGCATTCTTAAATTATTGGAAAATTCCATTTATAAGAAAAACACGCGATGATTAACATGTTTCTTTCTCAGTTACATATGCAAAAAAGAACGAGTTTATTATACTTTTGACGAACACCTAATTTAGAAATATTTGCTGCCAAAATTTTTTCTTTGGCAGAAGCATGACATATAACTTTAAAAAACATTTGACCTGTAAGTTTAATGAGTTTAATTTCATGACTGTCTGCAAAGTCACTAAAAAATTTATGATTTTTAAACACAGCACCTGTGAACTGGTGACAAGTTTGTGCTAGTAAATTGTAAGTATTTACTTCTTTGTTGTTATTAGACAAATATAAATTATACATGTATTTAATCAGTTTTAGAACATCATGAGATGCCCTCACCAGTTTGCCCTTTGAAATAAAATCTGTAAAGTGAGTGTACGCACTAAGATCTGAAACTTCGGCCAACAGTACGTTACTGCATTCCAAACACTTGATTTTGCTGTCAATTTTTCTTACAATAAATCCACTTATATAAAATAAAATATTATCTTTGTAATATGTAGAACTCTGATTCCCTATCAAGTCACAAAGCACCTTTTCAAAGTTACAAGTCTCTGAAATATCTTCCTCTTCTAAAGTTAAAAGATACATTTTCTTTGCTGCTTTTCTGATGTCCCTTCGTACAATTGTAGGCTGCACAATGGACGGGCATGTTGGTTAAATATTTTAACAGTCTACTGAAAATATATTTTTAGTAAGATCACAGAACAAGGAGTAGTATGTCGAAGCAAAACACACGTAATTGCACGGGTGCGTAATTGTGACACTATGATATGCGGTATGCACAGTATGCACACTTGTTGCAGTGGACAGCCAGATGGTGGGGATAGCAGGTAGACCATTTGCTCCGCACCTCCACTCCACACAAGCGCGATCCAGTAGTATAGATCGTTGATATCAGATTTTATCAAGATATTTAAAATTACAGCAATTGTTCACCTGCTCTATGCTTAAATTCTTTTTAAATTACATTTTGTGTTGCAATCATGGCTGATGTGAAGGTGTTGATAAAGAAACGGGGCACGATTAAAGCATCTATATCCCGTGTGAACACTTTTGCGGATAATTTCGATCCAGACACAAGCGATCATCACGCACTAAAAATCAAGCTTCGCCATTTAATGGAATTGTCCACTAAATATGATGATATTCAGACTCAAATTGAGTCTGATGACGCTGATTTCGCATTAGCCAGTGACAGAGTCCAAACTGAGGATGATCTTTGCAATATCGAATGCAAGTTGCAACACTTGTTAGAGCAAGTAGGGCAGGTGAACCAAAACTGCTGTTAATACCGAAATTACGCCTATTAAAACCTCCCCTATACAGTTGGAACTGATTAAATTGCCTCGCTTTTCAGGTAGCATTGTTGATTGGCAACACTATTACAATATATTTCTTGAATTAATATACGTCAGAACCGACCTGATGGATACTCAAAAGTTACACTACTTGCACTCTTCATTAAGTGACGAGGCACTAAATGTGATAAAATCGCTTCCAATTAACCATGAAAATTATGCAGTAGCTATTGATTTATTAAGAAATAGGTATGACAGTAAGTTAATTGTCTCAGCCCATCATGTAGGGAATGTCTTGGGTGTGAAATCGGTTCAACAAGAGTCCAGGATTAGTATTTCCAGATTTATTGACGAGATAACCGCTAATATCAATGCGTTAAACTCCTTAAATCTACCCGTAAATACATTCAAAATTATTCTCATTCATTACTTGGCCCAAAAACTCGATAATTACATGCTTCGTCTTTGGAAAGAAAGCTTGTCGGAAGAACGATTTCCGAACTTTAGTAATTTCATAAAATTTTTAAATACCCGTAGTTATTGCAAAACCTGGACAGCGCGACCACTTCAACAAGCAAGATAAATGTTGGCGATAAGGCTCACTATCACAAGGCAATTAAAACGGTAAATGTTTCCAAATCAACATTCCAAACCCTGTCGGAAATAATATGTCAGCTGTGGAAGGGTAAACACCGACTTACTGAGTGTTTACAATTTATAACGATTACTCGACTGGAGAGAAAAAATATTATAATTAAAAATAAACTTTGCCTAAATTGCATTCGCCCAGGCCACGATAGTGCTCACTGTCCCTCTAAATTTTCTTGCAAAACGTGTGCGAAACGCCATCACACAATTATTCATATGCCTAACAAAAACGAGTCGTCCAGTAACAACCAGTGTTCGTTACAATTAAAAAAAAAAAGTCCATATTATTATCTACCGCAGTCTGCATGACAACTGACCATGCAGGTAGAAAGCACCCGGATAGGATTTTATTAGACTCTGGTTCGCAGGCTAACTTCTGTACTATGGATTTCGCACGTTGTATGGGTCTGAAACTGATTAAATCTCAATTGCCCATAACGGGTATAAACAATTCATTGTCCCAAGCTGACTTCAGTACCAGAGTAAGGTTACATTCACGCTATAAGCATTTTAGTTTAAACATACATTGCACTGTGCTTCCCAGCATCACTAATAATCTCCTGGTGGAATCATCTGATGTCGCATCGTTAAATTTACCAAAGGGCATATTCTTAGCCGACCCACAACTCAACTTCTCGTCGCAAGTCGATTTATTGCTCGGTGCTCAGTATTACTTGCAATTAATTGAACCTATCAAATTTATCTGTAGCCCACATTTCCCCATAATTCAGGAGACAAAACTGGGATTCATTCTTGCAGGTAACTTTCCGTTTAATGTCGACATGACGAAACCGGTTTCATCATTTATGGTATGTGAAAATGATAGTGCCATTTCCTCTCAACTAAAGGAATTTTGGAAGTTGGAGGAAGTTTCTATTCGTGATCCCTCCGCTGAGGACTCGGAATGCGAGAATCATTTTGTGTCCAATACTGTCCGTAATGAGGATGGCAGATTTGTGGTATCCCTGCCTCGCAGGTCAGACAAGTCTCATTTGGGCGATTCTCTTCACGGAGCTATCCGCAGATCTCAATCTCTGGAAATTAAGGTCCAGCAGAAACGTAAACATAGCCGTAAGCATAACCGATTTTTACACGGTCACCCGCATGAGTCATCATCATGGCCTATCAGTGCCTTCGATACTCATTCTCCCTGCACTCATCCCGATCTGGAACAGGAACGACGCAAGCAGGCCCAAACCTCACTAATTGTCACTTCATCTACGTCCAGTTATATTGAAAATTACTCATCTCTATCAAGACTCATTCGCGTTTTGCATATTGCCGCAGGTTTATTCGGAACTCTAGGCTCCCCGTTGCTGACAGGGATACTTCCTTTTTGTCAGCCCAGGAGTTGCATGATACACTTTTGGTTTTTATTCGCCAGTTTCAGCAATTGCACTTCAGCATTGAGGTTAAGGAACTTGAAGCACATCGCTGCATCCCCAATAACAGTAACATTCTGTCACTTAACCCCTTTCTGGACAAGACAGGTATATTACGAGTGGGTGGACGTCTGCAGCACTCCCAGCTTAACTACGCGAGCAAACATGAAATAATACTACACCCGCATTCTCATCTTAGCAAGTTGATCATAGAAAACGAACATCTTCGTTTATTGCACTATGGTGTACAATTAACCCAGTTTTCTCTGAGGCAGAAATATTGGATCGTTAATGATAAATCCTATATACGCTCGGTAATACATAAATGCATCACTTGTTTCCGATACTGTGCTAGGGGCGCAAACCAATTATTGGGACAATTACCCCCTTCCAGGGTCACGCCTGCTAAGCCATTTTCCCAATCTGCTGTTGACTATGCCGGGCCCGTATTTGTACGTCATGGCGGGCAGCGCTCAAAATCTACGTCAAAAGCGTATATTGCTTTATTTATATGCATGACCACTAAGGCCATTCATTTGGAACTTGTATCAGATCTTACCTCAGACGCCTTCATAGCGGCCTTAAAACGGTTCATCGCGCGTAGAGGTATCCTCATTCAGATATTCTCCGACAATGGTATGAATTTTCGTCGTGCTAGCAGCACACTACACAAATTGTACAGACTTTTGAAATCTAAGGGATTTGAGCAAACAACTCAGGAGTTTACCAGCTCCCAAGGCATCAAGTGGTCCTTTATTCCACCCTCAGCCCGTCATTTCGGTGGTCTGTGGGAAAGCGGGGTAAAAAGTATCAAATTTCATTTGCGTCGCGTGATTGGCTGTACCATTCTGACTTTCGAGGAGTATTATACCATCCTAACTCAAATAGAATCCTGCCTTACCTCACGCCCTTTATTCGCAATATCCAGTGACTTTAGGGACCCAGAACCGTTAACTCCCGCTCATTTCCTGGTCGGTTCTCCGCTTACGGCACTCCCGGAACCCGACTATACCCAAGTCAGTATTAGTCGTTTGGGCAGATGGCAGCTGCTCCAAAGATTCACACAATCCATCTGGAAACGATGGTGAAAAGATTACTTGCACCAGTTGCAACAGCGCAACAAATGGCGCATTACGTCAAGAAATTTGACTGCTGGACAGCTCATCCTTATTCTAGATGATAATTCTCCCCCCTTCAGTGGAAGCACAGGGTAATTACAAATGTTTATGCGGGTCAGGACTCAATAGTGCGTGTTGCTGACGTTCGCACTGCACAGGGTATCCTACGTCGACCCATCCATAAATTATGCCCACTTCCGGTGGCATCAGACTAGTCGCATGAGCATCATGCGACACGTATCAGGAATGTCAACTTTGTCGCATTGCCTTGCATCACTCCCGGGACAATCATATAATCCAATTTTATTATTATTGTGTAGCTATTATTGTAATAGTTACTACGCTATTATTGTAGGCCTATCAATTATTATGTCTTTGCTATTGTACTATTATGTGATTATGTATTTTTAAACTATTTTGGGAATTATTATTATATTATTGTATCAATTATTATGTATTTGCCATTGTATTATCCAATGGTTATGTATTGTTGAATTTTCTGGGATTGTTGTTCCAACATCATGCATGCAAATTATTATATCTTGTCGTTGTATTATTACTTGTTACTTATTATTGAATTTTTTGTGATCATTATCCTGTTATTATGTGAGACAAATTAATATGTCTACCTGATTATTGTATTATTGTGCATCATACCATGTTATTATGTGTTGTGTAATTTCATTATCAGTTTTCTATGACCATATAACTCAAATCATTATGTATTTTGTAATTATCACATGAATTTGGTATGTTAACCATATTGTTACTATTAATTGTCTAGGTATCATTGCTCTATGTTGGATATGTCAATTGTTATGTTGTTGTTTTATTAGCATGTAACATCAGTTACTATATATTATTAACCTGAAAGCATAAATTACAAAATCGCCCCGATTTTGTGCGGGCAGTATGGTCAAACTTTGAACCTTGTAAACTCTGTAATCTAAATACCGCATTGCGCCACGTGCAGATGATGTCACGTTTTTATCTGCTAACTACAGCCGGTCTCTAGCTGGGCTGACTGTAGCGAAAATTACGTTAGTTATACTCTAGACTCCGAGCTGATCACTCGTAACATTTCCAGCCACGGCTACTGGGTTTCATTATTTAGTATGTGCAACATGCACTGATTCTACTTGGGCGATTCCTGCCTTATTAATAACGATTATGTCATTCGACGTTTATTTCTAATTCAATTAGTGGGCATCATGCCGCGTTAACTTCTGTGTGTGTCAGCAATCGCATCATCAAAATTTCAGTAAACTATCATTACATGAAAAACATACAGTCCACGTTAAACTTCTTTCTAACCAGCCATTTCCAATTAGCATTTTCTAGGAATAACTCAAGAGCATTCAAGAGCTTCCAGACGCAACATCGGTTGAGGATCTGGTTTGGTACAAGGCCAGTTGTTGATTTTTTGTTGAAATGTTACAAGGTTAGGTGATACTTTGGTGAATGCCTGTCTGATTTTATGGTGTTGGGATCACGAAAAGAGAAGTCCAGTAATGTCATTCAGGTACAGCCATAGTCGCCAAACTAGGGGGGTAGAGTACCCATGATCTATGAAGGAATTAAGGGGGGTTGTTGGCGCCATATTGTAATAGGACAAAATGGGGAGGTTTCTTTTATTAATTTCTATATTAAAAGTAACATTGCAAATACCCATGTCAACTTGCACAAAGAACTACAGCAGAGCTTTTTAAGCATACGTTAGTCTGGAACGGTGTGCGTGGTACAAAATTCGAGAATTGTCACGTACAGAATGTGAATCCACACGCACGAGTGCCTCACCTGCGTCACACAAGCGAAAAGGACGCCGTAACAAAAAATGGCGTGAGACAAAAAATTTGCACTGCGAGTCTGTGAAGACGAAGGAAATGGTGAGCCACTGCCTGTGGTATCGCCTCAGAACAGCATCGACGATCGAAAAGAACCAATGAACCGTCGGAATGCCATCGTATTTCCGCCAACATCTAGTGGGCAGTGGAAACAGAAATCCTCGCCAGCCATTGTAGCGAGGCGTCACTTCACACCCGGTGTCAAGACCAGACGGTCGTGTGTATATGTATGTGTGTGTGTGTGTGTAAGTCACTGAAGTAATTCGAATCAAATTATAATTAAAATGTGTGAAAACTAAACAAAAAACTAAATGTGTAATTCAGTGTGACCAAGAACTAATCGTAATGAGTGGCGGAAGGTTAAAATGAACAAACTACAGTGGAACAGTGCGTGACACGTGTCGCATAACAACGTGGAATCCAAGACAGTATAAGTACACAGCATTACTGCCTACTATAATTATCACTAAAGAAAATAACTTTCAAAACTAAATTCATTGTTTAACAAAATCAAAAAAATGGGGTAACTGGAATGTGTGGGTGTGTGTGATAACAAAGAATTGGTTCGTCTTAAATTATAGAATACATAATTTAATAATTAAGATTTTATAAGAAGTAAAATATATTGTCTGTATTAGTAGTAGTTGCGTGGCGCAGAAGTCGTCACTATGTATCAAGTAGTTCGATAACAAGAATGGGGTTATAACAGTAGATTCAAACAAAAAAGAAAATGTCATGCTGAAGAAAATAAAGTAATATTTTATTTTAACTTGATAAATACGCATTTTGTTATTTGTGTTTGCCTATTATTCTCTGCCAAAGTACACTAGACGAAATCCTGTTTAAACTTTGCATTACGTAAAATCTATTATTACGTAATAAATACGATACAGTTTTAGTTGGAATCCGAACTAAGGAACAAATTTAATAACTTAATTACTGAGTAATACTGCAGTTGGAGCCTGAACAGGGACGTTGTAAATTAAAATTAAATAATTTACAACCTAGTCGAAAATGGCAGAGAAAAATACAAATGCAAATTTATGTGAGAGTGTAGAGGGGGTGTCAATATTAAACGTTACACAAGACAGCGTAGACGAAATAACAATTGAAACGGTAGACGCTAAGAGTAGTAAAATCAAGAATGTAGAAGTACTTAGTCAATTAGGATTGTTTATGGAAATGATGAGTAATAAATTTGACCAACAAAATACGAATTTGAACGAATTTAAAACTGAAATCAAATCAGAGATAAATGCAAATAGTGTAGAGATGAATAATAAATTTGACCAACAAAACAAAGATAGTGCAGAGATAAACGCAGAAATAAATAATAGATTTAACAAACAAGACGAGAAGTTAATAGACATAAATAACGAAGTTGCAAACATATGAAGCGAACTAAAAATGAGTAATTTAAATATGAACAGCCAACTGGAAAGTATGAATGAGATTATTGTGGGAATGAAAGGTGAGATAACGATAAATATAAATAAAATACAAGACGAAATAAACAAAAGTAGAACTCTGAAGGAGGAGGTAGAAAATGGTACAGTTACAGGTGAGTGTAACGAGAACAAAAATAACGAAGGTACAAATAATAAGGTAAGTGACAAATTTAAAACTAGTGGTAATTATGATGATATAGTTAAAAATGTGGTGTTAGAAGGTAAAATAAAAAATAATAGGGGCAATGAAGTTTTAATGGAAATACAAAGTGATTATGAGAGAGAGAGAGAGAGAGAGAGAGAGAGAGAGAGAGAGAGAGAGAGAGAGAGAGAGAGAGAGAGAGAGAGAGATGTTTAAGCTGAATAGAGGTTATGGAGAGTTGATAGAGATAAGAAATAGAGAGAGTAAATAATATTGAATACTTACCTTGCGAAATAGGTACGGTAGTACAGCAAATGATGATAAGGTTGATGATATTGTTTACTCACCTTACGATGTAACTCATATAGTAGATGAATATGTTGATATAACTTACCTGATGGTAACCAAAAATACTGACGGAGACAGGACGAAAAATACCAATGTAGAAGGGTTGTATGAATTAATAGTGGGGAGTAATTTGGTGAATTATTCTTGCGATATAGGAGAGGAATCAAATGTAAAGGGTTATTATATAAATAATAATAATGTAATGAGTATAAATAAAGACGAGAATTGTTATGTGAAAGTCAGACTCATATACGATAATGGTGGTTAGAAAAGCAGTAAATGAACATTTAAATATTTTAGTTTATGGTAATGACTTGGCTAAATTATGAAATGAAATGTGGTAGACAATAATATAATATGACAACAAATTGTAGATAAATTTATAGTGAGGTTAATTATGTTTATGTAATAGGTTATGTTGCATGTTGTAGGTAAGGTAAACAATGTATGTATGTATGTAGTAGGAACCGATTTTAATAATGATAATAATAATAATAATATTTTATCAAACTAAACAATAATGAGAATAATTATGAAGGTGATAATAAATGAATTGTAATTGTTTTGACTATTGTAATTAAAGTAACTTGGTGTTTTAAAAAACTGATTGAGCTAAATGATTTGAGATGAATTAGTTAATTAATTAATTAAGGTTGTATGAATAAATTTTGATAATGAATTTAAATGATTTGTATAAGATTTAACCTTGAGAATAAATAGTAAATGAGTAAAAGTAAAAATATGTGTAGTTGTTGAGTCATATGGTTGTTATAATGTTTCAGAAGGTACATATGGTTGTACGTTATATTTGTGGTGAGAATTGTTTATAGTTTGAGTCTAGGACAAGTGATTATGTGTTTATTTGATTAAATGATTGACCATATTTAAGTACGAATTTGATAATGATTTTGAAGTAAAGTAAAATGTTTGAATAATAAATGTTAAATGAGTTTAAAGGTTTTAAATTTGGTAATTAAATTAATTTGAGGTAGTTATGAATTTTCTAATGTAATTTTCAATGATTAACTTAAGGTAAAATGTTGTAAAAGATGGAGTTTGGGTGATGAGTATTTCAATAAGGCGTTAAAACAGTCAGAGTTAACTTTAAATGGGTGTTAGACAAAATAAGAATTTTGGAATAAAAGTAATACAGAAACGGGTCAGTAGTAGGGACACAGTAGCGGGAGTGCATGTATGTAGAGAAAGTGAGTGATATAAATGGAGAGTAAATAGGTGGTGGTGAAATTCTGTAGTGAGGGTGGTGTGGTAAGGAGTCCTCAACACAAGGCGTTGTGGCGGGAGGTGAATAGTTTTAAATGAGTGTTGGCGTAGTTACCTGGGAGAGGCCAGGAACTAATAAGAGAGTGAGTATAAGGGAAGGGAACACACGTCCTATGTACAAAAAGGATATCAGGTGCTTTATTATAAGAGGGGAATGATTTAAGTGGAGTTAGAGAATTCAGTGGAGGTAAATATTATTGAGAGATCGGTGTCACCCTATGCAAATCCGTTGGTGGTTGTTAGAAGGAAAAAGGGGGGTAAAGTTATATATAAATGCCCATTCAATAAATAAAATCATTATGAATGACTGAGAATCACCCGAACAAATAAATGATGAAAATACTTAACAGAATTTCATAATTGAAATGTAATAATAAAATGTAACAAGTGAAAGATTTAATAGGATTTGAAACTAAAGTAAAACTGTAAGGTGTGTAAATTTTTTGATAAAATCTGAATTTCAAATGTGATGTAAAATGAATGTTAATAATAAATTTGAATTTTTGATGAGAATTTAATGGTACAATAAATGATAAATAATTAAAGGTTGGAAAAAAAATTGTATTATGCTTCCATGTTCTCTATATGAGGTTATGCTACTTTGATAAGATATCAGCTGATCCATAGTGTTCTGTGTATATTATATTTTTGTAATCATTTTGTAGTTGCAATCGATTTTATGATGATAATAAGTTTTTTATGTTTTAATAATTGTCAATATATAATTATGAATGTTTATAATAAAAATTAAATTCATTTGAAAGATAGAAATTTTGGGCAGTAAATTTGAAAGTTGAATTTAAAGGTTATGGAAGAAATGATGAATGAATTTTATTATGAAGTAAATAAAGACCATATGAAATTAAATAAATTAAAATTGTTTTGAAGTAATTTACACTGTTTGACTATGAGGTAATTAACATTTATGTGAGAGGATTTAATTGATGTAAAAGTTTTCAAATAATGAGATTAAAGTAAGTAATTAAAAGAGATGAAGTAAATCAACTTTAATGTGGATATTTGGTAGTGAACTTAGATTTATTTCACTACTTGAATGAAATTTAAATAGTTTATTTTCATTTTGAGATGATCTTTGGCAGACAAACAAGTAACAGTTGAGTAAAATAAGGGAATTGTGTTTATATTTGAGGATAAAATGTTTATGTTAATTTAAAAATGATTACAATTGTTTTGAAGTTAGGGTTTGGTACAGTAAAGAATGTTTAGTTGAGTTAAGATACTGTATTTATGATAGTAAGGCATATATGTACGCACCCAGTACTTTGCTACAGGCAATCCAGTATTTATAAGGGGAGAATTTTATTATGAATTTTATTACAAATCAGTTGAGGATTTGGTTTGGTACAAGGCCAGTTATTGATTTTATCTGGAATGTTACTAGGTTAGGTGATACTGTGGTGAGCACCTGTCTGATTTTACGGTGTTGGGATCTCGAACAGAGAAGTCCAGTAATGTGATTCAGGTACAGCCATAGTCGCCGAACCAGGGGGGTAGATCACCCATGATTTGTTAAGGAATTAAGGGGGGTTGTTGGGACCATATCCTCGCTGGTCCTCTAAGGGTTTAGCAATGAGAGTTTTTCTGTTTCAGCAGAAAACCTCTCATTAGGGGGGTATTGTAACGGGACAGAATTGGGGAATTGTAATCTAAAGTTTTTTTTCATAACCCGAGTATATTTTGTGAACGAACTATAGCTCCGGGACTGGTGCGGTGAGGTACAGGAATGCAAAAGTTATCAACAAGGGTGCGCATTCACGCATACGCGCGCACAGGTCGGCCAGCTTTCCCATGAAAATGACATGTTCGTATAAATTCCTGCTCGCCTAGTGCGCAGAGAAAAAACGTTTTCGTCCTACAGCTGTGGCTCCGGCCGGTTCAACGTAAAAGGCTCGTGAGCCGATAATTTGTTTAAAAGTGAAAATGTGATTTAAACTATAAAATTGGCATGATATAAAGTAACAGTAAACAGTGAAATCTTCAAAAGTTAATCAGTGCAACATCTTTTGGACGGAACCAGTGAACAAAAATGTAATAAGAGTGACAAGTTGTCTGCAGAGACGCCGCCAGTCAAGTAACAGAAGAAACTTAAACCAATCAATATATCTAAATTCATAAAAGTGCTAAATGTAAATAAAGGGGTTTAAAAGATATGAGTGTGTGTGTGAGCGAAATTCTGGGTTGCTTTTAATTAAAAATTTAATGAATAAGTTTTAGATTTATTCATAAATTTAATAAATGATTTAATTATAAGAAATAAGAGATAAGTTTGTTATTTTAATCAGATGGTGTCATCACCTCAATATTTAATTGTGCGTAAGTGAAATGTTAGCAAATAGAGAAGGAGAAGAGATGGAAATACAATAAAGTAGTGTTTATATGAATTATAACTATGTACTTGTTTATTTGCATTGACCTATTTTTCTCTGCCGAGTACACTAGACGACATCTTGGTTAATTTCTACGTCCGAACAAGGTAAAGTAACTTAAATTGAAATACTTTTAATAATTTAATTGCAGAGTACTACTGCAATATACTCGCGGGTCCTCTTAGGTTAACAATGAGAGGTTTTTCTGCTTCCGCAGAAAACCTCTCATTGGGGGGGTATTGTAACGGGACAGAATTGGGAGATTGGGTTTATTTCAATTGTAAATGCGATGAAAGGGAGTTACCCACACAGGGGCTCAATTTTAACAATAGACATTCACTGTCGGGGCACCCAGTTGCACGTTTGGTCTGTCTGCCCCTCAATATGCTACAATTCCTGATGCTGAGGAATATGAAAGTGTGCGCGTATGCTTGCCCGCACAGATAAATTTGCACGAAATTTTTGCGAGCCTCTGGACGCAAATTAATGATACATAAACTCGCCCCCAGATGATATCACGTGACACCTGACTGGCCTATCAGAAGCCAGTAGCCACACTCAAGAAGGAGCTTTGGCCATCTTGAAAAAGTTACTCATCATCAACTAATAGAACCGCGCGGTTCAGGGTAACAAGGCTCACGAGCCAAAATATAATAAGATTGTTAAAAATGTGAAAAAAGTCTAAATTAAAATGTTATAAAGTGATCCTACAACGATTAAACGTGAAACAACAGCGAGTGTACTAAATTGAACCAGTGAAATACATTTCGGACAAACAAAAGTGAACAACACGTGTACCAACGGTAGGGTTATGACCACTTGCAGACGGACACAGAAGGAACATAATTATGTTTCAATTTACAAAAATAAAAGTTATGTAATGGGTACAAAGAGATCTCTCATTATAAAAGGGGTTAAAAAAGTATGAATGGCAGGTACAGATGAGCAAATGCTGGGTTGCCTTATTTAAACTAGTTATTAGAATAAGTGAAGCAATGTTAATGTAAATGTTTGTTTTTTGTATTTTTAAAAGAAAAAAGTAATTAAAAGAAACAGTAATAGTTTGAGCAGAAAAAATGGAAAGCAAGTAAATTAAAAAAAAAAAGTATCAAAGGTTAAAATAAAAATTGAGTTGATTAACAATTACAATGAGAGTCTAGTTTATTACAACACAACCCTAAATCACGCTTATAGATCACGAGTTCGTGTGCAGGACCCTGGCAGACAAAAGGTAACATGAGTTGTATTAATTAATTATGTGGTAGAGTGTTTGGATAATCACAAGACATTAGACACCTTCTCGGTCCACTGACTGGGGAGTTTGACGAATCCATTTAGCCGGATTCATCAAAGATTTTATGCATGACTTAAAACCATTCCTCCACTCCCCTTTTTGGGGAATTTGATGAACCATTTGGATAAATTCGGGCACAGATTTTATGTCCAACTGAATAGCAGTTCCCAATGCATGGCCTCGTGTGTTTACTTAACAATCGGCTACCGATCATCATACAAATGCGAGACTGATAGGTGTTTGCATTAATTACATTATTCAAGTACCATACTGCAGTCTACAGTCATTGACTTTAAAACAGTAATGGTTGATCCACAAGTAAAGGATAGTGTTGAACAGAGGGTGTTGCTTATGTGTCATACAAACATGGGAGAGGGAAGAATCTACAATTTAAATTTCAATTACCTGCTTGGCACAGTTGTAAATGTTAACCAAATGCCAGTGTTTCTCAATATGCCATTAAGTGTTACTATAGACAAGAAGGTTGCAAAATCGGTTATAGTTATATCTACATGAAAAATCACACATTTCTGTGATATTAAGAGTAACTGCCAATGGTAGAAAACTTCTACCATATGTTATTTTGAAGATAAAAATCTTCCTAAGGAACAGCTGGGATTGTTTTAAGCGCACTGGAAAAGGGGTGGATGACTGAAGAATTTATGGCATATTGGCTTGAAGTTGTTTGCTGACACTGATCAGATGTTTTATTAGGGCATGTTAATTCTTGATGCGGTTTGTGGTCACACAACTCGGAAAATAAAAAAGCTTGTTGCAGAAATCCCTGATCTTGTTGTAATCCCTGGGGGAGGGGGGAATGACTTGTCAGCTTCAAGTTCTATATGTGGTTATTAATAAACCATTTAAGAAGCACTTATTGAAGACCTATAATGACTGGTTTATTAATAGAAACTATGCACTGACTCTGACAGGCAAGTTGAAGAAACCAAGGATACATCTATTGGCCCAGCAGATAATCACAGCCTGGGAAAAATCAACAGTGAATCGCTTATAAAGGGGATTTAAAAAATGGTTGTGTTTCTAGTAACATGGATCGGGGTGAGGATGACATTTTGTGGAAAGACTCCAGTTATGAATCTGATTCCAGTACCAGTACTGAAGATAAACTCTGAGAAGAAGAAAAAACCCCTCCCCCTTCAACTACCCTCTCCATTTATAGATATCTAGTTTACCATTTTACAGTGGATTACTATGACTATTTTCGGAGCACTTATTTATCAAAATTAAGTACTTTACTTTTGTTAAAACACAAAACAACGGAGGTAAACTACACCTCCCTCTTGACCAAACAACCCCTTCCTGATATTTATACTTTTATTGAGTAATATAGTTTCATTGTATGTAAAATACTAAGCTATCTTATCTTTCAAAACGAACTAGTTTATTTGACATCAGAAAGGTAATTTTCAAAAAATTACCCCACCCCCTTCAACTACCCTTTTCATTTATAGATATTTCATCTACCTTTCTACAGTGGATTATTATGACCTTCTTTTCAGGGCACTTTATTTATCAAAATTAAGTACTTTACTCTTGTTAAAACTTTGCAGGTAAACTACCCCTCCCCCTTAACCGATCTTCACCAAAATCAATAGGGCTTGAGTGGGGCACACATGCAAAAAATTATTTGATTCTGTTTGAATTTTCGGCAGTTATCGTTCACCACAGAAAAATTTCTACATATGGCATACAGGCACACAGACACTTTTCAGAAAATGACTTTTCTTCATGTTTTGAGGGTAGTACAATCAGAATCAGCCCTTATCTCAAACACGATTTTTTCTTGCAATCACCATACTTCCATGTTCTGTAAGAAAACATGGAAGTAAAAAAATTCAGGATCATCTTCTATGCAGGCTCATTTTTCCTGTATATAAAAAGAGAATAACCTTCAAAAATCTACGGTCGTCTTATATGTGATGTGATTTTATATTAGGGCCAATACGGTAATAATATTGTATACATATATTATTTTAATTATAATTTAGTATTTTATATGCTACGTTATAAATTTATTCTAATATTATTTAGTTTAACCATATCCAGTTAGCATATTAGTTACAACTTTCAAAAATAACTTTAGTGAGAGAAAAAGTATTCATACCAAAGAACATTGATACTATATACTGTAAATAAATATATGAAAGGCAAGCATGCATCTATCTCTCAAAATGCCTTACAGAATAGAGAAGGTAAAGCATGTGGAACATCTGCCAACATAAGTGAATGAAGCAAATTTACTTTCAGTATATCACAAAAGATAAGGCCTTGAAAGAAATGTAAAACTGAATTAACAAATTTTCATAGTTGTGTTCTTCGAAGGATAATAAGTGAGTTTCGTGTAACTGAAGGATATGTAAAAAGATTAATGATGAAGAGAGAAAATACTTGCAAAGAGAAAATAAATTATAATAGCAGTATGTGGAATCAAAGAAAAAAATTGTAATTTGAGAATTTATTGTAAACTGTAACTGCCTCTTTGAAAGAACTGATACAAAAGCTAACACTTGATTGGTTACAAAATATAAACAGAAATGAAACAGAAGGTTATCCATTGAATACACTGTGAAAACCTAACCTGACCTGAGAAACAATGTGGAGGAACAAACTTTTTATCTTTTTATACGCCCCATATTCCACTTACCCTGATTCCGTTAAACTTACCTTTTTGATAAAAACTCCCCCAGAAGATTCCAAACTCGCTAAAAAGGTCGCCTCGATGTTTTAAGGATATACATAGAAACCATGATACTTACCCTTAATTAATTTTGATCATGTAATGCCCTTAGATCAGAAGATTCACAGGTTTTGTTTAGACGAATTCTCGATGCAGAACTCAGGTTACACGTGTAACGTAATAATTAGATTAACACATTTTTATGCTATTTAAACCAACTCTTTTATTTCAATCACTTTTCAAATATTTTCTTTCTTTCTCTTCTCTTTATGAAATATTATTTGTTTCTTATTTATTACGTTATCTCTTATTTATTCTTACCTCTATCATATAAAAGTTTTATTATACATAACAAACCAGTACTGTACTTTTACTTTTGTTTTTCCCAAATTTCCTCACACACACTATCACGCTCTTTACATCTCTTCTTCACCCCCCTTTTACTGAATTCTTAATTATTTAAATATTTAAAACTTGTTGACCAACATATTCACTGTACTTAACTTTCACTTTGCCATTCCAATTGTTCCGCCTTCTTCCCGTTCACTTACACTGTCCCTACCACATAACGGCTATCACTGTTTTAAGTTTTTGTATTTAAAATATGCATTTTACTTTCTTCGCACACTTTCGTTCGCATATAATTTTGGGGTAGGCCGGGCGTACTCACATGCACCGGCCTCCCGTCACTATTTCACTGATGCTGTTGCTGAGCTACCGACTATGCTGTTTTACGAGTGGTGAACAACTGCCCGGCGACGACTGTGTGCTTCGTGCGCGCGGTTGCCTACGCGCCAGGCATTAGGCGTTGGCCGCGCGGTCTCAACTCGTTCTGTGATTGGTTGTTTCAATCACATGATCGGCTATGGAATTTTTTGTACGTGACTTTCATGTTGTGAAAAGGCAGCACACTCGCGCGCTCGTACACATTCCCAGATGCTAATCGCTTTTGTGACTCGTACGGCTTGGTATGAGGTGGACTACAGGGTGTTCAAAAATGTCAAGCGTTTGTGATCAAAACGTTGTTCAGCGTGCATGGCTACTGCTTTTTGCAATTATTATGGCATTCAAAATAAACCCCTGGGTTTTGCCCCGTTACAATACCCCCCCCCCAATGAGAGGTTTTCTGTGGAAACAGAAAAACTCTCATTGCCTAAAAA
Organism: Magicicada septendecula; assembly: GCA_034769895.1. Classification (NCBI taxonomy): domain Eukaryota; kingdom Metazoa; phylum Arthropoda; class Insecta; order Hemiptera; family Cicadidae; genus Magicicada; species Magicicada septendecula. Next base: position 96,153,751 of record CM068376.1, read on the forward strand.
CCTAAGAGGACCAGCTAGGATATGGCGCCATTGACCCTCCCTCCCCATAAATCCTTATTAAAATCATGGGTAACCTACCCCCCTAGTCCGGTGATTGTGGCCACTGAATCACCAGACTCTGAAACAATTCATAAAAACATCAATAACTGGCCTTTCACTATACCATATCCTCAACTGATTTGGTTCCTCTTAGTCGTACTGTTTTGTCTTTAGCAATGTACTGGTTTTATCTCAATTATCTACTTAAATACACAATATTTCTTAACGCATCTATACTTAACCTGAACATATTAGATTTTTCTGTATTACATAATCCATATTATTTTTACTTCTGTAACCTATACAATACACATTGACCATTTAGGTTAGACACAACAAACAAAATAAAGAAATTTAAACTCCCAAATAACTCAAATTAATCAACCAATCTATTCCACTACTTCACTATTCTCAGCACCATCAACATTTTAATCACTTAATTTTAATTGTCTACCATTTATTATTCATTTTAAATCAACAAATAAATTATTTAAATTTATTACACATTTTTCTATCTTTTAAATGAATTTAATTTACCTGAATTAATTTTCATTATAAACATTCATAATTACATAATGACAATTATTCAAATAAAATTTATTACTATTACAAAATCAATTAAAACTATAAATTGGTTACACAAAATATAATATACACATAACACAGTGTATCAGCTGGTATCTTATCATAACAGCATAACCTTATACAGAGAACATGAAAACATAATACAACTTTAATTCCAAAACATTTTTTAATTAAATTTTCCAACTGTTACATTATAATTTCTACTCAGAATTTTTTATTTTATTTCATATTCTCATTTATCAATCAATAAACAAGTGACTCCCTTTCAGCAATAATAATCTGTTTTATCTACGGGCATTTAAACCTAACCCCACTCTCACCTCCTTCTTTATATCAACAACTAGCGAATTTGAAATAGGGTGACACCGTTCTCTCAATAATATTTCCCTCCTTTTTCTCTAACTTTACTTAACTCATTCTCCTCTTATAACAAAGCACCTGATACCCTTTTACGTACATAGGATGTGTGTTCCCTTCCCTTATTAGTTCCTGGCCCTTTCCAGGTAACTCCGCCAAACCCCATTTAAAACTATTCACCTCCCGCCACAACGCCTTGCGTTGAGGACTCCCTACACCTCCACCCTCACTACAAAATATATGTACCCTGCTCTCACCTATTTACTCTCCACTTTCATCACTCTCGCTTTCTCTACATACAATCACTCTCACTTCTGTGTCCCCCCTACTGACCCGTGTTTATCTCACTTTACCTCCAGAAATTCTTATGTTGTCTAATACCCGTGCAAAACTAACTCTGACCGGTTTAATTTCATTACCTAATGCTAACACCCGTTTACTAAAATCAATTACTGTTTTATTAAAAAAATTGTTACCCAAAATCCAACTTTTACCACATTTTAAATTTATTTAAATCCATCTTTTCAAGTAATTTAAATTTATTACCTCGAATGACTTCAATTACATTACAACATTTCAATAATGTCAATTACTTCATCAAAAATAAAATGTTATTGTTATCACTCACTCACAACTGTATTATCATACACTCAATAAGAATTATCAATGTTAAGTACCCAAAATACAATGTACATACACATAATATAACCTATTATACAATCCATACTGCCTGTAATCTCAATGCATTAACACCTTTTACGTTTAATTATTTATCATTTACTATACAATTCAATTCAAAATAAATTTCTCAAATTTATTACCAAAGTTTCACATCTTTTAAATTAATTAACCCATCTCAAATTAATTTAATTCCATCATTTTTCAAAACGTAAGTTACTTGAATCACATTATTTGAAACAACTTCAATTCATCTAATTTCCTTATAAAATTCACAATTAAATCCTGTTAATTATTTAGTCAAATGCAATATTATTATTATAATATCAATCCCTACTACAAACACTTGTTACATAAAATACTGTGTACAACATAACCTCTTACACAAATACATTTAATACCAATACACATTTATATGCAATCTGTTTTACATTAATAGTCATTGTTTACCCAAAAAAATCATTCCTTTCATCAAAATTTAGTCTGATATTATTCCAACACTTTTCATTTTTGTTTATATTTATTATATTATCTTTTTTAATATAATACCCATTTACACCTAGGTAAGTGCTTATTCTCAAAATACTCATTATTTGCTACCGTGCTGTTTACTTTATAAGGTAAGTCTTTATTTTATTAACTCTCTATTTATTTATACTCTGTCTTAACTCATGATCTCTATTCACCTTAAATATTCCTACCTCTCAATCTCTCTCTCGCCTCATAATTTCACATTTTCATTCTCTGCAGAGGGCAATATATCAACATTAAAACATCATCTGGCTTTATCAGATACACAAAAACAACTTATTGGACTATTTGTTGACACCTTGTCACCCCAAATATCCTTACTAAAACATCTGCCCTTACCAGATACACAAAAACAACTTATTGGACTATTTGTTGACACCTTGTCACCCCAAATATCCTACAACAACATTTGTGAAGCTTTTCTTCACATATAACCCGGGAAAATCTGCCCTCTGACCCCGATATCCACTAAAACACTCTTTGTACTCCCTCACTAATACTCCTCTAACCTCAACTAACTCTTCTTCTCTCAAAATACCTCTCATCATAACACCATTATTTACTGTTATTTCGTTATTAAACTTGTTACCCTAATTACTACTTACCTTCGTTACCCATGTTTTCATTTGCACTTAACCTGTTAACCTTATATGTTACCCGATCGTCATATTATTAGATATTTTCCCTATTATTAATTATTTGTTTTTGAATATTAATTAACTTATTAAAACTTATCCCATGATGGACCTACTTCGTTTTCCCAAAATACCCCATACATAAAATCGTTATCAATACGTAAAAGTAAACACACAAATTTCACAGGCACGTTACACTACCCAAACATAACCAGACTATACGTTTAACATGTACAATACTGCTACGACAGCACAGAACAATCTACGCGTTTATCGAATGCGCCAGAAAGATCTCGATGTAAGCGTGTGGTGTACGTGCTACTAGACGCATTTTGCGACAATTTTCTCGATTGTGCCAGGCTCCGCTCAGGCGCTCGGACTGTGTCAAGGCCGTAGCAATTACGTAGTTCGCGAGAGATAAGACGCAGTTTGGAAGCTTCTGGTGTGTGAGCGTAACTATAAATACATCGCGTCACAGCCTTAGTTTTCAGTTCAATGCGAGATTTTTGACTGTGCGGTTCGAGAGTATTAATGCGATATATTTACAGAGCAGTTCGGGTTATTACGGTGTACGTTTAAGTAGTTATTAGTGAAGTGTTGCGTTTTATATTCGGACGGTATAATTGTAATACAGTTGAGTTTTAATATTAGTGGACATTTTATTGCGTATGAACAATTTGATTTGATTTGTTGTAGACACTGTGTTGTTAATTACGAACTGTTTTACTATAACAATTAAAGGTGTGATTAGTGACTTAATTGGTGTCTTGTAATTATTTTGTTTCCACTGCACCTACGACGATCGAGTAGACCGTCGTAACAGTGGTGTCAGAACTGGGATAGAACGGTTAACAGTGGAAACAGTGGATACTTTGTACAAGACGAGTGTAATTCGTAATTAATCGAAAAACAATGGATGCCAGTCAGATGATGGAAAATTTCCAGGCGCTGTTGTTGCAGACAGAAGAACGATGACGACAGGATTCAGAGAAAGCAGAGGAAAGACGCAGACAGGAGGCGGAAGAAGCAGAAAGACGACAAAAAGAAGAACGAAGACAAGAAAGAGAAGAAGCTGAGGAACGTCAGAAAGCACTAATGCTAGAAACAGAAGAAAGACAGGATGAAAAACGTAAGCAAGAAGCAGATAAAACGGAAGCTCTCTTTGAAGTTATGCAGAAACAGTTGCAAGAACACAGTACCGCAGAATTGGGTATCCTACGAGGTGAGCTTAATAAACAAGTTACTAAAATATCGGAGGTACAAGAATCAATGACATTAAAAATAGCTGAAGTAGAAAAATCTGTCTTGACTGTTGAAGAATCGATGTCTACAAAAATATCTGTTATAGAAGAATCTGTTTCAAATAAAATATCTGCAGTAGAAAACTCAATGGCAAACATAAGAGAACAAATTAAAAGTGAAGTCGAACAGTGCATGAAGATTCAACCAAAACAAATTTCTGAACAGACTGTACCAGTGATAAAGACAGAAAATAAGTTAATAGAGAAAGTCACTTTGCCTGCAGTAGGGACAGTTCATGTCAAAGCTCCAACCTTTGACGGAAGCAGTCACTGGGCAACGTACCTCCGCCAATTTGAAGCTGCTGCATGCGCAAATAATTGGACAGAGAAAGACAAGGCTGTTTCACTTAATATAATAGATATTTACCATATATCCGTCGTGCGACTTCGTTTTTCTCGTCTTATTTTGACGCGTTTCGGCAACGAATTGCCATCTTCAGAATCTTAATCACTCATATGAGATCGTTAAAAAATTAAAAACACTAAAATCATTACGGTAAAAGTGCACTTTTACGATATTGGAAACTCACAGACGCGAACATGAAAGTTTATGTTTCTCGCGTGGACTATATCGATCGACTGCTTTCGCGTGGACAATATCGATCAACTGATTCACTGTTTATATAGCCACTGATAAACCTGTTTTGCTTATTATAGCCCAGTTTATTATAGCCCAGATATATAAGTCGCACGACGGATATATGGTAAATATCTATTATATTAATATAAGCGACTTGGAGACAACTAACCTAAAATGTATTATTACTGTTTCACTTGTTCTTGCATTAAAAGGACCCGCGGCAGAATTACTACAGAAAGTGCCACCTGACAGCCAGAACATCTATGCCGAGTTGATAAAAGCTCTAGAATTACGCTACGGTGATAAACATTTGCGAGATGTGTACTGCACCCAGTTGAGAGCAAGGCGACAGCATTCCGGGGAGAGTCTTCAAGAGTTTGAAGCAAGTATCGACAGACTAATTAGACTGGCCTATCCTGAAGCACCAGAAGATTTTCGAACGCGTTTTGCGATGCAGACATTTACTGCCGGTGTCCGAGATAACGAACTACAGCAAGTGTTACAAATGGCAAGACACCAGAACAGTGCGGACGCCCTGGTACATGCTTTGCAATTTGAGGCCGCCAAATCAGCGTCTGGTTGGACAAGTCATAAAGTGCGCGAGCTAAAAGATCGCGACGGCACAGACGATGAGGAAGAAGAACAAGGAACAGAGACTCGACGGTCGGCGCCACAGAATAAAATAAGAAAGGATGGAAGACCGAAGTGTTATAGATGTGGGAAACCTGGACATCTACAACGAGATTGTCGGGTTAGAATTCAGCAGCAGGGAAACGAGCTGTAGTCGGTACAACGGGGCGTGTGCTGACAAACTGGAGGAACGAAGCCCCTAGACAATACGCAATTTCTACACTTCAGAAAAACAGCGGGAGCTTGGTAGTTACCAGATTTGTTCAAGAAAGGCCAACCTCGATTACAGTTGACACAGGCGCAACAGTTTCTATTGTGCGCCCCGACGTGGTGAAAGATCTCAAGCCAATCTGGTGCTCTTGCAGCTTGCGAACAGCTACTGGACGGCCTGTAAAAGCGTATGGAAAAGTGGAGATACACCTGCGCCTCGGTAGACTTGAGTTTAATCAAGTACTTGTTGCAGACATTGTGGACGTTATGAACGCATACGGATTTATAGTCGACTTCAAAAACAATGTCTTGAGAATCGGAGGCGAAGAGGTAATGCTATCAACAATGACGACAAATCGATGGACGTCATAAACCAAGTGGCCGTAACTGTTCCGCCAAACTCCGAAAAGATCATCATGGTTAGAACTGCGGTAGATACTAGGAGCAATCAGTGCTCTATGTTCGAACCCCAGGTAGTCAGCACACCGGGCATACTAATTGCCAGAAGTTTAGTAAAACCTGACGAAACCGGAAATGTACCTATTAGAGTGGCGAATATTTTGGATCAAGCTTCACTTTACAAAGCAATACGCTCATAGGCAAATTGACTCCTGTGGCCTGGGTAGCCGGAATAACGCAACGAAGACCCAGTTCTTCGGATACTTCTAAATTACCAGAAGAACTGCAAGAATTATTGAACAGATCTTCTAACGACCTCTCAAGTGGTGAGGTAAAAGAACTCGGACAGTTTTTACATGAATTCAAAGATTGTTTTGCAGTTCGGGGACAGTCACTGGGAAGAACCTCTCTTGTGCAACATCGCATCAATACCGGGGACACAACACTGATACACCAACCTCCTCGAAGGCCTCCATTATCTAAACAAGAGGAGATGTCTCGGTTAGTACAGGACATGTTGACAGAGGGAGTAATCGAACCTTCGTCAAGTGCTTGGTCTTCCCCTGTAGTGCTGGTAGCGAAGAAGGATGGTGGATTGCGTTTCTGCGTAGACTACCGGAGGTTAAATGACGTTACAAAGAAAGACTGCTATCCATTACCTCGCGTTGACGATACACTCGACACGGTGTCCGGAGCACAGTGGTTTTCCACATTGGACCTGAAGAGTGGATATTGGCAAGTGGGTCTTCATCAAGAAGACAAGGAAAAGACCGCTTTCTCGACCCCAAGTGGCTTATTCCAATTTAACGTCATGCCATTTGGACTCTGTAATGCACCGGCAACATTTGAGAGATTGATGGACCTGATACTCCGAGGCCTGACGTGGAAAACTTGCCTTGTTTACTTAGACGATGTCATAGTGATCGGGAAGACTTTCGAAGATCATTTGGAAAACCTTAAGGAAGTTCTAGCTAGAATTCACGGTGCACAACTGAAGCTGAGCCCGAAGAAGTGTTCTCTATTCCAGAAGGAAGTACAGTATTTGGGCCATCTGGTTTCGGCAGCGGGCGTTAGCATGGATCCTAATAAAGTAGACACCGTAAGAGACAGGCCAGTTCCGAAGAATAAACACGAAGTTCGGAGTTTCCTGGGGTTATGCTCATATTACTGACGTTTTGTGAAAGGCTTCGCTACTATTGCTAAACCACTACATGAGCTAACGGAAAATAAATGAAACTTCCAATGGTCGAGAGAGTGTGAACAAGCATTTAGAACGTTCAAGATTGCATTATGTTCGCAGCCAATTCTCGCTTTTCCAGCTTCCGAAGGGAAGTACATCGTAGACACAGACGCAAGCAATACTGGTCTAGGAGCAGTTTTGTCTCAAGTGCAGAACGGTGAAGAACGAGTAATAGCGTATTACAGCAAGACACTTTCTAAACCAGAGAGAAATTATTGTGTTACAAGAAGAGAGTTGTTGGCAATTGCCAGAGCTTTGGAGCACTTCCATAAATACCTCTATGGGAGAGAGTTTTCACTACGTACCGACCATGCTGCACTTGCATGGCTCTTGAGATTTAAAAATCCGGAAGGACAGTTGGCAAGGTGGCTCGAACGTCTGCAAGAGTACAACTTCAAGGTACAACATCGGCGGGGGCGCCTGCACAGTAATGCAGATGGCTTATCACGAAGACCATGCCCGGAAGACTGCCGACATTGCCACAGAAAGGAAGAACAAAACTCAAGCGAACATGTTCAAGCCATCACTGTAGATTTCCTGGCTGATGACTGGACAACACAAGACTGTCGACAAGAAAAGATGACTGATGAAGACATTGGACCGATCTTGACAGCAAAAGAGGAAGGTCGCCGCCCGGATTGGCAAGATATCTGCCATGGTTCCGAAGTGCTGAAGGGCTACTGGGCACAATGGGAATCTCTCACCTTAGAAAACGGATTGCTGAAAAGGGCTTGGGAAAGTGCAGATGGACGAGACGTGGTCATGCAGTTGATAGTTCCCCGAAGTAAAGTGCAGTCTGTTTTGAAGGAGATGCATGATGGAACACCTGGAGGCCATCTTGGCGTTGTAGCGGGTCATTTTTGGGGCATTTTATTTTTTTACCGTATGTGGGATTTACATTTTTATTTATTTCGTTTTTGTGCGGGAGTCTTATAAAATATTGTGAAATTGTGTTATGCGGCAACGTTATTTCGGTTACGAAAGAACACGTGGAGACTGAAACAGTGGTGTAACAAAGCATAGACGCAATTTGCTGTTGAGTAATGCAGCCAGGAATTTGCATCTCCACGAATTTCCAAGAACTAGGCGAGAGTGTGGCAGTGCGCACCTACGCGTCCACCACGCATGGGCACTGACCCACGCGCTTGTAAAACCCAAAATGGCTAGAGAGCAAATTTATTCATCATCTCTTCATCGGTCATCCGGAAACGCCGTTAAACCACGCCCACTGCTAGTGACGTCAATAGAGCAGACACCAATATCGTGCTCTGGTATCTTGAATATAACTCTCATATTCCATGTATAAATGGAATATGCCTCCACAACTGAGCATGAAGGACGACGCAGAGTAGGTGGCCGTGAATGCGCTGTTCCTCCCTCTCAGAGAAGTACATTACCAGTTCGTCACTGATCGTGTCTGAGCAGACACAGAGCCGAGTGGGCTCTACAAAATTTCATAAGTTTTAACATCAAGAGTAAATTCAATTTCAACTAAAATGTGTCAGTGGTAGTAGTGAACATGTGAGAACCCTCAAATCAGTTTTATGTGACGGCGACACAGTTATTTACGGAATAAAATGAGCTCGAATGGTCACCGCGTGCCGGCGGGGGTTATTATTTTAAATGTTAAGGGCATTGTAAAAAATTTTTTTTTGTGTGTCTGTGAGAGTGTGTAAAAAATTGCAGGCTGGGCTCTGTCTGTGTCAATATTGATATGTAACAAGTAAGGTAAGATCATAGGTTAAGTTAACTTGTAGCAGATGACAAAGAGAACAAAGAGAAAAAATGTAATTTAATCTGTAAAACCATGAACAACAAATTTTGGACAAAATTTTAAATGATGCTAAAGAATTAAATTATCAATTCTCTTCATGCAAAAAAGGAGTCGAGTCACTTATTTCACTAACCCATGAAACACGTTTGTATCTAACGTACATGTGATCGGACCCTTGGACCCTATAGAAGCGATCGTGACGGTAGGTAACAAACAAAATTGATTTGTATTTTGTGTTAATAGATTTTATCATTAACAGAGTAGCACAAATGGCGCCACGAAACAGGCACGAATTATAATTAATTATATATATAATTAAATTCCACATCTACAAAGATACAAACATGTTTTAGGTTAGCGTAGCAAAATAACGTTACATTACAAAATTTAATTAATTACATTATTTATTTCATTAATTTCTTTAACTTAATTTAATCAATTATAAAAATGGCAGATAATGAAAATAACATAAATGAAACGACTAGTGTCGAAAACTATAATGAATCAAATAATATGAGTGATTTTGAAATCCACTCGACTCCAAACGTGAGTCAGGAAAATAAAACAAAAAAGAATTCAGATGAAACAAATATTACGGAGGACTCGGGGGTACAGTTAACCCCCACCTCAACAAAATGTAATAAATTAAATGATGATATAATGAGTATATTAAGAACCATATCAATGGACATTCATGAACAGAAAAACGAAATCAAAGAAATTAAAAGTAGTTTTGACAGCAAATTAGATGTACAGAATGACAAATTTAACAAATTAAATAGTCGTTTTGATGAAATTAAGACCGAAATTAAAAGTGAATTGGATGAACTTAAAATTGAAATTAATAAAGTACAAACCAATTGTGAGAGTAACTTTATCAAATTGACCAATGAATTAAAAGAAACGTTGAGTCATTCATTGAATAGTAGGAATAACAAAATTGACAAAATAGAGAGTAATGTGGTGGAAAAATTTGATAAACAAAGACAAAAGGTAACTGAAAATTTTGAATGTAAAACAGATGATAATTATAATGATATGTGTAAAAACGTGGTAGTGGAGAGCAAGATAACAAATATTAACAATGATATTGAAAGTGGTGATGTAACTGAAAATGTAGTAGTAGAGAATGATACATTGAATAATAGTAGTGATAATGAGAGTTTAATGGGATTAGAGGTTAATGAGGAGGTAATAGTTGTTGATGAGATGGAGAGAGTGTGTAAGGAGAGTTTAAGCGAATGTGTAGGGCAGAGGGTAAATGTTCCCCGTAATTGTGATGAACCAGAGTGTTCAAAAATGTTATTATTGGAGGGCAAGAGACCCTATTTAATGGAAGATTTGAGTTATATCCCTTTTTTGCATAAATTAGTACCCTCTGTGTGGAATGATGGTGAAAGTATGATATGGTGTTATGATGAGAGAGATATAAGTGGAGAATTGTATGTTAATAAAGTAACAGAATTATATAACGTAGATAGAAAGTATGATGAATGGAAGGAAAGTTTCAAAGTATATTTGAACAACAATGATTACAATGATTTAAAAAAATAATTAACCCGATAATGAGCGAATTTAATGATGGAGAATTAACAAAAATACTTAATGCAGATCGGTTTCATGAGTATTTGAGTATGATGAATGAGTTTAGTTTTTATGGTTACAACACACAAAACAGTCATTTGTGTGGTAATACAATTGAACGATGCTATGTAAAACCAAGGTTAATCTGGGACGATGGAGGATAAACTATTAAAACAATAAAAGACAGTGTAAACATTATGTTTTATGGTTTCTTGACATGGCAGATTTGGACAATGAAGTGCGGAAAAAACTGAACAATTAATAACAAGAGTTTGTAAATAACATATAGTGAATTTCTTGGTGTGCATGGTGGAATGTTAAGTAAATGATGTGTGTACGTAAGATGATTGTTGTAATAATAATATTGAAATATTTGCAAGTTCAATGAATACCAGAATTAATTGTGAAAACAGTAATTGACTAATGGTAATTGTTTTGATAACTATATAATTTATATTTTTGGTAATTAATTTAATTAAAACAATTTGATACATGTTAATATTTTGATTGATTATTTGAATGTTAATTAATTAAACTTTTTTAATGAATTTAATTTATTTTATGAGAGTGGGAAATTTGGTAATGAATGATAAATTATTTGATGTAAACTAATATTTTTGTGTTAAATGTTACAGAGATGAGGTGAAAGTATTGTGACATGGTGATTATGTTTTGTGTGTATATCGTGTTAAATGGATTGTAAGTATGAAAATTTTATAATCATGTATAACAAAAATGTTTACAGGTAATTAAGAAAAAATAATTTTGGAAAATATTTCACCGTAAAAGTTGTAACCAAAGGGTTTAATTATTATTTTGTGGTACCTGCTATGTTAGGTTATGAGTAGAGGATAAATGGTATATAGAACGTGATTGTGGAGGAATTTAAAGAGAGATTAGAACCAATGATGTAATGTTTGTAAAATTTATTGAAATATTAAGAAAAACTGAAACATTTAATCACGTAGAATCATTTTGAAAACTGTAATCGAAGTCATGGAAATTGTTTTGAATGTACTAAGAGATGAAACTGAATTGTAGCCGCCCCTGGAGTAACTTAATATTGTAAATGCTAGTGTTGAGTAAATTCATTTTGATTCAAATTGAAATTGTAATTTTACATATTTTATACATTAACTTCATACAGCTGTAATTAAAGTCAAACTGTTCTGTGTGGAGATTGTTAAAGAATTTTCAAGTTAAATAAATAATTTAAAAGGGCCAATTTTATTAATGAATCAAAAATATATCTGATCTGAATTGGAATAAAAAATCTAAGAGACAAATATGTTATCTAAAAGATTTATAAAATTCGAAAAGTGTAGTAAGCAGATATGGCAGTATATGATGTAACCAGAGTGTTTAGACTATGAATGCTGAAACTGAGAATGTGTATAACTGTTGTTTATGAAAACAAGTCTGGCACACAACTGTGTTTATGTAAACAGTAAACAGGTGTAGGATGTTGTGATTCAAGCCTGTGGTCATGCTAGATGACCATGACAAAAAATGGTGTAGTCTGCTGAATCAGTATCTTGAGTAAAAGCTTATGGTGATAGAAAAGAATTGAAACTAAATTTTCACAGACAAAATAATAATGAGGTAATTATTGTAACTTATAGTTTGAGAAATTAAACACCATTAAATTAATTTGGTAATCAAATTAATAGAAACAATGATTTTTAACAATGAACTTCAATCTTTTTGAATTTTAAAAGTTTTGAAAAAAAAAAAAAGTGGGATGCATATAATTTCAAAATTAAATAAATCTCAGAATTAAGTGACCAAAAACAATTGTCAAGTTTAGTATCAGTGAGTATGGGAACGTTTTGAAGAGAGGTGTAATAAAATAAAAACTTGTTATCAATACAAGAAGTGGGGATGTTTTTGGGGGGTAGATTGGTGCTCAATGAAGTGATAGAACAATGGAGTGTGGAACTGAAATTGTAGAAAGTTTAGTTATTAACGTTAATAATTAGTTAGTAAGTTGCTATTGCGGGGATGGCCTGTGCTCCCGTAGGTAGCGAAATGGGTTGGGGGTAACCGAGAGTGTTACCTCCATCGGAGGCCAAAAGGGCGAAAATGTGCGGCACACCTTTTTGGGTAAATTAAAATTTACACACTGCCAAACGACCGTGTCGCACAGAACTAGATTGTAACAGGCAGTCAAATTGAAGTTTAGATTTCCCCGACTTTTCGGGCGATTACTGCCTTACCAGCACTAATCGTGGATTTGGCTAGCGGCCAGCTATGGTCATATCAAGTCCCTTGACCATAGCTGACTTGAAATTGGTATATATTTGAAATTCAATGGGGGGAGACAATCAGGGGAAATCTCCCGGAACTATGAAACAGCGGCTGCCACTCTGCCCGCTTGGGGGTAGCAGAGACAGGTGGTAGACCCGCATTAAGGGTGTGTAATTATAGACCCGAACATGTTGATGTTCAATACTTTCAAATGTAATAGCGAAAGCAAAGACACGGAGAGGTAAAACCTGCTCCAAAATATACAATCTTTGTCGAAGCGCAAGGGCGAGACAGTCCTCCATAATTTGAAATAGTGTGTGTGGCTGGGAGGTGGCTCAGATGAGCCACGAATTTAAATTTTACAACATAACAAATTTTTTTGTTAATTCGAATTTTGATCCAATCAAAAACGCTTGTGCTCTGTTCAAATAATTAGATGCTCAGACTCTTAATATAAGGTGTTCATACTATAATTTTAAATGTCTTATTTTATCGTTGCAAGTTAGATATATGTGTTTTCATGATATGTGTATACTTTAAACTAAGCCAATAATTAAACGTCTGGCAGGCGGGTGACGCAAAATGATCAGAATCAGGGAAATGGGAAACAAGGAGGTGAGAAGTAATGATAAATAAGTATATATATATATTTCATGTAGTCTGTTAAAGTTGAAGTTGAAGGTATCACAGATGTTTTAAAGTAATGGGAAAGATAATTTGATAAAATGAGAAATAAGGTAACAATTTGTGAAAGATAATAAGCGATAGTTTTTGAGTGATAAATATTTTGTGGGGCATATAGATCTGTCCAAGTTAAAGTTGAATTAGTAGAGATGAAAATAATGTAATGTTGTTTTTGAGTTAATGTAATGTAATAGAATTTTGTGAAGTATTGATGTTGACACAGTAGTTACGGAGAATTTATATGGAGTTTTGAGCGATATATTGTTGTTTATAATTAATGATGTTATTTTGTTGTAGTTGTAGTAAGGTAATGAGTTTGAGATTTTTTGGGGATGGCAATTTTGTATTAGGGGATAGTATAATGTAGGAGTCCGCAACAAGGGTTGGGACGGGATTAGGACCGATTTAGTGGGGACGGGGTCGCCTTAGGTAGAATCCAGGGGCCAAATAAGGGAATTGAGTTTTGGGTAGGGGAAACACATATCCTATGTACAAAGGGTTTGTGAGTATTTTTTTTATATATGTAGAGAAGGTGGCGATTTGAGTTAAATGATCAGTTGGGGTTAGAGTGTTTTGGGATAGATATTTTGGTAGAGATGGGTGTCATGGGAGTTAAAGTTGATGAATATTCAAGTCAGGGGGAGAAAGATTATATATGTATACAGATCTAGTAGTACAGTCAATGAGAATAAATAATTTACATCACCCACAGGAAGGCAGAATCAGATTATTAAGTAAAGAGAGTGATTTATAATAAAGATATAAAATTTTCATTTTTTAAACCAGTGACAGAATCTTGATAGAATTGAAAATAATGTAAAGTCAAGAATTGTTTATTTTAAATAATTTAAATGTCAATTTGATTATTATTTGTAATAATATTTTGTTTATTTTAAATGTTTTATTTTATTGTTTTGTGTTTCAAATTAGACTGTTACAGATGTTAAATGTATTTTCAGACAGAAATTGTGCATAACATATCTAGGTCAAGGGTTTTGGACTTGACCTAGTTTCGATCAGCTGATGAGGTCATATGCCTACTAAGCCTGTATAGTAGGAAGTCAATTTTATTTGTTTGTTTAATCAATTTAAACCAATGTTCAAATAATGTCTAAATATGAGGGAAACATTTAAATAAATTTAAATTTTTTTTGAATTTTAAAATTTTTGGAAATTTCAAATTTTAATTTTGGGAAAAAAAAATGATTTTTCGCCTGCCAGCGAATGAATTTTGAGTAATGACTATTTTATTATGTGTGTATTTAACATGTTTATTTTATTGTTTGATTGTATTGCATGGTATTGCTAGAATCTAAGTATTTACATGTTAGAGTAAGTATATGTTTTGATTAGGAGAAAGGTGTAAATTAATGTATTTTAACTAAAAAACAGAAAAGAAAAAAGAAGAAGAGAAATTTTTTGATAAAATATTTTTTTTTGAATTTTGAATTTTTTTTAAATTTTTAATAAATTTTAAAAGAATTTTTTTTATTTTTCAATGTGTCATGGCAACATGTAATGTGAGTGTGTGTGAGCCCAGTATCTGCTAAAGGCAGCCCAGCTTGCATAAAAGGGGATTCATATCGGCCGAGGATCTGGCATACTTTGAGCCAGGGATTGAGGATTTTGGGGATAGCATGTTAGAAGGTGAGGTGGGCTGTGGTACTTAGCTGTTCGATTTCTCGGTGTTGGGATCTCTTACGGAGAAGTCCAGTGATCTCGTTCAGATGAGTCCATAGTCGCTGAGCCAGGGGGGTCGTGTACCCATGTGGATTAACAACAAGATGGGGTTTGTTGGCACCAGTTCCTCACCGGTCCTCTTTGGGGTTTATCGATGAGATTTCTTCTGTTGTGAACAGCAGAATTCTCATCGAGGGGGTATTGTAGCGGGTCATTTTTGGGGCAGTTTATTTTTTTACCGTATGTGGGATTTACATTTTTATTTATTTCGTTTTTGTGCGGGAGTCTTATAAAATATTGTGAAATTGTATTATGCGGCAACGTTATTTCGGTTATGAAAGAACACGTGGAGACTGAAACAGTGGTGTAACAAAGCATAGACACAATTTGCTGTTGAGTAATGCAGCCAGGAATTTGCATCTCCACGAATTTCCAAGAACTAGGCGAGAGTGTGGCAGTGCGCACCTACGCGTCCACCACGCATGGGCACCGACCCACGCACTTGTAAAACCCAAAATGGCTAGAGAGCAAATTTATTCATCATCTCTTCATCGGTCATCCGGAAACGCCGTTAAACCACGCCCACTGCTAGTGACGTCAATAGAGCAGATGCCAATATCGTGCTCTGGTATCCTGAATATAACTCTCATATTCCATGTATAAATGGAATATGCCTCCACAACTGAGCATGAAGGACGACGCAGAGTAGGTGGCCGTGAATGCGCTGTTCCTCCCTCTCAGAGAAGTACATTACCAGTTCGTCACTGATCGTGTCTGAGCAGACACAGAGCCGAGTGGGCTCTACAAAATTTCATAAGTTTTAACATCAAGAGTAAATTCAATTTCAACTAAAATGTGTCAGTGGTAGTAGTGAACATGTGAGAACCCTCAAATCAGTTTTATGTGACGGCGACACAGTTATTTACGGAATAAAACGAGCTCAAATGGTCACCGCGTGCCGGCGGGGGTTATTATTTTAAATGTTAAGGGCATTGTAAAAAAATTTTTTTTGTGTGTCTGTGAGAGTGTGTAAAAAATTGCAGGCTGGGCTCTGTCTGTGTCAATATTGATATGTAACAAGTAATGTAAGATCATAGGTTAAGTTAACTTGTAGCAGATGACAAAGAGAACAAAGAGAAAAAATGTAATTTAATCTGTAAAACCATGAACAACAAATTTTGGACAAAATTTTAAATGATGCTAAAGAATTAAATTATCAATTCTCTTCATGCAAAAAAGCAGTCGAGTCACTTATTTCACTAACCCATGAAACACGTTTGTATCTAACGTACATGTGATCGGACCCTTGGAGCCTATAGAAGCGATCGTGACGGTAGGTAACAAACAAAATTGATTTGTATTTTGTGTTAATAGATTTTATCATTAACAGAGTAGTACAGCGTTGACAAAACCCTTGACAAAATACGGAAGCGATTCTATTGGCTTCATCTTCGCCACGACGTAGAGGAATGGGTTCGGACGTGTGAAATATGTGCTGCAAGCAAGGGCCCACAAACCAGAAGCAGGGGAAAAATGAGACAGTATAACGTTGGACAACCTTTCGAGAGAATTGCCATATACATTGCTGGACCATTACCCAGTTACTGACGATGGAAACCGGTACATCATGGTTGTAGGTGACTACTTTACTAAGTGGGTGGAAGCCTACGCAATTCCAAATCAGGAGGTTACCACTGTGGCAAAGCAATTAGTTCACAACTTCTGTTGCCGTTATGGAGCCCCTATGGAAATCCATACGGATCAAGGGAGAAATTTCGAATCAGGAGTGTTTAAAGAATTATGCCGTCTACTCGGAATTCGAAAGACCAGGACAACGCCTTGTTAATTTACATATACATGTAGTAATAATAAAGTAATAAAGTCATTGTGAGGGCGTCGTTTGTTAATAAACTCCATAATACAATAATATAATACAATAATAATCAAGTCACTGTTCTGGGCGGTATCTGTTAACTTACCCATTTATTGTTCTAAATAATTATTATTCCTGAATGGGGAATCATCATAATTTATGTAATTTGCATAAATTGTCTTGTCACCGGAATAACACATGCTTAGCTCAGTTATATGCATTAGGCTTTGGGTCCAGAATATCGTTAAGCAAACAGAGGCAGTGGTTGTAGGGTATTGAAATAATGAGGTAAACCACATTAGGCTAATGTATTTGATTTTATTCAGTTAATTGTGATGTAATTTGTTACACTAATAGCCAACAATAATGGCTATAAATTCAAATGGCGGCGACTTCATTTTCGCCCTTGACCTCTGTTCAAGGTTACATGTATTTAGTTTCTTATTTTGCTTCAAATTAATTCTCTTTAATCATTACTGCAATCATTTACTTCTTTTGGTTTTTATATTTTTAATAAATAACTCTTATTGTATCATAAACCAATGCCTCAAGCTACATTCAAGTTGGCCAACATAAACGTACACACTCTCACTTTCTCTCTCTCTCTCTCTCATACGGTAATTTCACACATGTTTATTTTTCTGGAATTGAGCTCATTCTTAGTTTTAGAAATTAGAAAATGATTTGTAAGGGCTTTCCTGAATAGTGATGTGGCGCAGACTCCTCAGTAACTGTCCATGTCGGTCGGCAGGTGTAACGCCGAACTTTCGTCGTTTAGTCCACTGAATCTATTTGAATTTCATTTTGAATTGCTCACTGACTCTATGTACTGTTACTGTTAAATTTTGATCACAACTATTGCATTTTACTAGATAATTATTACATTTTGGCAAGAATTTGCCCACTGCACTATGGCGAGCGTATAGGCTCGATGGCTGCTGTTGCTGAACTGGGCGGAAGCAGACACAATTATTATGCAAATTTGTTGCATCTGACGTCATTGTCTATTGTTCTTTTCGCTACCGCCTGGTTAATACGTAATGGTTCTTTACCTCGTCATTGTTTTGGTGACGATTTATTACAGTGGACCAATAGAAAGTCAGTATTGTCAGTTTTTAGCGCCTAACACTGCCATTATCGTTGTTTCACTTTGCTCGTATGCCTTTGACCTTGGATCGGCTCTCCACCGGTGAATTCACATATTATTGGGACTTGTACCAAAACTAACCTTGCCTAATTCAACTTTATGATTACAATAAAATTCACAATAAAAGTACCCCTATATCCCATTATTCCGATACAGATAATTTTGTACTGTTACAAAACCCCATCAATGAAAGGTTTTGTGTCGAGACACAAAAACTTTCATTGACTCATTCATACTTTTCTAAAAGGATCAGTTCAGATATGTTCCACAAACCCCTGTAGTGTTAATAAAAAGAAAAGATCAATCACTTACCCTTGGTTCCATAGTGTCGATCGTACCCGTCTGACCTTACTGGACTTCTCCTGAGAGATCCCTACACCATAAGGCCATGAGGCACTGCACGCTCCTGTTCTGACGCTCCGGCCAGCGCAGGACCGCGGTCACAACACCATAAAAACTCTGAAACATTCGATACAAATTTTTAAAACAGTGGCCTTATTCATTTACATATCCGCAACTGATATGTTTCCTCTTAGATGCATTGGTTTGTGATTTGAGGCATTGGTTTCATTTATTTATAAACTACCAAATAACTAAAAATTATAACAAGATTTAAGACAGATCAGCCTTCTCCCTTTCGATACTCCTCTATATTCTTATCAAGTTCTCTGACTTTAGTCAACATCAAATTACCTCTCTCATCATGAAATTTATATTCTTATACTAACACAAACAACTTTTAACTTTCAAACAACAACTATTATTTTCATTCATTTATTTCAATAACTTCATTATATTTATCTATCATGGCAGTACTTCAATACTATCTAAATTTCTTTGTTAATTTCTTTACTTTAATTTCACCCCTTTTTCACAGAATCATTTTTTTTTTTTCTGAGACTGGTTACTATAACACAAAAATTAATATTATTCTGGTCACTACCCTTCTAGTAGTCTCCTAGCCACACACTATCATCAACATAATAAAACATGGTACATCATAAGCATTAAACACTAACATTGAACAATTCACATTACTTAATTCATATTTACATTTACACAACTGGTAGCAGAACTTTATAACATTTTTTATTATCAACTCTCTATTCAACATTTAATATTTAACATTCATTTAGATTCTATACAACAAAAAATTTCAAATATATCATTTACCTTTCCATTTACCTTACCTTTCTGCTATGAATTTTCCTTTTCTAACCCTTTTATCCTTACTAGTTTGGGTTGTGATCTTACGATTCGGTTGATTTTATGTATACGATATATTGTATGTTACACCTAGGATTATGTTTACAAAATTCGGGCGCCATCTTTGTTACATATGTTATAGGCCAGGAATTCGTTACGCGAAGTTATGATGAACGGAAGTTGCTTGAAATAATAAAACATCTGTTTATAAATTTTACCAATGAAATACCCTTTTTATTTTATCTACCTCTTACATAACAGTTTTGCAAATGTGAAACAAACTCTAACCCCTCCAAAAGCATAATGCAAGTAAATATGTGATTATCTAATAGTATGTACTTACGTGACTATATCCTTACATATCTTTAGTAATTATAAAATAGTAATATATGTAATTGTGCCCAACCCAGCACTTAGAAATTACTCAACACACACGCAATCTCTCTCTCTCTCTCTCTCTCTCTCTCATGGTACAAATTTTATTATTTTAGGAGCTCATTTTATATAATTGAAATTTTGAATATTTGAATTTATATGATTTGTGATTTGGTCATTTTACATGAAAGAAACTTGGAAATAAAATAAGGATATTAAGGTGTTGATGGAACGTTCTCACCCATTTTGTGTAGGCCTCCTCGCACTGCTAGTATCGTCCCGATTAGCACAATCGGTAAAATTTTACGGCGCACCGTCGTGTCGACCTACGTAACCCTTCGGACCGATTCTATACGCCGATCTCCATGGGACGATTCATCGGCTGATGACGCCTACACCAAGCCGAACTTTTTAACGTTCCTCAGCACATATTCACGATATTTATACTGTTTATTAACCACTTACAGTGGCTAAAAAGGTAAAATTCACTAGTGAGTGAATGGGTTGCCGGCCGGCGTTGATCACTGCTGCAGTTGAAATGACCAAGAGTCTTTGTTAGATTTTGCTGAGGTGGGGTGAACCTACGTCACACTTCCATTGTTAAGCTGTTGACAGCCTCGTGTTGTTGATGTAAACGCATTCTAAGCCGCTGATGTAATTAAGGTTCGGCACTCTTATCGCCACAAACTGCATACTGTTTTTTGTGATGCTTCACAGTTTTTGCTATGAATTGGTTCAAATCCTGACAAATATTATTATACACTCCACTCACTATATCTTCATACCGGTTATTTAAGGTTTGTTTGATTATGACCAAATTAAGAAAATACAATAGTTATGGTTTTATTTACCATATTTAAGGTAATTATTAATGTACCAGGATTGTACCATCACAAAACCCCCTCAATGAAAGATTGTGTGTCGAAGCACAAAAACTTTCATTGACCCTTTCATACTCCTAAAGGGATCAGCCAGGATAAGTCGCCACAACCCCTTTACAATTTTATATAAAAGAAAATTACAACTCACCCTTGGTCTGATGATGATGACCGTACCTACATGACCTTACTGGACTTCTCCTGCAAGATCCCAACACCATAAGGCCACTTAGGCTCTTAACGTCCCTGCTCTGACGCGTTGGCCAGCTCAGGACCGCTGTCATATCACCAAACACTGAAACAATAAATGAAAAATCTCAAAATAGTGGCTTAGTAAATCACTCCATCCTCAACTGATCTGGTTCCCCTTAGCTAAGTGCTGGTTTGTGCCAATAAGCACTGGGTTGGCTTAATATAGTTATAAAAGAATTAGAAATATATATTTCTCAAGAATTAGAAAGAATTTCCCTTCTTCATATTACAAACCCTGAATTAATGAATGGTTTCGATTACTATCGATAATATTTATCTTCTTTCTTTTACAATTACTGTAATTATAACATAAACACATTGATATAATAAAAATTTAAACTCTAATTGAAATTAGGAAAATTACCCTATAAATCTCCCAAACCTGGAGCAAAACAAATTATAAAAGAATTGATAAATCTGTATATTTATTTGTTTATAACTCTTATTGAATGATAAAACTAAAAAAAATTATTATTATTATTATTATTAACAGGTAATAATCTGGTATTAACAACGCCATTTCTATTTATCCCTTTTACACATTATTTCCATATTATAAAAGCATGTTAAAAATTTTATAACATAAATACATTTTACATAATAATAATACACATTAATACATTAAAATAATTTATTCATTGATTAAGATTTGCACTATAAGTAAGATATGCACTAACATTTGCATAATTTATTTGAAGTTGCATTAAAAAAAATTTTTACAATTGCAGTTAATTCATTAATTAGACATCAATTATTATTTATTATAATTATAAAATTCATTTTAAATTATTATTAGTATTCATATTATTAATATTATTGCTTCATTATTCATTTTCATTACCTCTATGCTCTGAGTTTCTACCTACCTAACCTCTCACCTTCAAATCATTGTTTAGTCTGGGTGACTCCTATATTCACTATACTTTTATTTATTATAATCTTACTCACCTTTCTTCTAACTAACCACCAAATTTACCTATCATGACACCAATATCTCAATTATAAACACCATTACTATTTTCATTTAAATCCTATGGCACCGCTCGTCTTTGCAATGAGTTGGGTGTTCCCTGGCTATATACATTCATATTATTTTGCCCTCCCAAAATAATTCGGCAAACACTCCCTTAAACTACGCTAATACCTGCCACAACACTATTGGTTGGCTACTCCTTATCACCTCACACCCACTACAGAATTCATCAACAACAAATATATGTTTATACCTTTACTTAAACACCTGTAAAAATAATTATTAACTACTGTGTCCCTAAATATCTAATAATTCTCTTTGTATTATTTTCTTTAAAAATTCTTAACTATCTAACTCCATTTTCATTAATTAAACTCACCTGCTTCTATTTCAATACCCAGGTTATATTCCTGTTTACACATTCTACCTTACTGTAATCATTAACAATGATCTTATAAAATTCATCTCTCACCTACTCATAACAGTACTTCTCACTATTCAAATATATATATTCTTATTTAAATATTATTATTATTCGTTAGTAATTACCTTCATTACATATTAATTAATAATTTGCTTCATTAATAGAAACCTTCATTATTAACAATTTACTTCTGTTACAAAGTACAACTTTCTTTTGTACTACAATTTAATAAAGAATGATTACTCTTTAATGGTTATTCAATTGAAAAGAAAAATATTATTATTAAACATGTTATTAAAATGCATAATAATACATACTGGTGTACCTGTAATACATAATACATAATACACATCAAAAATACATTGATAGATAAATACAAATAAAACAATGAAAAATATACACTCCAACTCATTATTTTGTTATTTACCAAACTCAATTCATAGCAGTCCAATTCAATATCACTGTTCACATATATATTTAATGTTCATTTCACAATACAACAGTCTATCCACCATCACTGAACAACAAACGAATCTTAGGTCTACTTAACTTATTACTTAATAAATATATTTTATTATCTGCAACATTATAGTCATATTCCTTTATGAAATTGTTATTAACCAAATATTTCCAGTCACGATCAAGTAGGGTTCCGTTTATCTCAGTATCATATGTCATTAATTGGTTATTATCTTCATAATATTCCACCACAGGTAAGTACTTAATACCTTTATTCCCATTTACTGTTATTTCCAAGTCATTGTTATTATCAGGTAAGTATTCATCATTTTCATATACCACATCTAACCCTAACCTTTCTAACAATTGTCTGTAATTTCTGTTTACTTTAAATATTTCTATTACTCTCTTACTCTCACAATATCTCTCTATACTTTCTTTATTAATACATTTCTCTCCATAACACCAAATTATACTTTCTCTCTCCAAATATGCAGGGGTCCCTAACATAAAATTATCCCTAACATAAGTGCACCACTTATTTGGTACACAAAAACACAAAGAAACTTTATTTGTAGACCTTTCGTCTCCCAAATATAAATTGAAGGAATTCTTATCCTTATAAAAATTACATGAAGACTTGTCTTCACCCCCTAACACAACATCAAAAGAAAATTCTACCCCCTGCACTCCTTGTACTAAAATACTGTCTCTCAACTTTCTTTCTGACTCAATAAATTCAAACATTTCATTTTCACTAATTATACTTTCATTATTATTTTTATCCTTTTCTAACACCACAATCTTACTACTTGTAATATTTGAGTTATCGGTACATTCATTATTTGAGTTATCATTTTTAAATATGTTATTATTCAGTACAGCATTTTGCTGGGTACTACTATTTACTTTCTGACTTTCTAATTGACTTTCTACCAAATTTAAAGTCTCATCTAGTTTTGTGATGAGCTTGTCACATTTCTTAATAAGGTGATTGTGACCTAATTTTATTTCATTCTTTAGTTCATTAAATTTAATATCAGAATCGATTTTCTGCTCATCTAGTTTTTTGTCAAAACTGTCAAATTTATTTAATAAAATTTTCATCATTTCAGCAGTACAATCTGGTTTGCTATCCGACATAGCTGAAATGGATGTATCAGTTTTCGTTATCTCTGCAGACACAGGCGTATTTGCCTCGTCAGTCTGACTAGCTTGATTTAATTGTACATCCATCTCGCCAGTTAAATTTACATCAGTTGTACTGATTTCTAACGTAATATTATCATTTGTACTCATGTTGGCAATTTTGCAATACACATATGCATACAATGGTATAACCTAACTATTGGGTTATGTTTACGTATTACAATTTTGGTGTCTATTACCTCAAACAACTTTTTCCGTTTTCTTTCTAGGCGTACTCGCATAAAATTTTATGCCGAGTCCTTGTTATTACGGGCGACATCTGTGATCTTACGATTCGGTTGATTTTATGTATACGATATATTGTATGTTACACTTAGGATTATGTTTACAAAATTCGGGCGCCATCTTTGTTACATATGTTATAGGCCAGGAATTCGTTACGCGAAGTTATGATGAACGGAAGTTGCTTGAAATAATAAAACATCTGTTTATAAATTTTACCAATGAAATACCCTTTTTATTTTATCTACCTCTTACATAACAGTTTTGCAAATGTGAAACAAACTCTAACCCCTCCAAAAGCATAATGCAAGTAAATATGTGATTATCTAATAGTATGTACTTACGTGACTATATCCTTACATATCTTTAGTAATTATAAAATAGTAATATATGTAATTGTGCCCAACCCAGCACTTAGAAATTACTCAACACACACGCAATCTCTCTCTCTCTCTCTCATGGTACAAATTTTATTATTTTAGGAGCTCATTTTATGTAATTGAAATTTTGAATATTTGAATTTATATGATTTGTGATTTGGTCATTTTACATGAAAGAAACTTGGAAATAAAATAAGGATATTAAGGTGTTGATGGAACGTTCTCACCCATTTTGTGTAGGCCTCCTCGCACTGCTAGTATCGTCCCGATTAGCACAATCGGTAAAATTTTACGGCATTTTACGGCGCACCGTCGTGTCGACCTACGTAACCCTTCAGACCGATTCTATACGCCGATCTCCATGGGACGATTCATCGGCCGATGACGCCTACACCAAGCCGAACTTTTTAATGTTCCTCAGCACATATTCACGATATTTATACTGTTTATTAACCACTTACAGTGGCTAAAAAGGTAAAATTCACTAGTGAGTGAATGGGTTGCCGGCCGGCGTTGATCACTGCTGCAGTTGAAATGACCAAGAGTCTTTGTTAGATTTTGCTGAGGTGGGGTGAACCTACGTCACACTTCCATTGTTAAGCTGTTGACAGCCTCGTGTTGTTGATGTAAACACATTCTCAGCCGCTGACGTAATTAAGGTTCGGCACTCTTATCGCCACAAACTGCATACTGTTTTTTGTGATGCTTCACAGTTTTTGCTATGAATTGGTTCAAATCTTGACAAATCTTATTATACACTCCACTCACTATATCTTCATACCGGTTATTTAAGGTTTGTTTGATTATGACCAAATTAAGAAAATACAATAGTTATGGTTTTATTTACCATATTTAAGGTAATTATTAATGTACCATGATTGTACCATCACAGGGTGACTCTCAATTACTCACTATTTTCTCTATCTTATTTTGGCATTGTCAATCTAACCTTACTACCCTCCTTTTAACTAACAACCGCTTCTAACCATTAATATAATATGACACCAATATCTCAATAATAACCCCCTTCACAAATCCCATTTAAAACCTCTGGCACCGCTCATTTTTGTACTAGTATGTGTGTATTCCCTCTGACCAACTCATTCCCTTATCGGTTCCTGACCCTTTCAGATAACCCTTTCCGGCACACAACGGTCCACTCCCGTCTCAACATCTCTCGTTGGACTCCTACACCAATACCCTTATTACAAAATATCACCATCAACAACTATAAAATTACCATCCACATTACTCAACTCTATATATAATCGCTAACCTACTGTGTCCCTAAAATATCTAACACCTCTTTATATATTATCAGTATCTCAACACTTTATTTTCCCTAACTCCCAATAACTCTATTTACCTAACTCCAATGCCCTTATTTATCACTATCCCCAAACTCTTTTACAACATTTCAACTTAATATACTACTAGAAAGTTCATCACTTACCTACTAACAACAATATCTCTCAATACCCAAATCTATTACCTGCTTAATCATTTACTAACCCTTATAACCTGAATCTCATAATATCATTTAAACTTCCTTTAGTTATTTAAAATTCTACAATACATGTTTACATAAAAATTATATAAAATACACAACAGCAAAAATACACAAATACATAGACATCAATACACAAAAATATACAATTCACATAATCATGAAATCATTTACCATAATCAGTCCATTTTTAGAAACACTGTCCACACAATTAAATGTTCATAACACAATAAACAATTACCCCATATCGTCGAACAATAGTCTAACATATTTGTAACATAGATCATTCTTATTTATATCAAATTTATTATTATTATTATAATAATCTCTTATTTCTATGTCATTCATTATCACTTCTGTTGGTTCATATACCTGTTCAATATTGGTCAATTTTGTCCTGTCACCTCCAGTATAATTCGTCACCACTAGGTACGTTATAAAGTCGTTATTTCCATTATCATCTTCTCCTACTGCTATATCAGCTTCCTTACAAGGTAAGTACTTATTATTTTTATTATATATCATCTCTACACCTAACCTTTTCACAAATTCTTTATAATTCCTATTCATCTTAAAAATCTCTATCTCTCTCTTTCTCTCTAATTCATCAACACTTTTTATCACTTCATTATCAAATTCTACTCCCATTATACTTTTATCACCACTCTCAATACTCACACAATTATTTTCTAACACCATATTTTTAATTCTATTATCATAATTCTCACCACTACTTACCTTGTCTTTATTTTCATTTTTTGATACTATTTTGTCTACTGTTTCAAAATGTTTGGTTATGTTTGCTACATTTACTTCGCACTTCTCTATCTTGTTCAGTAAAATATTAGCTTTCATCTCTATTTGTTTATTTGTTTCAAAATTATCAGTACTCTCTATCTGTTTACTAATTGTAGCTAAACATTGGTTTTCTATTTTTTCACATTGTATTTCTATTTGATTCTGTACTGTCTCATTAATCTGTTTAATTTTATCGTCTAATTGGTTTATTTTATTAGTAAATTGTTCATTATTGTTTTCTGTTTGTCTTTGTATACTATCGTACTGTATTTCTATCTCATTTATTCTCTCGTCAAAATTACAACTCTGTTTTTTAATTTCTTTTTTGATCTCGCTAAATTGTACATCAAATTGGTTTAGTTTTTTGTTAAAATTATCTAATTTAGTATCAAATTTGATGCTCTGCTCATTGAAAAGCAGTTTCATCATTCTTATTATGTCATTTTCCTCAACTCTTTTTGTTGGGGCTGGTGTTGAACAAATACTATCACCCATCATTTCTGATTCTGTTCTACTCGTCTCATTACTGTTTGCCATTTCTTTTTATTATATTAACAATACTAAATTTATTTTAGTTGTTGTGTTATACTCTACTCGTACCATACATAACCTATACAGGTAACCTCTATTTTTTTCGTATGTTTCATTACCCGTTTAACCTCTGCTTGTCTGCTTATTTATATATTTTTATTTATATATAAAGTCCACGTTCGGGCTGCCATCTGTTAATTTACATATACATGTAGTAATAATAAAGTAATAAAGTCATTGTGAGGGCATCGTTTGTTAATAAACTCCATAATAAAATAATATAATACAATAATAATCAAGTCCCTGTTCTGGGCGGTATCTGTTAACTTACCCATTTATTGATCTAAATAATTATTATTCCTGAATGGGGAATCATCATAATTTATGTAATTTGCATAAATTGTCTTGTCACCGGAATAACACATGCTTAGCTCAGTTATATGCATTAGGCTTTGGGTCCAGAATATCGTTAAGCAAACAGAGGCAGTGGTTGTACGGTATTGAAATAATGAGGTAAACCACATTAGGCTAATGTATTTGATTTTATTCAGTTAATTGTGATGTAATTTGTTACACTAATAGCCAACAATAATGGCTATAAATTCAAACGGCGGCGACTTCATTTTCGCCCTTGACCTCTGTTCAAGGTTACATGTATTTAGTTTCTTATTTTGCTTCAAATTAATTCTCTTTAATCGTTACTGCAATCATTTACTTCTTTTGGTTTTTATATTTTTAATAAATAACTCTTATTGTATCATAAACCAATGCCTCAAGCTATATTCAAGTTGGCCAACATAAACGTACACATTCTCACTTTCTCTCTCTCTCTCTCATACGGTAATTTCACACATGTTTATTTTTCTGGAATTGAGCTCATTCTTAGTTTTAGAAATTAGAAAATGATTTGTAAGGGCTTTCCTGAATAGTGATGTGGCGCAGACTCCTCAGTAACTGTCCATGTCGGTCGGCAGGTGTAACGCCGAACTTTCGTCGTTTAGTCCACTGAATCTATTTGAATTTCATTTTGAATTGCTCACTGACTCTATGTACTGTTACTGTTAAATTTTGATCACAACTATTGCATTTTACTAGATAATTATTACATTTTGGCAAGAATTTGCCCACTGCACTATGGCGAGCGTATAGGCTTGATGGCTGCTGTTGCTGAACTGGGCGGAAGCAGACACAATTATTATGCAAATTTGTTGCGTCTGACGTCATTGTCTATTGTTCTTTTCGCTACCGCCTGGTTAATACGTAATGGTTCTTTACCTCGTCATTGTTTTGGTGACGATTTATTACAGTGGACCAATAGAAAGTCAGTATTGTCAGTTTTTAGCACCTAACACTGCCATTATCGTTGTTTCACTTTGCTTGTACGCCTTTGACCTTGGATCGGCTCTCCACCGGTGAATTCACATATTATTGGGACTTGTACCAAAACTAACCTTGCCTAATTCAACTTTATGATTACAATAAAATTCACAATAAAAGTACCCCTATATCCCATTATTCCGATACAGATAATTTTGTACTGTTACAGCCTCTGCATCCTCAGTCGAACGGGATGGTTGAGAGATTCAACAGGACACTTGAGCAGCATCTTTCGAAAGTTGTTGACGAGAACCAAACAGACTGGGACCAACGTATACCACTATTCCTTATGGCGTATAGATCATCAGTACTTGACACAACCGGCATGACTCCAGCAAAATTGGTGTTTGGGCGGGAGATTCGTCTTCCTGGGGACTTGATGTTTGGATCACCTGAGACTCAGTCCCAAGAGCCAAAGAACTATTCCTCGCAATTAGAAAACCAACTGCGAGAAATGAATCGCTTGGTAAGAGGACGGCTCAAGATTGCCAGTGATAAAATGAAAACTCGGTATGACATTCGCAGCAATAGTGTGGGTTTCCAAGAAGGAGATCAGGTCTGGTTGTTCAATCCAAAGCACCGTCGTGGTCGCTCACCTAAGCTTCAGTCTAACTGGGAAGGACCCTACACTGTAAAAAAAAGGATTAACGATGTTGTTTATCGGATTCAACAGGAAGGACAGCGAAAGTTCAAGGTCGTCCACCTAGATCGCCTGGCTAAATACAAATGTAGAGACGTTTTGCCAGTTCGGGATGAACAGGCTTACGGAGGGGGCAGTGCTACGACAGCACAGAACAATCTACGCGTTTATCGAATGCGCCAGAAAGATCTAGATGTAAGCGTGTGGTGTACGTGCTACTAGACGCATTTTGCGAGAATTTTCTCGATTGTGCCAGGCTCCGATCGGGCGCTCGGACTGTGTCAAGGCCGTAGCAATTACGTAGTTCGCGAGAGATAAGACGCAGTTTGGAAGCTTCTGGTGTGTGAGCGTAACTATAAATACATCGCGTCGCGGCCTTAGTTTTCAGTTCAATGCGAGATTTTTGACTGCGGTTCGAGAGTATTAGTGCGATATATTTACAGAGCGGTTCGGGTTATTACGGTGTACGTTCAAGTAGTTATTAGTGAAGTGTTGCGTTTTATATTCGGACGGTATAATTCTAATACAGTTGAGTTTTAATATTAGTGGACATTTTATTGCGTATGAACAATTTCATTTGATTTGTTGTAGACACTGTGTTGTTAATTACGAACTGTTTTACTATAACAATTAAAGGTGTGATTAGTGACTTAATTGGTGTCTTGTAATTATTTTGTTTCCACTGCATCTACGATGATCGAGTAGACCGTCATAACAATACTTTCAAAAATTACGCATTACCCAAAACCTATGTTCTGCATCTCAAATAGATCTACCTCGTATATGTTTATATACTAGGATCCTGGCATGGTCGCTGCCTGTGGATAAACAAACTTTTTATCTTTTTATACGCCCCATATTCCACTTACCCTAATTCAGTTAAACTTACCTTTTTGACAAAAACTTCCCAAAAGATTCCAAACTCGCTAAAAAGGTCGCCTCGATGTTTTAAGAATATACACTGAAACCATGATACTTACCCTTAATTAATTTTGATCATGTAATGCCCTTAGATCAGAAGATTCACAGGTTTTGTTTAGACGAATTCTCGATGCAGAACTCAGGTTATGGGTGTAACGTAATAATTAGATTAACACATTTTTCTGCTATTTAAAACAACTCTTTTATTTCAATCACTTTTCAAATACTTTCTTTCTTTCTCTTCTCTTTATGAAATATTATTTGTTTCTTATTTATTACGTTATCTCTTATTTATTCTTACCTCTATCATATAAAAGTTTTATTATACATAACAAACCAGTACTGTACTTTTACTTTTGTTTTTCCCAAAATTCCTCACACACACTCTCACGCTCTTTACATTTCTCTTTCACCCCCCTTTTACTGAATTCTTAATTATTTAAATATTTAAAACTTGCTGACCAACATATTCACTGTACTTAACTTTCACTTTGCCATTCCAATTGTTCCGCCTTCTTCCCGTTCACTTACACTGTCCCTACCACACAACGGCTATCACTGTTTTAAGTTTTTGTATTTAAAATATGCATTTTACTTTCTTCGCACTCTTTTGTTCGCATATAATTTTGGGGTAGGCCGGGCGTACTCACACGCACCGGCCTCCCGTCACTATTTCACTGATGCTGTTGCTGAGCTACCGACTATGCTGTTTTACGAGTGGTGAACAACTGCCCGGCGACGACTGTGTGCATCGTGCGCGCGGTTGCCTACGCGCCAGGCATTAGGTGTTGGCCACGCGGTCTCAACTCGTTCTGTGATTGGTTGTTTCGATCACATGATCGGCTATGGAATTTATTGTATGTGACTTTCACGTTGTGAAAAGGCAGCACACGCGCGCGCTCGTACACATTGTACAATTATTTTCTTCTCTAACACATTTAAATTGTATATAATACAGAATGAACTTACCTTTCAGGGCAAGATCCATCACACGAACTGTGAATTACAAGCATGATTTAGGGTTACATCATTAATGTACTCAACTTGCATTTGTATGGTTGATTTAACTCACTTTATTTAACATTTCTTGTATTCTCTTTTTCCTTTATTTCCTACTTTCTACTTTCATTTTTGATTCTGATTACTTACAATTACTGATTCTGATATGACAATGCAAATTTCATATGTTTACTACTACAATGTTTCATGGTATCACACATTTTACTACTACAATGATACTAAATATTGTTAGAAATATTTCTTTTTAATAAGACAGCCCAGTATCTGCATACACACACATTCATCCAAAATTTAAACTATTCCCTTTTCTAAAATTTAGAGCTCTGTACATTAAGGTGGTTTACAATTATTTGGTTGTGTCTACTTAACTCATGGCATCTCCCCAGCCACGTGCCGCATTGCGTACATGTCTGAATATACTTACACTGTTCAAATTTTGAAATTTCTATTGATTAATTATGTTCACTGATTCACAAACTCCACTGTTTAACTGTTCTATGTTCACATTTCTATAGTAAAAAAATTTCTTTTTGGCCCGCGGGCCTATTTTACAGCCAGCCGGCGTTAGGTTTGGTAAACGACAAACCGACGCTAACAAGGCGTCCCCTCTCGCCACTTCTGCTACAGCTTCACCAGCTCGCCCTGTGATTCACTGATAAAACTCACATGATACAATAATGAGTTGTCACGTGTGTAGCGAGTCTTTGGATATTTTCTGCTTATTGGGGCTCGCCAAAAAGTTTGTGCTTTTTACCAACGGAAAACGCAATCATCCGCGCACATGTTCGCATTCCAACGCTTTATCTTTCTCGTACCTGGTTCGGTCTGGCACAGAGTTGAATACAGGGTGTTACATGACTTAAGTTTTCGTGACCATAAAGGGTGCCCAAACAGATTGGCCCCAAATTATTATTAAATAAAAACTAGACCCTCCTCTTGATTTGCCCCGTTACAATACCCCCCCCCCCCAATGAGAGGTTTTCTGCCGAAACAGAAAAACTCTCATTGCTAACCCTAAGAGGATCAGTGAGGATATGGCGCCAACAACCCCCCTTTAATTCTTAACATGTCATAGGTAAACTACCCCCCTAGCTCGGCGACTATGGCTGCACCTGAACGACATTACTGGACTTCTCGGTGCGAGATCCCAACACCATAAAATCGGACAGGTACTCACCACAGTACCATCTAACCTTTTATCATTTCAAATAAAATTCCAAAACTGGCCTTATACCATACCAGATCCTCGACCGATATATCTCCCCTTACATACATACTGGGTTGTCTTTAGCAAATACTGGGTGCGTACACATACTCATGATTATATTGAACACAACATCTATATACTACTTTGCTGATCTTACATTCATAAAAATATTTTATAGCTTAACTTCAATTCCTTTTCTCAATATTTTATCGGTTTGACGTTATGGTTTCAAATCAAAATAAATCAAACAAATCAAATTAAATAATTAAAATTTTGTTCACCTAGAGAAATTAATCTAAGTCCAATATCAAAGATTCGTATTACCCTTAATTTGATCATCTCTTTCCATTTACTCTCAAAATTTCAAAATCTTTTACATGAATTTACAACTCTTCTTAATTAGCTGCTAACACTCATAATAAACAAAATAAAATGAACACCTTATTTTATCCTAAATTCCCTTATCATTACATTTGTTTACCACATATAATATGAACCATATAACTCATTTAATATATTAGCAATACACATAATCAACAATATATATTGAACACTAATACACAATCTGTACTTCAAGCAAAATTAAATTTTTTTTTTCAAGAAAAAATTTAATTCCCAAAATATCTTTTTTTTTAACAATTTTCCCAGAAAACAAAATTATTTAATTACATTAATTAACAAAAGAATCCATGAGTCACTTAAGAGAAACATATCATGTCTCTAACATCAGTCATCAGCTGATTTCTCAGGGTCAGGTGAATGACCTTACCCTAGATACACTACACAAAACTATACAAGGTAAAATACATGACACATGTTTATAATTCTTACACCCTAACATAGTACAACATAATAACATAATAAAACACAATAAATTCCTTAGCATTAATCTTTTCAAAATCAGTAAATTCGTTTCTAAAATTGTCATATGGAGCAAACACATGTAAATCAATTACCTTCTTACAAATTGTCTACTGTAATCATCTCTTGAATCAAAATAAAATCATTTAATTAGCTTATTAGCTCATTCAGTTTATGTCAGTTTAAGATTTCAATTTGTTACTCCCCTGAGTAACCTCCTTGCCACACACACTATGACCCCCCACTGGACTGTGGCGCCCAGTTGCTTCCACAAGAACGGAAGTTTTTAGGGATAGACGCTGCCTACCCCGTTCTTGCTTCAGCATTATATAAAAATTCGGTATTACTGATGTCCGAGGACACCAGTAATCCTACTATAATGATTCACACACCCTTACCACGGCACTACCACCGCCTTCGATGATAGCCGCTGTTCCATAGTTATGTAGATTCCCCTGTCTTATCCCCCGGTTAATTTCTAAGTTCACCAATTTAGAATATTAAGAATATTTACCAATCCACGGTCAGGGTTCGGTGAAGCCGTGACCGCCCGAAAATTGGGGAAACTACTAAAAAGACATACAATTCGTTTACACTTACACTGCTACTACAATTCACAGAAGGTAAACCATTATATGTTTGGATATATTATCATTTAATTTAACACCTCTGAGACTCATATACAATTTACCATTCACACATTCAACATTTTATTTTATTAAAATTGCCCTATCAACTTCATATTTATATATGGTCAATTATTTATGAATTATAATTATGACTCGTGTCATCACCTCAAATTTATAAACATTCAGAATTATATATTGACAATTATTTACACTTAAAACTAATTATAATCCTCCTTGCTGATTCAACTGTAATCGCCCGAAAAGGTGGGGATTTGTTGGGATGGGGTAGGCGATGGACAGACACACTATGTGAATTCATGTCCCCCTTTTCTTACCATTAGATGACATTACTTTACACTAATTTCAATACAAGATTTACTCCCTTTACTGTCCCATTTATCCAAACCCGCCGTCTGTTTGTCCCCAGCCCCGCTCCAACAAAACCCATCTTTTTTAAATACTCTGAAACTGCTGTCATTTGCTAATTTTTTTATTTTTTCAAATGACACTAGTGAATTTTATTTGAAACACTGCCTCACTTTAATTTTTTATTTTACTACACTCTTAGGCAATGTTGGTACGTGGTGTTGTGCACCTTTTTTATGTACCTTGAGTATAAAAATATTTTTTACCACATACCCTAGGGGTCCCCTTCCCCGTTCAATAATATAGTTAAATTTCTAATTGTTACCAATTTTGTGGAGCCGGACCATCATCACTTTCACCACCCGAAGGAAGTTCCGCCAACCATGGTCCGCCTCCAAAGTGGCAAAACCCACGGGTCAGGATTGGTAAGTTCGTGACCGCCCGAAAATGGGGGAGGATCCCTTCTGAAACATTTTAACAATCATATGACTCCACAACTAACTATATTTTACCTTTATTCGTTTACTATTTATTATCAAGTTTAAATTCATTATCAAAATTTATCTATACATTAATTAATTAATTAATCTCAAATTCTTTAATTCAATCAATTGTTCGAAACACAAATTATTTTAATTACCTTACTCCAAACAACTACAATTTATTTATTATCACCTTCATAA
The DNA here is from genome assembly GCA_034769895.1 of Magicicada septendecula. Taxonomy (NCBI): domain Eukaryota; kingdom Metazoa; phylum Arthropoda; class Insecta; order Hemiptera; family Cicadidae; genus Magicicada; species Magicicada septendecula. The sequence continues at coordinate 96,188,843 of CM068376.1, forward strand.
TTATTCTTGTTATTTATTTAGTCTGCCAAAATATTATTATTATTACATCAAATACATTTTACAACACAATATAATTAATTTCACTATCAATTTATTTACAATTCTTTGACATTATTTTTCTGTTTACCACACCTCATTTCATAAGTTAGCAAGGTCATAACCATAAACTAAAATATTTAAAATGTCCATTCACTGATTTTTTTATTTAACCCCCATCATCATATAATAGTCTGATGTATTTATAACACAACTCATTCTTATCGACACACATTACATTATAATTATTATTGTAATGACTACTTTCGTTAATTATATTGACACAGTAATTAACTACATATTTGTCTCCCTTTATTTCATAAAGCCCGTCTACATTGGTGATTTTAGTTCTCTCTCCATCAGTATTTTTGTTTAACATAAGGTACATTCTATCAGCATATTCCTCTACTATATCTATCACAACATCAGGTAAGTTTTTATCATTTCCAACCGTATCATCAAAATAATCATCCATCTCTGTTTCACGAGGTAAGTATTTTATATCGTCTATTTCCTTCAATTCTAACCTATCTTTCAACTCTTGATAACTCCTACTTAACGTAAATAACTCTATTTCCTCATCTACACACAACTCTCTCTCTAAATATCTCTCCCCATAACGCCTGTCACAACCCCACTGACCTATTTCATACCACGCAAAGGGCACAACAAACTTAATATATTTATTGGCTCTTCCAAGAATGTTACAACAAATTAAGGGACTATTTGAAGACACCTCGTCTTCCACACAACTACTGGAGGAAACTCTGTCCTCATAAAACACTTGTGAAACCTCTGTTTCACCATATACTTGGGCAAAACTTGCCCTTTGCCCACCTAACCTTTCATCACACTCTCTCTCACTTTCATTAACACTTGCTATGCTCACAACCTTACTCTCTAACACCACGTTTTTAATTACCTCATTGTTATCACTTGTTAACTCATTATTATAATTATCGTTATTACTCACCTTGTCTATCGCCACCTGTTTTTCATTTAAACTGTAGCGGGTCAATTTTTGGGTGTTTTTTGTTTTAACCGTTTGGGGCATTTATATATTTTTATTCAGTTCGTTTTCGGTCGGGAGCTTTATAAAACATTGCGAAATAATTGTATTGTGCAACGTATTTGTCCGTACAACAGAACAGTGTTAAGAAACAGTTCGAAACAAAGCAGTAAGGCGCAGTTGTTGTTGAGGAATGCGGCGGAGCATCTGCACCTCCACAAAATTCTGAGAACTTTGTACCTGTGTGTGGCAGCGCACATACGCAACTGCTCAATCACGCTCAAAGGACGCTCTAACAAAAAACCAAGATGGCTAGAGAGAATAATATTTGTCGTCTTCTTCAAGATCCCCCGGAAGCACTGTTTTAAGTCCGGCCCACTTAAATGACGTCAGCCACTGCCTATAGAAGATCATGTGCGACATTGACTCAAAAACCACATGCATAGCATGGGCCGAAGCTTCGGCGACGAAGCCCAAGGCTGTGATTTCCATAAAAAAGTATGAGATCACGTTAGCTACACCTGCGACGTTTTCCTGCCCAGTTAGTCGTTGATCGTGTCGGCCGACACAGCGCCGAGTGCGCCCTGCTAACTCTTACAGTTTTATTTTAAAGCAAAAGTGAAATAACAGTTTAAATCCATGTAAACGCGGTTAATACCATTCAGTGAAGAATATCTACGTTTAGTTCCGGACAAACCAGTGATTGCCAAGCGTTAAATAGTGAGTGCGAATGATGACCACGTTGCCGACTATAGAATTTCACAACATGTTTAAGGGTTCGGGGTAATAAAAATGTTCAGGGGAGGGTGTATAAATTGAGAGAATGAGTGAATGGCAGGCTGGGCTCTGTCTGTATATTTGTCTTGTATAGTGATCACTAAGGTAAGATCTTAGAATAAGTAGCATGTAGCAGAGGCTAACCGAACAAAGAAAACTGTAACTTAATCTGTAAAACAATGATCAAAAGTTTTTGAACAAAATTTAAATATGATTCTGATTAATTAAAAAATCTAATTTCTCTTCTACAAAATTGCGAGTTAAAATTCTTTCAAAACCTTAGTTCGTTATATGTATCGTCAGAGTTCGTCGAACGAAATGGGTTAGTCCACACTATGCGATCCGGCCAGATCAAAGCTGAAAGGTAAGTGGGAGTTTTAATCTGAATAGATCAAATATCCAAAATTAATAAAGTTACAATTGGTGCCGTGATTTCCAGGATTTAATATAACTGAAGAGGGGTTATTTTAACACCGGCCTACATCTGACGATGCATAGCGAAGTAGGGTTATGAAAGCAAATTGATTTGGTAAAATATCAGTTTTGAAATAAAATTATTAATTGACAGTTGTTACGTAAGAAAAAATAGATAAAGTAAAAATGTCCGAGAATACAGAAAAAAGTAGTATAATAAATTCAATTATGAGTGAAAGTGGCCTTGAGTCGCAATCGCTGGATGAAAGTGGTATGTTGAGGGGGGAGACGGGTGCTGTTACAGAAACAGCTGGCGGCAGTAATGTAATAGTTCATTCCACTCCGATTGCGTCTCAACCACAACCAAACGAAATATACGTTGATTCGGGGATTCAATTGACCCCCGTTTCAATTAATAAAAGTAAACAATCAGAGGAAACAAATATGATGAGTGTTATGCTCAGTCAATTCGAGAGAATGAATAGTAATTTCAATGTAATGAATAGTCGTTTTGATGATAATGATATAATTTTAAACAAGATGAAAAGTGATTTTAACAATAAATTAGATGAACAGAGAATAAAATGCGAACAGCAGAATATTAAAAATGATATTATTTTTAATGAAATTAAAGAACAGAATATTCAGTTTCAGCAAAATATAAATATAAAATTTGACGAGTTGATAAATAACATACAAGACAAGAAGGTATGTCTTGAAAATACCAATGAAATGACAAGAAATAGTTCGAATAAAGTAGAACAGAGTAAGAATAATACAAACGAAAGTTGTAATGACAGTGTTGTGTTAGGCAATGAATTAATAAATAATAATGATGTTAATAATAACGAGAATAATAATGTGTTTGAGAAATTGGTATCAGAAAGTGATACGGTAAAAATAAATAATGAAAGTATAGAAGGCAGTGATTATGAGATGTTAATGTGTGTCAGTGAGTTAGAGAGAGAGAGAAAAAATAATGTTGCAGTACAGTGGGGACAGAGGGCTAATTTTCCCCTTATTGTTTATAATAATGATGATGATTTAATGTGGTTTTTTCAGGGCAAGAGACCCTTATTGTTAAATGAAGTAATGTTGTATAATGTTGTACCCTCTGTCCGTAATAATTGGGAGAGTGTGATGGGGTGCTATGAAGAAAGAGAGTTAGGTGTTGAGAATGAAATAGAATTATATAAGTTAGAAAGAAAGTATGATGAATTGAGAGAAAGAGTAGTAGGGGTGAATTATTTTGATAATGTTTTTATAAATGATAACGACTTACCTGATGAGAAAGCAAATTACCTGGCGTTAAACGATAATACTAAGATAGACGGGACAATCCTAACTGATGTTGACATGATGTATAATGGTATAATGGATGAAGTACAGTCGATGGGTTATTATGATAGTAATGATTATCATAATTTGTGTGTTGACAAAAATGATGAATGTTACAAATACACTAGATATATATATGACGATGGTGGCTGAACTAGAATATCAGTGTATAGACCTTGTTAGATACTGTAAATTCGGGTAATGACCTTGCTGATTTGGACATCTGAAGTGAGATACACTTGAACAGTTTTGACGTATATTTTGTAAATAATATTGAATTCATTTGTGTGTATTGTGAAATGTAATGTGTATATGTTTTAGAAAATTTTGTATTAATAATAATAATATTATTAATATTTTTGCACTCTAATTAAATAACAAAATAATTATGAAGACAATAGTTAATGATTTGTAGAATGTTGATAATAATGGAAATATGTTATTTTAATAATCAAATGAATATTTAATTTTAATAATAAATTGAATTAAATAAGTGGAGATGTGTAGATAGTGTGATTGAATATTATGTGTTTGAATTTTATAAGGTAATTAAATTGTTTGGTGAGATTTTGATTTAATAATAATTAATAAGTAAATAAATGGTAAATGGTTTATTTTGTGGAACATAATGATTAAAAATATGTTAATAATAAATTTAGAATTTGTGAAAATCTGATTACAACACCGGATAAATTCATCATGATGATAAATAAAAAGAGTTAATGAAAAATTTTAAATAATAATGTTTATAAATTTTTATATAAATTATTTAAAAGAGAATTGTTTGTTTGATGTATGCTAATAATCCAGGTTTATTGCTATTTGTGTATTGTGTTGTGTGATGTATTATAACAGTGTAGTGTGGAACTGCTACGGGGGAAGGTTGTAGATTTTGTATTTAATATTTTATGTTACTAATGGTTAAGCTTCCATATAAAGTGGGTTAAAAACCCCATCTAAATTAATATTGTCATTTAAATATAAATTCTTAAATTTAATGTTACGAAAGATATTTTACTTGTGATTCCCCAAATTTTCGGGCGGTCACGGCCTCACCGAACCCTGACCGTGGAATTGGTTTAGCTTTAACAGCTATGGTTGGGGCACATTACGATTACGCGCTGACCATAACTGGCCATAGCTGTTATCGTTGTAAAGGTGTATTTTGAAATTGATGGGGGGTAAATAAAAAGGGGAATCACCAAACTATGGAACAGCGGCTGCCACTCTGTTCGAGAAGGAACAGCAGAGCCAGGTGGTAGATCCGTTTAAGGGTGCATGATTTTATAACAAGAACATGATGATGTTCACCAATTTAAACTTAACAGCGGAAGCAGAGACACGGAGAGGTAAAAACCTGCTCCAAAATATACCGTCTCTGTGGAAGCGAAAGGGCGAGACAGTCCTCCATAACCTGAAATAGTGTGTGTGGCGGGGAGGTGACGCAAAGGAGTCACGAATTTAAAATTTTATGACGTAAAAGTTTTGCTTATTCAAAGTTTAATTCAATCAAAAAATGCTTGTGCTCTGTCCACATAATTATATGCTCAGACTCGTAATATAAGGTGTTCATGCTATAATTTTAAGTGTATTATTTTATTGTTGTCTATTAGATAAGCATTGATAAGAAGATGTAATTTTATTATGTGTGTATTTGTTTAAGCTAATAAGTAAATCGTCTGGCAGGTTAATAGAAGCATCAGAATCAGAAAAGTGAGAAACAATGAGGTGAGAAGGGAGAATAAATAAAAATAAATATGTATATTCCATGTAATTTGTTCAATTTTAAGATGTGCTTTTATTATGTTAGGATATCAGCTGATCAGCAATACCATGTCACTGGTATACTGGTTTGTAAATGTTACAAGTAATTAATGTTTAATGTACTACAGATATTTTGAAGTAAAGATAAAAAGAATATGAGAAAGAAAATAACAATAATTTATGCAAATTAATAAAAGATAATTCATGGGTGATGAATGTTTTATGGGACACATATATCTGTCCAAGTTGAAATCAAAGTTGAATTTGAAATGATGGAGATGAATATAATGTAATGTTGTTTTTGAGTTAATGTATGTTATAGAATTTGGTGAAATATTGATGTTGACACAGTGGTAATGGAGACTTTATGTAGATTTTGAGTGATATATTGTTGTTTTTGTAGTTAATGAGGTTATTTTGTGCATTTGTGGTAATGAAATGAGATTGAGATTTTGGGGATGGCAATTTTGTATTAGAGGGTAGTGTAGTTGGGGAGTCCGCAACAAGGGTTGGGACGGGAATTGGAATAGATTTTAGTGAGGAGGGGCCGCCTTAGGTAAAATCCGGGGGCCAAATAAGGGAAATGAGTTTTTGGGAAGGAAACACGTATCCTATATACAAAGGGTTAGAGAGTATTTTATATGTAGAGAAGGTGGCGTTTTGTGTTAAATGATAAGTTGGGGTTTAGAATGTCCTGATTAGTAGATATTTTTGATAGAGTTGGGTGTCATGGGAGTTGAGGTTGATGAATATTAGAGTCGGAGGGAGAAAGTTTATATATGTATAGAAGTCTAATACAGAAAAATGAGAATAAATAATTTACATCACCCCCAGTAAGGTAGAATTAACTGTTAACTAAAGAGAGGAATTTATAATAATAAAGAATGTACAATTGTTTTTTCAACCAGTGACAGAATTCTGATAGAAGTGAAAATAATGTAAAGTCAAGAAGTGTTTATTTTAAATAATTTAAATGTCAAGTTGATGATTAATTATATTAATATTTGTTCGTTTTAAATATTTTGTTTTATTATGTTTTGTATTTCAAGTGAGGATATTGCAAATGTCCAATGTGTTTTCAGAACTGATATATAACATATGTAGGTCAAGGGTTTTGGACTTGACCTAGTTACGATCAGCTGATGAGGTCAGACACCTACTAAGCTTGTATAGTAGGAATCCAATTTTAATTTGTTTGTTTAATTAATTCAAACCAATATTTGAATAATTTTAATAAATGTTATTTAATAAACAAATTTAATAAAATTTTTTAATGAATAAATTTTTTTTTTGAATTTTAAAATTTTGAAAATTTTAAATTTTTTTGGGGGAAAAAAAAACTTGATTTTTCGCCTGCCAGCGAATGACTATTTCAGATAAGGATTTTATTATATGTGTGTATTAACCATGTTTCTTTTATTGTATTGCATTATATTGGTAGAATATAAGTGGTTCTCATGTTAGAGTAAGGATGTGTTTATATTATTAGAAATGTCTAGGTTACGTCATTTGAAACAAAAAATTAGAAAAAACAAGGAAGAGAATTTTTTGGTAAACGATTATTTTTTGAATTTTGAATTTTTTAAATTTTTGATAAATTTTAAAAGAAAGTTTTATTCTTATGTGTTATGGTAATATGTAATGTTAGAGTGTGTGAGCCCAGTATTTGCCAAAGGCAGCCCAGCTTGCAAAAAGGGGATCCATATCGGCGGAGGAGCTGGAATGATTTTAGCCAGGGATTGAGGATTTTTTGGGGTAGCATGTTAGAAGGCAAGGTGGGCTGTGGTGCGAGTCTGATCAATTTCTCGGTGTTGGGATCTCTAACGGAGAAGTCCAGTGATCTCGTTCAGATGAGTCCATGGTCACTGAGCCAGGGGGGTCGTGTACCCATACAGATTAAGAACAAGGGGGTTGTTGGCACCAGTTCCTCACCGGTCCTCTTCGGGGTTATCGATGAGATTTCTTCTGTCGTGAACAGCAGAATTCTCATCGAGGGGGTATTGTAGCGGGTCAATTTTTGGGTGTTTTTTGTTTTAACCGTTTGGGGCATTTATATATTTTTATTCAGTTCGTTTTCGGTCGGGAGCTTTATAAAACATTGCGAAATAATTGTATTGTGCAACGTATTTGTCCGTACAACAGAACAGTGTTAAGAAACAGTTCGAAACAAAGCAGTAAGGTGCAGTTGTTGTTGAGGAATGCGGCGGAGCATCTGCACCTCCACAAAATTCTGAGAACTTTGTACCTGTGTGTGGCAGCGCACATACGCAACTGCTCAATCACGCTCACAGGACGCTCTAACAAAAAACCAAGATGGCTAGAGAGAATAATATTTGTCGTCTTCTTCAAGATCCCCCGGAAGCACTGTTTTAAGTCCGGCCCACTTAAATGACGTCAGCCACTGCCTATAGAAGATCATGTGCGACATTGACTCAAAAACCACATGCATAGCATGGGCCGAAGCTTCGGCGACGAAGCCCAAGGCTGTGATTTCCATCAAAAAGTATGAGATCACGTTAGCTACACCTGCGACGTTTTCCTGCCCAGTTAGTCGTTGATCGTGTCGGCCGACACAGCGCCGAGTGCGCCCTGCTAACTCTTACAGTTTTATTTTAAAGCAAAAGTGAAATAACAGTTTAAATCCATGTAAACGCGGTTAATACCATTCAGTGAAGAATATCTACGTTTAGTTCCGGACAAACCAGTGATTGCCAAGCGTTAAATAGTGAGTGCGAATGATGACCACGTTGCCGACTATAGAATTTCACAACATGTTTAAGGGTTCGGGGTAATAAAAATGTTCAGGGGAGGGTGTATAAATTGAGAGAATGAGTGAATGGCAGGCTGGGCTCTGTCTGTATATTTGTCTTGTATAGTGATCACTAAGGTAAGATCTTAGAATAAGTAGCATGTAGCAGAGGCTAACCGAACAAAGAAAACTGTAACTTAATCTGTAAAACAATGATCAAAAGTTTTTGAACAAAATTTAAATATGATTCTGATTAATTAAAAAATCTAATTTCTCTTCTACAAAATTGCGAGTTAAAATTCTTTCAAAACCTTAGTTCGTTATATGTATCGTCAGAGTTCGTCGAACGAAATGGGTTAGTCCACACTATGCGATCCGGCCAGATCAAAGCTGAAAGGTAAGTGGGAGTTTTAATCTGAATAGATCAAATATCCAAAATTAATAAAGTTACAAAACTAACACTTATATTTCCGTTATTTTCATTTATTTTGCACTTACCTATATCTGTTCGCCACACTCCCATTCTCTCAATACTCTGTTCTAATTCGTTACATTTACTGGCAAACTCTTCATTGATACTTTCACAACGCTTATTAATTTCATTAATATCGTTTTTTAATTCATTATTTTGCTTTATTAATTCATTGACACTCCCTTCACATTTTAATTTTTGTTCATGTAATTCACTTCTTAACTCATCAAATTTGTTATTCTGTACTTCGAAACTACTCTTTATTTCTTTAATTTGATTATTCAATTTATCAAATTTACTATCAAACTTTTCATCATTTGCATCAAAACGACAATTAAAATCATTACTTTGTTTACTGAAATTACTATTTACTTTACTGAATGGTTTTCATAAAATCAAATATGTCATCTAATGACAATTCTTTTTCTTTTATATTTGTTTTTATCACTACAGGAGTAGATTCTGCTTTTGGTTCACTCATTATTACAGATTCGTCTATCAGGCTTGGAGTTGTCTCCATTCCTGAATCGTTTACATCATCTACTTCGCATAAAACATTTTCTTTGACCCCATTCGGGTCTGACTGAATTTCTATCTCCCCCGTGACAGTTACATCACCCATACTGGCTTTACTTTCATTATTATCCATTTTTAGCTTATTTATGAGGTTTTCCTCTACACAAAATCAATCTTAACTGTATTCAGTATAGTATAACATAAGTATCACTTAATTCTAACTTATTATCGTTTATACGTAATTAGTACACATACCACTTAACCTCCAAATCACGCTTATACCCACGAGTAAGTGTGGCTTGTACAAAATTTAATTTGTAAAAGCTGTCCAAGTTCGGGGGCCAATTGTACAATTATTTTCTTCTCTAACACATTTAAATTGTATATAATACAGAATGAACTTACCTTTCAGGCCAAGGTCCGTCACACGAACTGTGAATTACAAGCATGATTTAGGGTTATATCATTAATGTACTCAACTCGCATTTGTATGGTTGATTTAACTCACTTTATTTAACATTTCTTGTATTCTCTTTTTCCTTTATTTCCTACTTTCTACTTTCATTTTTGATTCTGATTACTTACAATTGCTGATTCTGATGTGACAATGCAAATTTCATATGTTTACTACTATCATGGTATCACACATTTTACTACTACAATGATACTAAATATTGTTAGAAATATTTCTTTTTAATAAGACAGCCCAGTATCTGCATACACACACATTCATCCAAAATTTAAACTATTCCCTTTTTTAAAATTTAGAGCTCTGTACATTAAGGTGGTTTACAATTATTTGGTTGTGTCTACTTAACTCACGGCATCTCCCCAGCCATGTGCCGCACTGCGTACATGTCTGAATATAGTTACACTGTTCAAATTTTGAAATTTCTATTGATTAATTATGTTCACTGATTCACAAACTCCATATCGCACTGTTTAACTGTTCTATGTTCACATTTCTATAGTAAAAAAATTTCTTTTTTGGCCCGCGGGCCTATTTTACAGCCGGCCGGCTTTAGGTTTGGTAAACGACAAACCGACGCTAACAAGGCGTCCCCTCTCGCCACTTCTGCTACAGCTTCACCAGCTCGCCCTGTGATTCGCTGATAAAACTCACATGATACAATAATGAGTTGTCACGTGTGTAGCGAGTCTTTAAATATTTTCTGCTTATTGGGCCTCGCCAAAAAGTTCGTGCTTTTTACCAACGGAAAACGCAATCATCCGCGCACATGTTCACATTCCAATGCTTTATATCTTTCTCGTACCTGGTTCAGTCTGGCACAGAGTTGAATACAGGGTGTTACATGACTTAAGTTTTCGTGACCATAAAGGGTGCCCAAACAGATTGGCCCCAAATTATTATTAAATAAAAACTAGACCCTCCTCTTGATTTGCCCCGTTACAACATTCCCAGATGCTAATCGCTTTTGTGACTCGTACGGCTTGGTACGAGGTGGACTACAGGGTGTTAAAAAATGTCAAGCGTTTGTGATCAAAACGTTGTTCAGCTTGGGTGGCTGCTGCTTTTTGCAATTATTATGGAATTCAAAATAAACCCCTGGGTTTTGCCCCGTTACAACAACCGCTTACAAAATACATACAGATATAAAACAGGTTATCCTGTTGTTTACACAAGTAAAACATGGTCCAATACAAAAAAAACTATGGTTTTTAAAACATCTATTCACAACAGTCTGTGTGTTGCATTCAACTCAAGACAATGGTTTCATATATAATGTTTTACAAAATGCTCAAATCAGATACCATGAATTTTGGCCAGTGCGCCACTCTTTTGGGTCAGTGTAAAAGACTATATTATATATTTAACTGTGAAGTAATGACTGACAGCGTTACTGTGTGACAGTACAAAAAGTCTGATATAAAAAGTATGGTATACAAGGTAGTAAATTATTGTATTTCGATGTTTTTAAATTCATTTCTATGGGTAATACAATTTCCCTTGGTTTTTGCCTACAACGACGCAGATCCGAGACAACGAAATCATTTCAAGGACAGCAGTGTACGTGCAGATAAAGACACTTGAAATGGTTACAGCCACTAATACCGGCGCTACATGCTTCTGTTTCATTGGCCGACAACGCCAAACGTCATTAATACAACAATGACGTGATTAAAATGCGTAACAAGTAAGGCGATTATGTAACAAAAGACAAAGAACAATGACGTGTACTCACACACACATACGTAAAAAATTGCGTAGTGTTCCTCCCAGTCTTCAGAAAATCACCATGGCAGTAACACGTTAGAAATTGTGCTGGCATAAAATAGTCAGCTAAAGTGTTTTATTTGAATTAACGAAATGTAATAACAAGTAAATAGTGTTAACGAGTGATTATAACCATCATGTAAATTCAGTGTAAAGGACAGACGAAAGCTAGACATACAACGTCTGCCCCAGTCTTCCGAAATTCATCATGGCGATAACACATTAAAAATTGTGCTGGCCTAAAATAGTCAGTTTAAGTGCTTTAAATAATTAAAAAATGTAAATCAGTGTTAACTACAGGAGAACTCAGACAGTGTGAAGTAATAGTTTTCAAAAGTATACTTAGAGTCAGTGTATTCAGAAAAATGTAACCATGCCGTTTGGAAACAACATGTGATCCACTGCTAGAACTTCCAGTCTACCTAACAAGGGAAGTGCAAAACCAAAATTTTATTTAAAGAGCTCTTTTAATCAAAATTGCCGTTATTATGTGTACACAATAAAAAGTAAATTGAAATTGTACGTATGGATGCGAGAGAGAGAGAGCAGTGCGTGAACGGTAAATGTCGACTTCTAAATTGGGGTTGGTTTGCGTTAGTGATAAGTAAATATAATAAAAGTCAATTAATCATGAAGCCGCTTCATGGTCAGTAGATAGAATTGGATAAACTAATGTGTAATAAAACATAAAAGAATTTATGATTAAAGAGAGTCGATATAAGTAATGGCCGCCATGTTAAAATTTTATCCGGTGTACACCAAATTACTGAATAAATTAACATTAATGGTCAATGTTTCAAATGAACGTATTCTCATTTCTGTGCCTATCTCTGTCAGCAATCTCGCTGAGTCGAATCCTTGGACCCTAGGTAAAAATAAGAGTAACAAGATTGAAACAACCAGATTTTCGAACTATGGTAAGTACCATAATTATGGTGCGCGTGACATATGTGTTTAATACAAGTAATGTAAACAAACCCGAATATAGGTTACTTGGTATTTCCTCTTACAAATACAGATATTTATTTAAATATTTGTGTAATTTAACAAATGGCTGCCCGAACTGGTGACTATATAAAAATATATTAATGTATTTTATATAATAAGCCTGAATGATGGCAGAGTGGGCATTGAAACTGAGAGTACGGTTGTAGGTTAGGTGGTAACGCTAATATAAAGCGACAAACCATTAACATTTTTTATGATGGCAGAAAATAAAGAAAACGTCAGCATAACTGACAGTACGAATAACAGTCAAATAAGTATGACAGAATCACTAGTCATGAGTGAAGGAGTTGTTCACTCAACACCAGTCCCAAATAACAGGGCTGAAAATAACGAAATTATGAAAATGATGCAAATGCTTTTTAATGAACAAAAAAGTTTAATTAGAGAAGTACAAAATAATTTTAATGTAAAATTAGAAGAATTAAAAAATGAAATACAAAGACAAAATTGTAGTGTTAACAAAGTAGACAAGTTAAGAGATAAACAAAGAGGACAAGGTAAGTAGTAGTGGAAATGACGATAAAATAGATGAAAATATAGTAATAGGTGATAATAGTGTGGAGGTTGGTAGGATAAATGAAATTTTATGGGGAATAGAATATAATAAGAAGGGAATGATAGTGTGTTTTGAAGGTTTAAAGAGTGGGTGTAAAGAGAGATATATTGAGAGAGAGAAGTGTTATTGGGAGAGTTATTATAAGAGATATTTTAAAAGAGAGAAATGTTTTGAAAGTGAGAGATATTGTGAGAGAAAGAGGGAGGTAGAAATTTTTAAGATAAGCAGAGATTATGAAGAGTTGATGGAAAGGTTAGTAGTAGGAGAGAATGAGAATAATGACTTTACAAAATACCTGATTGTAACAGACTATACCAAAGGCGACATGACCATACCCGATCATGAGTTATATGAGATTGTGGAAAATTATAGAAATTTGAATAGTATGTATATTGATTGTAATAATACAAGACATTCAATATTAAACCATGTATATAGTTTTAAGATTCGATTCTTATTTGACGATGGAGGCTAAACATTTTATTGTGTTTATAAACATTTAATTATGTGGACAGTGTTTTTAAGATGGACTGTTTATGACTGAGTTTTGGTAAATGATTTAATGATTATGTGGATTGTATATTTTTGTGTATATTAATGTCAGTATTTGTGTAATTTTGCTGTGGTGTAATTTATGTATTTTTTATGTAAACATGCATTGTAGAATTTTAAATATTGAAGAATAATTAAGTATATAATAAGTTTAAATGATATTGTGAGATTCAGATTCTAATGGTTAGTAGATGATTATGTATTTGGATATTGAGAGGTATTGTTGGTAGTAGATAAGTGATGAATCTTCTAGTGGTATATTAAGGTGAAATGTTGTAAAAGAGTTTGGGTAATAGTGATAAATAAGGGCAGTGGAGTTAGTTGAATAGAGTTAATGGGAGTTAGGGAAAATAAAGAGTTGAGATGCTGATAATATATAAAGAGGTGTTAGATATTTTAGGGACACAGTGGTTAGCGATTATATGTAGAGGTGAGTAATGTGGATGGTAATTTTATAGTTGTTATTGGTGATATTTTGTAGTAAGGATCCGGTGTTAAGGAGTGATCAACGAGCGACGTGGCAAGGGACCAGCGTGCAGCGTTGTGGCAGGCGGAGCAATTTTGGGTGAGAGTGTTTGCCGATATTGGTGGAGGGCAAATGGTTATGAATGGATATGGCCAGTTAAGTAACATACATCCTTATATAAAAGACAAAATGAGCGGTGCCAGAGGTTTTAAATGGGATTTGTGAAGGGGGTTATTATAGAGATATTGGTGTCATATTATGTTAATGGTTAGAAGCGGTTGTTAGTTAAAAAGAGGTGAGTAAGGTTAGGTTGACAAATGCCAAAATAAGATAGAGAAAATAGTGAATAATAGAGAGTCACCCAAACTAAATAAGGATAAAAAGGTTAGAAAAGGGAAAATTCATGGTAGGAAGGTGAGGTAACTGAAAGGTAATGATAAATGTGAAATTTGTGTATAGAATCTAAATGAATGTTAAATGATAAAAGTTAATAGAGAATTGTTGATAGTAATGATGTGATAAAGTTTTGGTACAAGTCATGTAAATGTAAATTGTTTAATGTGAATTGTTCAATGTTAGTGTTTAATGCTTATGATATACAATGTTTTATTATGTTTTATGATGTACATGGTACCAAAGGATAGGAGGTTACTACCAGGATAGTAACGATAATAATATTAAAATTTTGTGAAGGTTGTCCATTCTGTAGTAATGATTCTGTTATAAAGATAATTAAGCATAAAGAAAAGATCGCAAGGAAATTAGAGAGCTTTAAAGTTGTTTGCCATGATATATAGATATTATAAGATTATATGAAGTAAAATATTAGAGTTAATGGTTGTTGCTAAAGCAGTAAAATGTATTGTTTGTTTAGGTTAAGAGCGATTGTTTTCATGTGATAAAGAGAGTGAATATAATTGACAGAAGTCAGAAAGGTGTACTAGATACCGGATGGTTAAAAAGAGAAGGAACTTTCTATCGTAACTCTTGTGATACATTGTTTGAAACTTGTAGAATTAAGCAAACCAATGCCCCAAAACGCAAACCAACGTACTAAGAGGAAACATATCAGTTGTGGATATGGATATAGAGAAGGCCACTATTTTAAAATTTTGTATTGAATGTTTCAGAGTTTTATGGTGTGGTGACCGCGGTCCTGAGCTGGCCGGTGCGTCAGAACAGGAGCGTAAAGTGCCTCATGGCCTTATGGTGTAGGGATCTCTCTGGAGAAGTCCAGTAAGGTCAGAAGGTGCGAACCTCATCATTGGACCAAGGGTAAGTGATTGAAAATTTTTATAGTAACACTACAGGGGGTTGTGGCTCCATATCTGGGCTGATCCTTTTAGAGAGGTGTGAATGAGTCAATGAAAGTTTTTGTGTCTCGACACAAAACCTTTCATTGAGGGGGTTTTGTGACAGTACAAAAAGTCTGATATAAAAAGTATGGTATACAAGGTAGTAAATTATTGTATTTCGATGTTTTTAAATTCATTTCTATGGGTAATACAATTTCCCTTGGTTTTTGCCTACAACGACGCAGATCCGAGACAACGAAATCATTTCAAGGACAGCAGTGTACGTGCAGATAAAGACACTTGAAATGGTTACAGCCACTAATACCGGCGCTACATGCTTCTGTTTCATTGGCCGACAACGCCAAACGTCATTAATACAACAATGACGTGATTAAAATGCGTAACAAGTAAGGCGATTATGTAACAAAAGACAAAGAACAATGACGTGTACTCACACACACATACGTAAAAAATTGCGTAGTGTTCCTCCCAGTCTTCAGAAAATCACCATGGCAGTAACACGTTAGAAATTGTGCTGGCATAAAATAGTCAGCTAAAGTGTTTTATTTGAATTAACGAAATGTAATAACAAGTAAATAGTGTTAACGAGTGATTATAACCATCATGTAAATTCAGTGTAAAGGACAGACGAAAGCTAGACATACAACGTCTGCCCCAGTCTTCCGAAATTCATCATGGCGATAACACATTAAAAATTGTGCTGGCCTAAAATAGTCAGTTTAAGTGCTTTAAATAATTAAAAAATGTAAATCAGTGTTAACTACAGGAGAACTCAGACAGTGTGAAGTAATAGTTTTCAAAAGTATACTTAGAGTCAGTGTATTCAGAAAAATGTAACCATGCCGTTTGGAAACAACATGTGATCCACTGCTAGAACTTCCAGTCTACCTAACAAGGGAAGTGCAAAACCAAAATTTTATTTAAAGAGCTCTTTTAATCAAAATTGCCGTTATTATGTGTACACAATAAAAAGTAAATTGAAATTGTACGTATGGATGCGAGAGAGAGAGAGCAGTGCGTGAACGGTAAATGTCGACTTCTAAATTGGGGTTGGTTTGCGTTAGTGATAAGTAAATATAATAAAAGTCAATTAATCATGAAGCCGCTTCATGGTCAGTAGATAGAATTGGATAAACTAATGTGTAATAAAACATAAAAGAATTTATGATTAAAGAGAGTCGATATAAGTAATGGCCGCCATGTTAAAATTTTATCCGGTGTACACCAAATTACTGAATAAATTAACATTAATGGTCAATGTTTCAAATGAACGTATTCTCATTTCTGTGCCTATCTCTGTCAGCAATCTCGCTGAGTCGAATCCTTGGACCCTAGGTAAAAATAAGAGTAACAAGATTGAAACAACCAGATTTTCGAACTATGGTAAGTACCATAATTATGGTGCGCGTGACATATGTGTTTAATACAAGTAATGTAAACAACCCCGAATATAGGTTACTTGGTATTTCCTCTTACAAATACAGATATTTATTTAAATATTTGTGTAATTTAACAAATGGCTGCCCGAACTGGTGACTATATAAAAATATATTAATGTATTTTATATAATAAGCCTGAATGATGGCAGAGTGGGCATTGAAACTGAGAGTACGGTTGTAGGTTAGGTGGTAACGCTAATATAAAGCGACAAACCATTAACATTTTTTATGATGGCAGAAAATAAAGAAAACGTCAGCATAACTGACAGTACGAATAACAGTCAAATAAGTATGACAGAATCACTAGTCATGAGTGAAGGAGTTGTTCACTCAACACCAGTCCCAAATAACAGGGCTGAAAATAACGAAATTATGAAAATGATGCAAATGCTTTTTAATGAACAAAAAAGTTTAATTAGAGAAGTACAAAATAATTTTAATGTAAAATTAGAAGAATTAAAAAATGAAATACAAAGACAAAATTGTAGTGTTAACAAAGTAGACAAGTTAAGAGATAAACAAAGAGGACAAGGTAAGTAGTAGTGGAAATGACGATAAAATAGATGAAAATATAGTAATAGGTGATAATAGTGTGGAGGTTGGTAGGATAAATGAAATTTTATGGGGAATAGAATATAATAAGAAGGGAATGATAGTGTGTTTTGAAGGTTTAAAGAGTGGGTGTAAAGAGAGATATATTGAGAGAGAGAAGTGTTATTGGGAGAGTTATTATAAGAGATATTTTAAAAGAGAGAAATGTTTTGAAAGTGAGAGATATTGTGAGAGAAAGAGGGAGGTAGAAATTTTTAAGATAAGCAGAGATTATGAAGAGTTGATGGAAAGGTTAGTAGTAGGAGAGAATGAGAATAATGACTTTACAAAATACCTGATTGTAACAGACTATACCAAAGGCGACATGACCATACCCGATCATGAGTTATATGAGATTGTGGAAAATTATAGAAATTTGAATAGTATGTATATTGATTGTAATAATACAAGACATTCAATATTAAACCATGTATATAGTTTTAAGATTCGATTCTTATTTGACGATGGAGGCTAAACATTTTATTGTGTTTATAAACATTTAATTATGTGGACAGTGTTTTTAAGATGGACTGTTTATGACTGAGTTTTGGTAAATGATTTAATGATTATGTGGATTGTATATTTTTGTGTATATTAATGTCAGTATTTGTGTAATTTTGCTGTGGTGTAATTTATGTATTTTTTATGTAAACATGCATTGTAGAATTTTAAATATTGAAGAATAATTAAGTATATAATAAGTTTAAATGATATTGTGAGATTCAGATTCTAATGGTTAGTAGATGATTATGTATTTGGATATTGAGAGGTATTGTTGGTAGTAGATAAGTGATGAATCTTCTAGTGGTATATTAAGGTGAAATGTTGTAAAAGAGTTTGGGTAATAGTGATAAATAAGGGCAGTGGAGTTAGTTGAATAGAGTTAATGGGAGTTAGGGAAAATAAAGAGTTGAGATGCTGATAATATATAAAGAGGTGTTAGATATTTTAGGGACACAGTGGTTAGCGATTATATGTAGAGGTGAGTAATGTGGATGGTAATTTTATAGTTGTTATTGGTGATATTTTGTAGTAAGGATCCGGTGTTAAGGAGTGATCAACGAGCGACGTGGCAAGGGACCAGCGTGCAGCGTTGTGGCAGGCGGAGCAATTTTGGGTGAGAGTGTTTGCCGATATTGGTGGAGGGCAAATGGTTATGAATGGATATGGCCAGTTAAGTAACATACATCCTTATATAAAAGACAAAATGAGCGGTGCCAGAGGTTTTAAATGGGATTTGTGAAGGGGGTTATTATAGAGATATTGGTGTCATATTATGTTAATGGTTAGAAGCGGTTGTTAGTTAAAAAGAGGTGAGTAAGGTTAGGTTGACAAATGCCAAAATAAGATAGAGAAAATAGTGAATAATAGAGAGTCACCCAAACTAAATAAGGATAAAAAGGTTAGAAAAGGGAAAATTCATGGTAGGAAGGTGAGGTAACTGAAAGGTAATGATAAATGTGAAATTTGTGTATAGAATCTAAATGAATGTTAAATGATAAAAGTTAATAGAGAATTGTTGATAGTAATGATGTGATAAAGTTTTGGTACAAGTCATGTAAATGTAAATTGTTTAATGTGAATTGTTCAATGTTAGTGTTTAATGCTTATGATATACAATGTTTTATTATGTTTTATGATGTACATGGTACCAAAGGATAGGAGGTTACTACCAGGATAGTAACGATAATAATATTAAAATTTTGTGAAGGTTGTCCATTCTGTAGTAATGATTCTGTTATAAAGATAATTAAGCATAAAGAAAAGATCGCAAGGAAATTAGAGAGCTTTAAAGTTGTTTGCCATGATATATAGATATTATAAGATTATATGAAGTAAAATATTAGAGTTAATGGTTGTTGCTAAAGCAGTAAAATGTATTGTTTGTTTAGGTTAAGAGCGATTGTTTTCATGTGATAAAGAGAGTGAATATAATTGACAGAAGTCAGAAAGGTGTACTAGATACCGGATGGTTAAAAAGAGAAGGAACTTTCTATCGTAACTCTTGTGATACATTGTTTGAAACTTGTAGAATTAAGCAAACCAATGCCCCAAAACGCAAACCAACGTACTAAGAGGAAACATATCAGTTGTGGATATGGATATAGAGAAGGCCACTATTTTAAAATTTTGTATTGAATGTTTCAGAGTTTTATGGTGTGGTGACCGCGGTCCTGAGCTGGCCGGTGCGTCAGAACAGGAGCGTAAAGTGCCTCATGGCCTTATGGTGTAGGGATCTCTCTGGAGAAGTCCAGTAAGGTCAGAAGGTGCGAACCTCATCATTGGACCAAGGGTAAGTGATTGAAAATTTTTATAGTAACACTACAGGGGGTTGTGGCTCCATATCTGGGCTGATCCTTTTAGAGAGGTGTGAATGAGTCAATGAAAGTTTTTGTGTCTCGACACAAAACCTTTCATTGAGGGGGTTTTGTGACAGTACAAAAAGTCTGATATAAAAAGTATGGTATACAAGGTAGTAAATTATTGTATTTCGATGTTTTTAAATTCATTTCTATGGGTAATACAATTTCCCTTGGTTTTTGCCTACAACGACGCAGATCCGAGACAACGAAATCATTTCAAGGACAGCAGTGTACGTGCAGATAAAGACACTTGAAATGGTTACAGCCACTAATACCGGCGCTACATGCTTCTGTTTCATTGGCCGACAACGCCAAACGTCATTAATACAACAATGACGTGATTAAAATGCGTAACAAGTAAGGCGATTATGTAACAAAAGACAAAGAACAATGACGTGTACTCACACACACATACGTAAAAAATTGCGTAGTGTTCCTCCCAGTCTTCAGAAAATCACCATGGCAGTAACACGTTAGAAATTGTGCTGGCATAAAATAGTCAGCTAAAGTGTTTTATTTGAATTAACGAAATGTAATAACAAGTAAATAGTGTTAACGAGTGATTATAACCATCATGTAAATTCAGTGTAAAGGACAGACGAAAGCTAGACATACAACGTCTACCCCAGTCTTCCGAAATTCATCATGGCGATAACACGTTAAAAATTGTGCTGGCCTAAAATAGTCAGTTTAAGTGCTTTAAATAATTAAAAAATGTAATCAAAATGTAAATCAGTGTTAACTACAGGAGAACTCAGACAGTGTGAAGTAATAGTTTTCAAAAGTATACTTAGAGTCAGTGTATTCAGAAAAATGTAACCACGCCGTTTGGAAACAACATGTGATCCACTGCTAGAACTTCCAGTCTACCTAACAAGGGAAATGCAAAACCAAAATTTTTTTTAAAGAGCTCTTTTAATCAAAATTGCCGTTATTATGTGTACACAATAAAAAGTAAATTGAAATTGTACGTATGGATGCGAGAGAGAGAGAGCAGTGCGTGAACGGTAAATGTCGACTTCTAAATGGGGGTTGGTTTGCGTTAGTGATAAGTAAATATAATAAAAGTCAATTAATCATGAAGCCGCTTCATAGTCAGTAGATAGAATTGGATAAACTAATGTGTAATAAAACATAAAAGAATTTATGATTAAAGAGAGTCGATATAAGTAATGGCCGCCATGTTAAAATTTTATCCGGTGTACACCAAATTACTGAATAAATTAATATTAATGGTCAATGTTTCAAATGAACGTATTCTCATTTCTGTGCCTATCTCTGTCAGCAATCTCGCTGAGTCGAATCCTTGGACCCTAGGTAAAAATAAGAGTAACAAGATTGAAACAACCAGATTTTCGAACTATGGTAAGTACCATAATTATGGTGCGCGTGACATACGTGTTTAATACAAGTAATGTAAACAAACCCGAATATAGGTTACTTGGTATTTCCAATTACAAATACATTTATATTTTATATAAAAATATATGTAACTTCACAACTGCACAGTTTATTATTAACAGAAGATGAAGTGACAGTGACACATGCTATTAAAAAGACATCAAAAAACTTTAGATAATGGTAACAATACTACGAGTGATTTTGAGTAACTTCCACAACTGTAAGTTTCGGAATACAAGTGTTGACCAGATCAAATAATTATATTAACATTGTAACACTACTGCCATTTTTATATAATGTATCACAAAAATATCCAAAATTATCTAATACTGCTGCTTACTGGTTATTTTACATAACTTACTCCTATAAAAGTCTATTCACCCATGTCAAATCTTCAGAATGTATCCTATGTCTGATGGTAAAGATTAATGACCTCCTTTGCAGCAAACAAAACATATTAGACAATTAGGCTGTAGAGGTAAAAGTGAGGTACTATATGGGAAAAACAATTTCTCGAGAGGAAGCTTTGCATGCAGGAACCGTGCATGTATGCTTTTCAGACTCTGTTCATACACAACATATTGGTTAATTGCAACTGTGATTTGCTCAGCTGTAACAAAACTTGCATGTGCATGCACGCGCGCACACACACACACATGCAAACACGTACACAGGTGTTTAGATGTAGCGTGTAAATGCCAGTGTAATTGGGGAACTGAATACAACTTTATAAGGGTGAATGCATGTGTGTGCATGTTTTTGTTGTGGCGTGTGTATGTGTGAATCCAGCTCACACCCACCCTACTGAAAAGTAGATACACTGAGTTGTATATGTTAATGTATATTGCTTCAGTTTTACTTAGTTGTATACTCGTAAATTTAAAAGTCATCTTTAAAATTATGTTATGGACAACACTTAATCTGTAACAGAAAAAATTTAATAATTAAAATAAAACATAACAGACCAAAGCTTTTATAGTTATACTTAATATTGTGAAAATTAAGAGTACTACATTTGTAGATAATTTTTTGTTAAGGAATTGAATTTTTTACTTTCAGTATTAATAAGCACTAATATATGCCTTTCAGTTATTTTAAAATATAACATTTTCATTTACAATTACATTTACGAGAAAATTACAACTACCATAAAATTCTTTGCAATTACTGTACTTGACAGTTTGGGCAATAATCACCATGAAACTGAGATGCTGTGCGTATAGATGATGTAACTGTTATGCTTCTGTTCATGAATATAGCAACTGAGGTTGTTATAACTTATTATTGTTAGATAGAAAACTGTTTACAGAAAAATGAAGAGGCTAGAGCATCGATCTAAACTAGTGGATCGCACTTGTGTAGAGTGGAGGTACAGACCCAACCGTCTACCTGCTATCCCCACCCTCTGGCTGTCAACTGCAACAAGTGTGCATACCACAGTACCACAATTACGTGGGTTTTGCTTCGACATACTACTTCTTGTTCAGTGATCTCACTAAAAACATATTTTCAGTAGACTGTTAAAATATTTAACCAACATGCCCGTGGATTGTGCAGCCTACAATTGTACGAAGAGACATCCGAAAATTAAGAGTATTATGGATTTAGTTGTAGTTCTTAAAAAGGAATTAAATGCTCCTAACAGGTTGATAAAACTGGTGGAAAATAATTTCTCTGGCTTCCCATTACATTGTTTAATCAATACTTTGCACAATTCCCATAAGGCTAACAAATCATATAGTGAAAAGATGAAAGAGTTTGGCCTTACAATGTACTTTTACTCGCCAAAAGCTTATAATTACTTGCGAACAAAAATTTTTTCTTTACCTAATCCGTCTACATTAAGAAAATGGATTGCGCACTTTAACTGTTCTCTGGGTTTTTTAGAGGAACTATTTATTTATTTGAAAAATAACGTGACCTTAAAAGATTATTTAAAGCATGTAAATTTAACTTTTGACTCTATGAGCATTCGCAAGCAGGTTCTATGATCAAAAAAATGGGTAAAAATTTCGGTTATGTTGATTTTGGTTCCGTTTTAAGAGTAAACGATGATGAGACATTAGCCTCTGAAGATCTTGCATCTTTAAGGCGTAGTTTTAAGTGTGGAGAGAGTTATTTCTTTATTAATAAAATTACATCTACTGTATTAGTGCAGTAAATAAAAATGGCTATTCTTAAATTACATTCCGTAAATGTTAATGTACATCACATAACTTTTGATGGACTCCCCGCGAACATTACAGCCATGCAGAAACTTGGTTGTAAGTTTCCTGAGGATCCATTTTTTTAAATTAGGAATATTTCTCATAAAATAGCTGTAATGTTTGATGCATGTCACATGCTAAAGTTATGTCGAAATGCCTTAGCTGACAAAAGAGTAACTGAATCTCAATCCGGCAAGAAAATAGAGTTCAAATTTTTTGAAAGGCTTGAATCCTTCAGACAAAAGAAGGATTAAAGTTAGCTAATAAGCTATCAGCAAACCACATATTCTATAAAAACAGAAAAATGAATATTAAACTCGCAGCTCAGACGTTGAGCACAAGTGTAGCTGGTGCTCTAGAGTTCTTGGTGAAAACAAAGCACCCGGATTTTGAAGGCTGTGAAGAAACTATAAAATCCATACGTATAATTGACACCTTATTCGATTACAAGTGATATTTGGGGCAAACTAAGTAAAGAGACAATAAAACTGAGTAATCTTAATGAACGTCAGGGCTTATTACAAACATATTCCACTTATCTGTCAGATCTGAAAATTGAAGGGATTGAAATATTGAAACACGCTCCAAAAACGTTTGTGTTGGGGTTTTTGACCAACATAAATTCTATAAAAATATTATGTAATAGATTATTAAATTAACTCAGTTTTAATTACATTCTAACGTATAAATTTTCCCAGGATCATTTAGAATTACTGTTCTCATGCATTCGATCAAGAGGCGGACATAACAACAACCCCAATGTAAAGCAGTTTCAGTACGAGATAAGAAAACAAATGTTTAGAAATAGTGTTCAACCATCAAAAAAACAGTAACTGTTTACAGTTTGATGCCCATCATCAGGACACCATAATGAGCTTTTCTGTGCCTGTTTTAACTTCAGAAGAGGAAGATATTTCAGACACTTGTGACTTCGAAAAGGTGCTTTGTGACTTGATAGGGAATCACAGTTCTACATATTTTATAAAGACGATATTTTATTTTACATAAGTGGATTCATTATAAGAAAAATTGTCAGCAAAATCAAGTGTTTGGAATGCAGTAACGTACTGTTGGGTAACATTTCAGATCTTAGTCCGCACACTCACTTTACAGATTTTATTTCAAAGGCCAAACTGGTGAGGGTATCTCATGATGTTATTATTAGTAAGGGTATCTCACTTATAATTTATTAGCACAAACTTGTCGCCAGTTCACAGGTTCTGTGTTTAAAAATCATAACTTTTGTACCGACTTTACAGACAGTCGTGAAATTAAACTCATTAAACTTATAGGTGACATGGTTTTTAAAGTTATATGTCATGCTTGTGCCAAAGAAAAAAGTTTGGCAGCAAACACTTCTAAATTAGGTGTTCGTCAAAAGTATACTAAACTCGTTCTTTTTTACAATATGTAACTGAGAAAGAAACATGTTAAGCGCATTTTTTATAAATGGAATTTTCTGATAATTTAAGAATTCTTTATAATAAATGCTCAAAATAGAAAATATTAATATGCCAGTTACCGGCATATGTAGACCTATCATAAGCAAAATTAGAATGCCTACTGTATTGTTAAGAAGATCAGACAGATTACATACGCGGTGCACAATTTGAGAATTCAGTTTATAAATATTAGGTTGTGCAAATAATTTTGTAGATAATCTAGCATCAGCGCATTTAGTTGTAAGTTTATTTGAGTTAATTGTAAGTTGTAAATAATTAATTGTAAGTTGTTAAGAATGTAATATACAAAAATCATGTACTATAGTAATGTAATTATAATGCAATGTCGAAATGCAAACATTATGATTGTCAATGACATGTACATAACAAAAATTAAAAATGCATTTAAATTATTAATTAGGAATTGTTTCTATTGTATTTTTCATCATCCTGTTGGTAAAATTTTATATCCTTGTTCTTTAAAAAATTTATTCTTTTAGTACTTTTCCTTTAGTAGGGAATGCGCAATGATAAAACAATTCAGTGTTCTGATGGGGTGTTCAAGTTCCAGCAGCGAGCGACGACAGCCAGGTGGTGGGGAGAGCTGAACGAGCAGGACCGTTTTGTTAGCACTCACAGTGCGATCCACTAGTGTAGATCGATGGGCTAGAGACACCTTGAATAGAGTTCCCTATCAAAGAGTTTTTTGAAAAATTTTATCTTTATATAGGGGCTAATGAAGGGAGAACTAGACGTTACAAATAGGGAGAAAAATCGATCAAAAACATTGCCTGTATAAATATCGGTATGGAGTCATATATATAGTCATTATACATGACTTCCATGTTCTAATATTTATATTTAAAACCATTTACTTGAATTCGGTTCGATAATTTGTAACAAGTTATGTGTGTTTCTTGTAAATAGATTTTATGTTTGACAAACTGAAATGAATTATTTCCATAGAAACTATTTCTTTGTTGCCGATAACATAGTACACATATAAAAACTTAACCCCTCCCCCTTTAACTAATATTTTCATTTATAGAAAATTACCCCCTCTCCCTTCAACTACCCTTTTCATTTATAGATATTTCATCCTTCATAGATTATTATGACCTTCTTTTCAGGATACTTTATTTATCGAAATTAAGTACTTTACTCTTGTTAAAACGTAAAATGTTCCAGGTAACCTACCCCTTCCCTTTAAACGATCTTCACCAAAATCAATAGGCATCTACAACTCAGGCACATATGCAAAAATTATTTGATTCTGTTTGAATTTGCAGCAGTTATCATTCCCCATACAAAAAATTCTACACAGTCACTTTTCGGAAAACGACTTTTCTTTATGTTTTGAGGGTAGTACAATCAGAATCAGCCTTTATCTCGAACATGATTTTTTCCTCATCACCATACTTCCATTTTCTTACAGTACACGGAAGTAAAAATGAGTTATTTAAAACTATCGAATACCTTACCTAAGATTCTTCAGTTTTCCCATGGCAAGTGGCAACTCTGTCAACAAATTGTTGTTTAACCACAGTCCAACCAAGTTTTTCAATCCCATAATAGCAACTGGAAGATTCGAAATCTGTAGGACACACAAATTATTTTTAAAGCAATTTATTGCTTATTGAATAAATATTATCGAACTAAAGAAATTAGAAATCCTAATTGGAAAATTGTTTCATTCATTTTTCTGCTTTTAATTATTTCCAAGCTTAAAACCAAAAAAAATATTATTTTTCTTTGGTTATATAGAAACAAAACTTTTGTTTACTGTAACAAAACATAATAACAAAATAAATAAATAAAACTTTCCAACTAATTTGTTTATTAGAAACGTTAATAAAGTAAAACTCACTAGTACGTTACAGTAGAACCTCACTAATTCGTCACCTACAGGACCGAAGGGGTGACAAATTAGTGAAATAGCCGAATTTGTGAGAGAGTAAGAAACAAACCCATTAAGACAATATAAATACAACTCTAGCAATGTTAAATGTTACAACTCTAGCAATTACTAATGTTATGCTCAAACATATTTATTGCTGGAAATTTTCAAACTCAAACAAGTTAGGCACGTAATTGTAAAAAAAATTATTTAATGCTTGTGAAAAAAATTTGTAATTTTCTTCTGTCTACTGTACTTTTCAAGAGCCAAATTATGTATTTGGTGCAGTGAAATTATTTTAGGCAGTTCTGCTTCAACTTGGCCTTTGTACCACTTGATTGTTGTAGTCAGTGATTGAATGGCCTCTCCTTATGAGAGATTTCAGGTTTTATTGGCTGGTCATCTTCTTCACCATTAGCTTAACAATTTCATCATCACTAAACATTTCGTAGACTACATCCGGTAACTCTATTTCATACCAATTTTTGACGTCGTCTATTCAACTGTTAAATGCTGGTAGGGATTGGCAGATATCTAACAATTCTGATAAGGGGTCAAGACCTTCTGGTTCTGTACATGCTGCTTGTAATTCATACGGCCGTAACTTATTCCAGGCAGATTTTAGAGTGTTTCCAGAATACTTTGCCAGGCATCAGCAATCTGACAGAATTTTTGGAAATGTATTATGCTGTAACAACACAACACTTATAGTGCCGTGTGCACAAATAGAAAATACCCATTCTCAGAACCAATGCCTTCCGCAATCCCTTCTCCAAGCTATTATTAGAACCCTGGCCACAATCAGCACGTTTATGGTTTACCCCGGCTATAATTAGGATGTATATATTATTCAATTGTTAATAAAGAAAAATAAAAAAAAGCTTGTGTGGGTGACGAATTACAGAGGGAGACGAATTAGTGAGGTTCCACTGTATTTGTAATATTTACTGATATAAAAACATATGAAATTAACAATATATAAGGCCTTACATTACAAAAACTGATGTATTTATTAAGAATTCTGTCTCAGACTTGTAATGGTAGTACAACTAGGTGTCACCCATCCAACTCATTAGCTGGGTACAAATGTAAAACTACTGATAATATAATAATAGTAAAAATATATTAACAACCAATATGTCCATATCTATACAGATAGATCACTGGATACACAAGGAAAGAGGTCGGGGGCAGGATATTTCATTCATAGTAAGCAGGAATCCTTCCCTGTACCGGCCAACTCCTGTTCAAGTGTTGATACTGAGCTTCTGGTAATCAATGCAGCACTGACCTGCTGCCTCACCTTACACAGTAAAAAAGTATGTATCTTCACAGATTCACAGGCAGCGCTACTGTTGCTTCAACAATATAAACCATCAGCATACTATTTCAGAACAGTTCACATATTCCACATAATCAAAAAACTGGAAAGCAGCAAAATTGAGTTAACTTTACAATGGATACCCGGCCACGTAGATATTGCTGGTAATGAAAAAGCAGACAGGATGGCTAAGGACGCAACTATGCTGTCGCCACTGGAGGAAAGTGTAATATCACTCCCGACTGCTACTTCGGATTTCAGCAGAAGACTCGTGGAGACATGGAAGAACGCATTTTTAAACTCCACCAAAGGTTCAACATACAAACAGCAAGTCAGTGCACGGGATGTCTCCATATATAGAAACATTCCTAGGAGCGTTCAAACGTTTGGTTCCAGAGGAAGGCTTGGCCATATTGTGACCCAGTCATACTTATAAAGATTCAACCTGACCCAGACCGCTACCTGTCTGCTGTGTCATCGGCATGAGGAGACCTTACAGCACATATTGGTGGATTGCCAGACGGACATCCCAGGAGTGCCGAGACTGAGGGGATTTGGTATGGACACAATACTGAACGACAACTCATACTGAGCGGTGGCAGAGAGTATCTACACGAGACATCGTGTCATCGGAGAACAATCCGGAAACACGTAATAAGAAGAAGTAGAAAAATATATTATGAGTTAATGATGCAAGCAAAAGTATCTTTTCAGAAATGAACACACACACACACACAAAAGGATGTATGCACACGTCTGCTTACATTTGAGTCACACTAGGTCGTGCAAGGCTGCGTGCACATGTGTCAAAGGAAATGTCTATGCAGAATACCCTAGAGACAGGAAAACAAGTGAAAAAGACTAAAACGAGAAAGTCAAAGAAGTATACTATCAATCAAGATGATTAAAATGAATGCTATTATTAGATGGACTTGATTAAAATAATTGCTTTAATAATTAATTTGAATTGGAAAAATTCTGAATAAAAAAAATTATGTAAAAAATCTCACATCATGATCTGACTGTTACAAGCATAAGAAACTAAAACCAGAAACCGGACTTCCATTTACTTTTATGTTTTTGAAGTCTTCTTCAGGTATGGACCGTATAAAAAATGTCTTGTATGACGTTTCGCTCATATTACAATGAATATCCTCAGGTCTAAGTGACAAAAACGCTGGCAAGCAAACTCAGTTATATAGTGTAGAAGTGGCGGTGGGTGGTCCAGTAAGTGGACTCTGCCCTGTAGGTGTTACACTGTGTGCATTATTTGTATGGTCAGTCAACCCGCGTGCAGTCAAGCCGGAAAGTAAAGGGTACCAAGTCATACTAAGCGTGGAGTTCTAGGATCAACCTGTCATAATATCTATTACATGACCTTATTACAGATGCGTCTTCGAAGTTTACCATGTGATTAGTTAAGGCTGAATGCTCAGCAATTCAGACTTTTCAACTGCCGAGTTCTTCATGTCTGACATGTTCTTGGGCTCTTGTGGAAATCAGGTGGCCCATCTGGCCAATGTAAAGCTTTCTGCAACTGCATGAATTTTGTAGATACCTTCAGTGTTGAATGGGATTCTGTCTTTGACTGGTTTTAAAAAATGTGCCAGCTTCTTATATGGTTGAAACACTGTTTTAATGTCGTATTTCCTCAACATACTGCTAATTTTCCCTGTGATACCTTTTACGTACAGTAAGAATGCTCTGTGGTCATTATCGTCTGCTGTAGGTGTTTCTGAAGGTTTTCCTGTTATATCCATTCCTTTCAAGAGCATACATTAGGTACTTTTTCTCCTCGAGGAAATGTTCATCATCAGATACCCTCTTCGCTTTATGAAAAAGTGTACTGAGAATGGCTTGCTTTTGTGCAGGGTATGAAGTGAAGTTGCATGAAGGTATCTATCAATGTGGGTAGGTTTCCTGTACACTTGATGACCTAGAGATCCGTCCGGTTTTCGTGATATTAGAAGACAGGAATATCAGCATTCGCTTCCACTTCCATGGTAAACTGAATTGAATTATGTATTGAGTTTAGATGCTGTAAAAAAGGCTGCAGTTCTTCATGACAGTGAGGCCAGATAACAAAGGTATCGTCCAGATATCGGTAAAAGTGTGTGGGTCTTAGTCTTGCTGAATCCAATGCATGTCTTTCAAACTCCTCCAAGTAAATATTGGCTACAACTGGTGACAACAGCGATCCCATATCTGCTCCCTGTAATTGTTAGTTAATATTTGCCATCCCAGTAAAAATATGTTGAATTGACATACGCTGAAGCTAAGCGGAACAAATCCGGTGGCAATAGAGGTTCAATAACCTTTAAGGCATCATCTACAGGAATGTTTGTGAAAAGTGAGACAATGTCGAAACTGACCAAAATGCCTTCTTGACCCAATGTGAAAGGTTGTATTTTTCTTATAAGTCCGCTGAATCCCTAATAAAAGAGGATGTCCTCCCCAAACACGGTTGTCATTCTTCTGCAATGAGTTTGGCTATGGACAGAATTCCATTACCTGTTAATTATGGGCAGCAGCCGTCAGGGAAAGATTTACTTGTATGTTGTATAAGGGTCAATACATATTAAGTGGTCCAGAGGTACAGGCCGTGAGGCGAGTGATGAAACTGTCTATGCACGTAGGAGGGGAGGTAGCAGGTTGGGGAGGAAGCTTCCCCTCCCAGAGACGGTGGCTATTGTTGTACTAGCCACCCGCCGAACATCAGCCCGTACGATGCCACTGACATCCTATACTACAAAAACATTTGGAGATTTAATTTCATCCAGAGGACTTTTCTCGAAAGTTCAAGTGTTTTGTTGTATCTTTATTTATAAGTATCTAAATTTATTAAAAATGTATACAAAAATATTAGAATTAACCCACACACCACCGACAAACAGAGTTTCGATGGTTCTATTGTGTGTCCTTTTAATGCCCCGTAGAGGCATTGAAGATAACAGAAGTGAACAACCGGTACTTAATACTAAATACTGGCATTTAAAATATTAAAACTGCTTTAAAAGGTGTAGAAAGAAGACATTCTAAAGATTCATTTTTATGTATAAGCACTGAATGATAGCGATGATTTTATTTAATTTCTTTAATAAAAAACCGCGTTTCCGCAGATACCTTTTGTATAAACTTATAACTTTTTTCTTTTGACTTTCTGAACCAATTTTTTTACATATCCTTGTATGGTAATAAACTGGGAATATATGTTTATTACCGAATTTGTCATAAATATTTCTTAGAACTGATTAGTATGCCTTAAAATTTACGTCATTTTGCAAAACTTGTTCAAGTGAAACTTTATTCATTGTAATTATTCACATAAGATTACGAAAATGTATGCTTAATAAAATTCTTATATTTGTTCTTAACATTAGGTTAAGAAATGTTTTTATAAAATACATGGTATGCGACTAATTAAGTTGTTAAAAATATCAGGTGAAGCAGTAATAATAAGTAATTGTGTTACAAAAATAAAAAAACGCGTTTATTATTTACACATTAAAATTTACTAATAGCACTGCGGAACATTTAAAAAGCAAAAAACATACAGTTTGTCGTGTCATACACTTACATGGTCGAGTCAATTGGGCTTTAGTCTAGTTCTTCTATACCACTCATATTTTCTTCGCTGGCAACTGAATCATTGTCACTGTCACTATCACTGCTATCATCCACATGTATAACAAAACGCTCAGTCGCTTGGTCAATAACATGTTCACGGTTCAGAGTCCTCTTCTATTTTCTTCACATGTTCACATCGCTTCTTCCAGTCTTCTGGAGTGATTTGGGTGAATTTCTCGGCTGCAAGCTGAAGGTCGGTTTGCAGACACAACTTGACATTTTTTTGTTTTATGTAGTCTTTCACTGTAGCCCATATTAACTCGATTGGATTCAGATCCGGATGGTAAGGGGGCAGTCTGAGTACAGAATGACCGTGCTGGGCTGATTGCATCGATCTTGTAAATTTGTAACTGAGGTTTCTTCAGTTTAATTAGCAAGTATAACTGGGGCTTAAGCATACTTTCACAGTAAGGAATTCTATTGTCAGTCAGCCATTTTTGCATATCTTGTTTCTTCCACGATGAGGTTGGCGCCGGGTTGACCTGTTTGTTATGATACGGCGCATTATCGATAACTAACACACTGTTAGGCTTCTGGTTTGGGATAAGTTGTTCCTTGATCCACTTCTCGTAGTTCATGTCCCCGTGGTAGTCTCCCTTTTTTAATCCAGACTTGAACATTAATAAACCGTTGGCTACAAATCCCTCCTCGCCTCCTGCGTGTAAAACAATTACTCGTGATCCTTTGCTGACTGATTTCTTTAGCCTGCCAACTGTGCTGTCCGTCCAGGTTTTCTCAGTCGTTGTTGTACTATGGAAATATGTTTCGTCCATGTATACAATCTGCCTCTTTTCTTTCCTATATCTGTCAACATTCACCAAGTAGTTTAACCTTAAATTTCGGATATCGCTTTTCTCAACAAGTAATTTTCTGTTGGATTGTTTTCTTCCAGCGGAAAACTAATTTTTTTACAACCTTCTGGACACACCAAACACTTCCTTTGAAATCTATTTTATCCTTTAATACAGTAGTATTCCTTTGAGAGTAGGCCTTTCACCCTCACTTAGATGAAATTCATGAATTGTCTTGCGGATTAAAGATAAGTCGAAATCATTGAATGTAGTTTTCAAATTTTTTCTAGGCCTCTTTTTTCTTGGAGTACTGAACTTAGGCGATGATGTACCGGACTTTTTATTATGCTCATTGATAATTCTTCTAACACTACTAAAAGATACACCGCAAGTAGCAGCCACTTTAGTTTGTAAAGCTTTTTCACTTAAGCTGCCATTTTCTTTTTTCATATAATCGTAAACATTGTGAATAATCTGCCTGCTCTGGCTGTGGATCACTTTTCTCTCAACAGACTTACTTGCTGACGTTGTATGATGTGACGATGACGGCCCAGACATTCCTGGAGACAACAGCTACACAACACTGGAAATACACTGAAATGTTTTCAGAAAGGCAGTAACACAATCACCACGCACGGAGACCTAAGCCAACTGATGGGTTGTTGACCCTAGCCGCTGTCCCGCGCATACGCATTCTTTCTCTTTGCCACTGCGCACCACCAAGACAGTTTCATCACTCGCCTCACGACCTGTAGTTGCTTTAATATTTTAGATTTTTTCAAAACTTTGTACACTTGCTTCCCTATTCATTCACAAGAGAAAAAAATATTTTTTTTCTCGCTCTTGGCTGCCATTTTTGTTCTTGAGGAACATCAAATTTTGGTGATTTCAGTGGTTTATGCCAATGCAAATATCTCCACTTCTATTAAATAAACAACATTCTATTCTATAAATTTTATCCTACAACATTCAAACAAAAACCAATTTTTTCATAAAAGGGTGGTCTAAAATACAATGTCTTAAGACCTAACATTAATTCCAAAGTTTATGATTTCCGATTGTGAAAACTACGATTTCGCAAAATTATTTTTGTAAGAAGGCAAAGTAGCTAAGGCTTGTATTTTTTTAATTTTATAGATTCAGGTGGATACTTGCACTTGGCTAATTATTAGTTTTGAGACTAAAATAGTTTCACTGATAAAAAAATCTGAAAGTATGCGCTTTTATGATTTTACTCAAAGTTCAACGCCCTATATCTCCAATGGGCATGCATGTAAAAATTTGAAAAGTGGCTCAATTTGAGTCCTTAACTACAAGAGTTAACAGTAAAAATCTGGAGTTGTAGACTTCACCAGTAAGGAAGTTACAAAATATTAAATAAATCTGCATTTTTTTCAGCTTACTGTTATTAATAATAAATAAGGCGGCTCAGTAGACCAGTGGGTATGGCACCTGGCTACTAATCTAGAGGTCCCTGGTTCTATTCCCAGGCCCGCACCATAAAACCGAGGTGCGTTTTTCAGCCCCCAGGTCAACTCAGCATGTTGAAAATGAGTAACCTGGGATAACATCCTGGGGACAGGGTGGCCACTAAACCATGGTCAGAAAATTCATGCATAATTCCAGGTTTTCCAGGATATTTTCAAAAAAATTCTAGGTTACTGATTACACATTCGACATAAATAAAATTATGACAAGAGACATTACAAAAAATTAACACCATATTCATATTTACGACATGTCTTACCCTTTCACTTACTCTTAATTCTAAATAATCAGTACACATGGGTTATCAAATTAAATATTTATGTTATTAATACAGGTTGAAAAATTACTCCACACAAAAGAACTATCACTCTACAAAGTGTACTGAGCAGCGCTTGCACCATGTATGTTCATAACATACTTACTGAAATAATTAAGTTCTGATTAGTATAAACAGTACTGAAAATTTTCATTTTAAATTAAATGCTAACTACAAAAAAAAAAGAATTATTAGTTCTTCCCACAGTTGTTAAATAATCTTAGTAGGCCTATTAAATTTCACAATTCCAGGTCTTAAAGTTCAAAAAAGTGATAAACATGACTAATTAAACAAAAAAGATTACTTTCAATAATTAAAAAAGGCTGAACAAAGTGACTAAAACTTATGAAAAAATATATACAGAAATTTATATGTAGGAATTTGTCTTATACTCTTAGTTTTCTTAAAAAAATTATATTTTACTAATTTGCATGGGAAATCATTTGTGGTTGCGTAAAAATTAAAGAAGAGCCATTTTTGTAATTGTGAATGCAACGCACAGGAGTTACCCACACAGGGCCTCAGTCTTTAACAATAGACATTCCTGTAGGGAACGCTCCTTTACACGTTTTTTCCAGAAAATCTATCAACATGCACTGTTTTCAGGTGCTCTGGAATGTGCACATGTGCGCGGATGTTTGCTCACACGTTTGAATCGTCACGTACTAGACTAGCTAGTCAGTTAGTGTGAATGTACTATACATAGTGTTAACTAATTATTGTGTCAAGTGGTTTCCTTTTGTGCCTATCGGAAGCAAGAAGCCGAACACGAAAACGCCTTTGGCCATCTTGGACGCCTGGCGTTTGGCGTCTTTGTCTCATAGCTGTAGAACCGCGTGGTTCAGCATAAAGGCTCGCGAGCCGAACTCTATTAAAACTTTAAAAAATGTGTTCTAAATATAATAAAAAGTGGTAAAGAAGGCGTGCAAACTACAAATAAAATGTAATCAACGAACAGTGAGCAAAATTTTAATCAGTGAAAACGTATTTCGGAACAACAGTGAACAAAAACCCGGACTGAGTTCGACACATGCCTGAGGCGACCACAGGAAAGTAAACATTATGTAACTCAACAATTTCTATTAAAATAACTCAAAATAAAGGTCATAATAAATGAAGAGATCTCTTAGTTTAAAGGGGGGCAAAATGTGTGAAAGTGAGAGCGAGCGGGTACTGGGTTGTCTTATAAAATAAAAGAAATATTTCACCTAATTATAGTAAGTAAATATATTAATTTTTCTATGTTACATAAGAATCAGTAAAGAAATTTAAAATATAAAAAAGAGTATACAAAGAGCTGTTAAATAAAACTGAGATAGTTAAAACATGCCATGAGAGAGTATTTATTATAAAATAAAACCCTAAATCACTTATAGGTTGTGAGTTCACGTGACGACCTTGGGACCCAATGAAGGTAAGCAGTTTTAAAAAAATAAATTCTATTAAATGTGATAAGAAATAGACGATCACAATATAACAAATACAAAAATAAAGGGTCTTCCATTCTTTCACACTTTTTCCTCTTTTACTTTACTGTAAGTTTACTGTGATGTTTGGGATACAATGAAACAAATTTGATAAAAAAAAACAACGGTTTTTATTGTAGTTAGTCATGTAAGTCTTATTAGTCTATCTATTGACAGTCTTTTCTACAAAGCAAAATTAAGGTTAGAAAACAAACATTTTAAACCTAACAAAATATATTAAACCAAAATAGTTTATTAACGATGAGTATATCAAACATACACCACTAGATAAACAATGACAATAGTAACTAAGTAATCTACCTTTAGAGGTTTTAAAGTAAATGTAAACACAAAATGATCTCAAAAGTACCCTTAAATATATGGTATGTCATTTTTTAATAATCAGAAATGGAACTTATAAAATTAAACAGTAGTACATTTTAAGAGTACCTTTATAAGAAAAAAGATAAAGAGTTTTTAGTGACTACTAAAAAGGATAAGAAATGTACCCTGATAATAAACAAGAACTA
The DNA here is from genome assembly GCA_034769895.1 of Magicicada septendecula. Taxonomy (NCBI): domain Eukaryota; kingdom Metazoa; phylum Arthropoda; class Insecta; order Hemiptera; family Cicadidae; genus Magicicada; species Magicicada septendecula. Next base: position 96,224,931 of record CM068376.1, read on the forward strand.
CGCACACATATTAATCAAATAACGTAAAATTAGACCGTCACTAATACAGGCAGTACTAAGAAAATCACTCAATTATAATTATTTTTATTACAAAAGATATACACACAAACTGGCCAAAATTAAGAGTTCAATATTGAATTGTTATTATTTTACTTTTAAATTAATCAAAACACATGAAAGCCATAGTTAGTATTTATGAAAGCTCCATCAAAAAATACAACAATAGTTGAAATAACAACAGTCATTATTAAGTAAGTAGCTTCGGTGACTTTTAAATAAATGAAGTCACAAAGTAAACTTCAAACTTTCATTACATTCTAGCCCCAAAGTTATTTATTAACTCAACAAAAAAGGATCTTGAACTAAAAACTATCACTCTAAAGACACAATTATAGTAAAATTACTGAATTAAAATACATTCTGTTTTAGTACGTAGGCTTTCATGGCCGGTGTCACTATAATTAATTAAAACTTCCGGGCTGAAAGGCCGTGGTCGAATGCTTGATGTAATATCGCTAGACGTTTCGGCCACACCACCGGTGGCCATCTTCAGTAGCAAAGAATGTTCGTAATAGATGGTATGCCGAACAATTCGCCCAGTGAAATGGGACAAGGAACAGTGAGAGACGGCAACGCTGTTTCTATTTATAACTTTTTGGCCGCTTTAGGTGTATAACGCGAACCAATCAGAAGCCAGCTCATCATTCTCCACTCTGATTGGCCGTGGAAAATAAACCATGCCAGACACTATTTAAGGAGATGCTTTCACCCCGGCAGTTCATAGCGACAGACGCATTCTTATGAATATGGATGGACTCCAGATGCAGGCGATTGAAGTAACCCCAGACAGAAGACAACACCCGGGCTTCATCAAACATTACCCGGTGATCGTCGTGGGAAAGAGCGTGTTCAGCAACTGTGGACTTCTCCGGCTGGCCCAGGCGGCAGTATCTCCGATGTTCAGAGAGGCGCGTTCGGACACTACGCTTCGTGGTGTCTATGAATACCTGGCCACACGTACAAGGAATACTATACACCCTGCATGACGAGAGCGGATCCCTGGCGTCTTTTACCGGTCGCAGGAACTGATGGATCTTTTTGGTTGGCTTAAAGATCGTCCTGACGCCCCGTTTACTTAGCAGCTTGTCGATGTGGTCAGTCACGCCACGGATGTAGGGCAAGACAGCGGAGCCAACAACCTCGGGCAACACCGACTTGTCCGGCCTACTAGATCTTCTCGGCCAGGCAGCTCTCCTCACCTCCGCAGCAGAGTAGCCGTTGGACTGCAATGCTTCCTCGAGATACCGCAACTCATCTTCGAGATACCGGAGCTCACAGATCCTTTTAGCCCGGTCAACAAGAGTCTTCAGCACTAGGATATTGATTGGAGGACTTATGCAGATATCTGTCAGTGTGCGTTGGCTTCCTATGAACTTTATGCCCTAATCTGCCATCGGTCCTTTTCAGGACCAACACATCCAGAAATCCCAATTGATCTCCGCTCTCGCGCTCCATCGTAAACTGTATGCGCGGGTGCACAGCGTTGAGATGTCCAAGGAAGCGTCCCAGCCCTTCATCCCCATGGCTCCAGAGCACGAAAGTGTCGTCAACATACCGCAGCCAACACTTCGGCTTCAGTGGCGCAGATGAAATTGCCAACTCTTCAAATTTTTCCATATAGAAGTTTGCAACCACAGGGCTGAGAGGACTTCCCATCGCGACGCCATCCAACTGTTCATAAAAGCCGCCGTTCCATTGGAAGTAGGTCATTGTTAGGACCTGCCGGAACAAAGCAGTGATGTCCGCCGGGAACAGTTCACCTATATACCCCAAGACCTCCTGGACAGGGACCATCGTGAAAAGAGAGACTACATCGAAACACACAAGCACATCGCCAGGCTCCAGCACCAACTCCCGGATCCTCCGGAGGAAATGCGAAGAGTCCTGGACAAACGAATCCGTCTGCCCGATGTACTGCTTGAGCAATCCAGTGAGGTGCTTAGCCAAGTTGTACATCGGCGAGCCAATTGCACTAACGATGGGCCTCAGCAGAACGTCCTCCTTATGGATCTTTGGTAATCCATAGAGACGAGGGGGAAGGGCCTCCGAACACCGGACGGCCGCCTTCGCATCAGACGCCAGAGAAGATTGCTTCACCAAAGAATAAGGAGGACGTTCCGCTGAGGCCCATTGTTAGTACAATTGGCTCGCCAACGTACAACTTGGCTAAGCACCTCACTGGATTGCTCAAGCAGTACATCGGGCAGACGGATTCGTTTGTCCAGGACTCTTCGCATTTCCTCCGGAGGATCCGGGAGTTGGTGCTGGAGCCTGACGATGTGCTTGTGAGTTTCGATGTGGTCTCTCATTTCACGATGGTCCCTGTCCAGGAGGTCTTGGGGTATATAGGTGAACTGTTCCCGGTGGACATCACTGCTTTGTTCCGGCAGGTCCTAACAACGACCTACTTTCAATGGAATGGAGGCTTTTACGAACAGTTGGATGGCGTCGCGATGGGAAGTCCTCTCAGCCCTGTGATAGCAAACTTCTATATGGAAAAATTTTAAGAGTTGGCAATTTCATCTGCGCCACTGAAGCCGAAGTGTTGGCTGCGGTATGTTGACGACACTTTCGTGGTCTGGAGCCATGGGGATGAAGAGCTGGGACACTTCCTTGGACATCTCAATGATGTGCACCCGCGCATACAGTTTATGATGGAGTGCGAGAGCGGTGATCAATTGGCATTTCTGGATATGTTGGTCCTGAAAAGGACCGATGGCAGATTATGGCATAAAGTTTATAGGAAGGCAACCCACACTGACAGATATCTGCATAAGTCCTCCAATCATCATCCTAGGCAGAAGCAGGCGGTGCTAAGACTCTTGTTGACCGGGTTAAAAGGATCTGTGAGCCCCGGTATCTCGAGGAAGCACTGCAGTCCAACGGCTACTCTGCTGCGGAGGTGAGGAGAGCTGCCCGGCCAAGAAGATCTGGCCGGCCGGACGAGTCGGTGTTGCCCGAGGTTGTTGGCTCCGCTGTCTTGCCCTACATCTGTGGCGTGACTGACCACATCGACAAGCTGCTAAGTAAACGGGGCGTCAGGACGATCTTTAAGCCAACAAAAAAGATCCATCAGTTCCTGCGACCAGTAAAAGACACCAGGGATCCGCTCTCGTCGTGCGGGGTGTATAGTATTCCTTGTACGTGTGGCCAGGTATTCATAGACACCACGAAGCGTAGTGTCCGAACGCGCCTCTCTGAACATCGGATATACAGCCGCCTGGGCCAGCCGGAGAAGTCCGCAGTTGCTGAACACGCTCTTTCCCACGACGATCACCGGGTAATGTTTGATGAAGCCCGGGTGTTGTCTTCTGTCCGGGGTTACTTCACTCGCCTGCATCTGGAGTCCATCCATATTCATAAGAATGCGTCTGTCGCTATGAACCGCCGGGGTGAAAGCATCTCCTTAAATAGTGTCTGGCATGGTTTATTTTCCACGGCCAATCAGAGTGGAGAATGATGAGCTGGCTTCTGATTGGTTCGCGTTATATACCTAAAGCGGCCAAAAAGTTATAAATAGAAACAGAATTGCCGTCTCTCACTGTTCCTTGTCCCATTTCACTGGGTGAATTGTTCGGCATACCATCTATTACGAACATTCTTTGCTACTGAAGATGGCCACCGGTGGTGTGGCCGAAACGTCTAGCGATATTACATCAAGCATTCGACCGCGGCCTTTCAGCCCGGAAGTTTTAATTAATTATACATTCTGTTTTACTTTGGTGACAAGACCACTGCACAAATATTAATCGAATCACTTAAAATAATAACTTAACCATTAAAAAATCAAAGTTAAATCTTAACAGAAAATGTAATGTCAATTTTGACTTCTAACACAAGCAATCTTAGAACGTCACTTAATTATAAACAAAATATAACCACATAAAAAAATATTACAGAAATACAGTCATTATTTAATGGCAACTTTGGTGAGATTTAAATAAATGACAAAAGTGTTATAAAAAATAAAATTAAAACTATCTAAAACTTAACATGTTAGATCCTGCCATTCTTAACTCAACAAAAAAAAAAGAAACTTGAATAACTAAAACTAACATTTTTAAAGAACTTTTATGGTAAAATTTGAAATTTTTAACCTTGATAACAGCACATCATCCTACACAAAATCTTATCCCAAAAATTCCAGTGTCACTGTTGATTTTTCTTATTCAAACTAAATTGAGTTTAAAGTTGTTTGCTGAGGTCTTCAATTTGTTTGTCTAGCTTCTGACTCTCTTTATTTGTATCCTCAACCAATTTTGCTTTCTTAATTTTCAATTCAGCTAACAATTTATTCTTTCTTTCATCTTCTTGGTTGTTTTTAAAGTCTTTTCTTTCTTTTACTTTTGCAAGAGCTTCTTTATACCTTGAACTTGCATTTCGTGCAGAATTAATCATTGACTTTGTAACAGTTAAGCCTTGCAAACCTCCTTCGGCTGTTACAGCATCATGAACTGTTCTTAACCCTATTAGTGATTCTTCTTTCATGTTTTCTATTAAACACTCCTTGTTGATAGGAAAGCCCCTTTCCGTGTGAGAGAATCAGAACCGTTTGTAAAAATTCTTTTAACTCTCTGTATTCACCAATCTCTTCATTCTGAATCCTTTCCACCCAAAAGATATCTAGTCTGGTTTTTGTTCTGTTGAATTCAGCTGCTGTGCGGTTGCAAATTTAGATAGTAAATTTTCCCGGCAATATTTCGCGCCGACAATGCCGATCGAATATCAATAACAAGGGTTACGCGCGGGCAAGACGGAGCGGCTATATAGTTCGGCCTAGACCGCTATATTGCAATAGCTTGGAGCGACAATCTAGTCCGCGGCCACACGTCAGCTGTTTTGTACAAGTTTTCCATACACGTGCTCGGCAGGCAGGAACCGCCACTCATTCTCATTTTAATTTTTGCTTTCTGACGGGACGCTTGGTCTGGCGGCGTGGTACATTGTGGTCCATCTTTACGAAATGAGTTCGTAAGATTTTTTAAGTGCTTCAGGTGAGCCAAAAGTATTGTATTAATGTTAATTCATTAAGGGCTTGTGTGGGTATTACGTTTATATGTATATGTGTGTGTGACTCAAATGTTACGTCTGGGGTAGCTGAGAACACGTGGCCGACTTGCCTTTGCTTGCTTGAAAATTAAAAAAAAAAAATACGATGTCTTTGGAAATTATATTCACATGTAAAGTAATAATTTGATGTAACAAATACTTAAAAGTTAAATGTAATTTGAAATCTGAAATTTAATAATTTGAAATTGTGAGGATTACTATTTCTATTAATATTTAGTTGTCGGTACAGAATTGTGACAGTGTGTCTGTGATCTGGGTTTACGGGGGCGAGAAAGAATTATGCTAAGGTATTTTCTTGACGGCTATCTAAAAATAAAATTTTTCCAGGGTTCCCACATAGTCAGGAGGATAAAGGTTTGCGAGGATGGAGACAGGCCATCAGTTTTCATTGGCGGAGCATCGCAATAACCTCCCCAACGCCGTCAGACCTGGAGGAATCCCAACTACACCAGCCTGAACAACTGCCCAGAAAATGAATTCGGAGCTCAAACTCACCAGTTGCCTCAACATAGTCAGCATCATCTCTAGTTCCGGATAACATGTAATCTTCCAAGTACAGGTGGGTGTATTCCTTATATTAAACTACACACACACAGCATTTCATTGGATTTAACGTATAAAACGAAAGACACCTTCATAAACAGTAAATGCAGATATTCAATTATTAAGGTTCTGTTATAGCATGCCCTGGAGACATGTTATGAACTGTGTGATTAACTGTAGTAAAGAATCTTCCTGTTAATATATGTCCATTGCCATACTGTATTATATAAAACACTAATTGTCTTTTGCTGTGTGTAATTGGCAAAGAAAAATTTAAACCGTTAGTGGGTCAGTTTTTATTATACAGTTTCTGGTGAATGTAAAATGTCAGTAACAACGTTATGCATAAAGTAATGGTAAATTATTATGGGCTAGGTTTTCTAAGTCTTCTTTCTGAGAAACTACATCAGCATGATCTATTATAAAACTTGGGTAAGAATAAGTTTCGAAGTATCACAACTTTATGGGACAATTTTTTCTGAGCAACTGGTGCATATAAGAATATTATGGTAGTGTCACTATATAAATATATGTATATTATTCTTTTAATGCTAAATTTTTTTAAATTAAATTTATCAGATATAAACCAAACCGACATTCTACATGTTTCTTGTCAGTGATGAGGTATTATTGTGTGAGCATAAATTGAATTAATAAGGTACCTATAGAATTTTTATTTAGCAACTTTAGTTAAACTGTGATTTACACAATGCCATTTGAATAAATGGCGACTTACAGAAATGCCATATAGAAATGTCGACTTATGTTGCAACAGTGTACTTAAATGTGTTGAATAATTTGTTGTTTGTTAATAATATTGTCAATTGTGATTAATACTACTTGATAGACACATGGCTATGAAATGAACGTTGAGAATTCAATTGTGTACACTGGATTAAAAATGTTATCATGATATGTAATATAAACACTAACAAAACGCTGTTATAGTTATGCAAGTGTTTTATTGCAAGTCCTGTCACGATGGGCTCACCACAGTTTTTCTTCCGTCTAGACTACAAGTCTAGTTTTAAGAATTAACGACCCCTGACAAAAAAAAATTTAACAAAAATTAAAAAAAAAAATCCAGGGGTATGTTTCAATGGTAGCAGAGCATGGTTGAGATCTATGAGCTGAAAGGTGACAGGACTTGCAATGTAATTTGGGAGGTTCAAATAGATTCTGGGTCAGTAAGGGAGAGTGCAATAATAAAATATCTGGTGAATTTTATAAGAGGCAATGAGTTTAAAGAAAGATTTTTATTGGTGTTGTGCATGTTAATTGTTTTATTAAATGTTAGTGTTGTCTTGTGTATATTAAATCTTATGTATGTAAACCGGATGTAACATATATATGTATATATATATATATATATATATATATGATGATGCAAGGGTCACACACACATTTACACAATTGTTTGAGTGGCTTACCTTCCTTGTAGGGTTTTGAGTATGTTTAGAGTATCAACAAATTTTTTTTTTTTTTGCATGGCCCAACGCTGTCACACCTTGTCGGAGTTGGTCAGGACCTGTTTAACCGTGTTGGATATTGTCGTGAATGGTTGAAGTACACCTGATCTTTTATAATTTCTGGGCTGACGTGAAGGCATTTATTGTTTGATAGTACTTGAAGCACGGTACCTCGATTGAGGAATTATCCTGGTTTAAATACACGTGAATTAATATTTTTGTTTGGAAGAGTGCGGTCATGATCGGACCATACACCTGCTTGTGTACTGTCATTCTTGAAGTGAGACATATTTTTTGAATCCTCTATCATGAAAGTTGCTTTAGCAACACACATGTATATATTTAATGGATGGTGATTATTCTAGCGTTGTATTAATTTTGTATTGTGTGGTGTTGTATGTGTATGTCTATTTGGTATCAATGTTGTTGCGCGTTTTCTTGTGTTGGGGAGATTGCTCTGCCTTTTGTTTCCCCTTTTCCTCTCGCTTCATTAGGGAGCCCTGAAGCCACTTGATGCGACTCAAGTTTTTCCTCTTCTTTGTTGTGATGGTGTGTTAAATTGTTGCAATGTGTTGTTCTGATTATGGAAATTTGATGGCTGACCCTAATTAGATTTTGGGTGGTGTCATATGGAGCGTCGGTCAAGGTAGTAGTAAGAATGGGGTTCGAAATGAGGAAATAATTGAAATAAAGACGGGTACGGCCCTGTTTTTGAAAGGGAAGTTTCAATGGTAATGGTGCACAAGAAAAATATGTTAAAATTAAATGTACATTGCGTTAGTAAATTACAAGCAACATAATAGTTGTAATGTGATGTAGACTGAGGCGAGATGACCCTTGGCCAGCTGATAGCCGCACAGGTAGCGGAATTTAATCATTCTTCCCTTTATCAGATAGACCATTGTAAGGTATCATATAATTATTGCATTCCTAATACTCTGAATTTATGACCCACTTAGTTTGTTTTCTCTTGCAATCAGCCGTTCCATTGTTGGCAAATGTTGATGTGTTGTTAACGTTGAATCATTGTTTGGTCCGGACCATGCCGCATTCCGGGTTGATGTCCCCAGTTGTTTCAAGGTCTCTTGTATTGGTGAGTGCAGGCTGTCCACAGAGAAGTTACCCCCCCCTTACACACATAGTAAGGTTAGCGATTTGATAGAGCGATTGATGTTCGCGTGACCTCCATCCGATCTTTCTACCTTGTTAGTCGGGGCCGTCCGCCCTAAAGTAGGGAAGTTGGCCATGCATATGTCAAGGTCGGTGGTTACCTTGTCGTGTTGCATATGCGTGGTCGGTCCACGAGGTGGACAGTTGTAGAGTACGTAGGCACTCACATATCAAGGTCAGTAGCATCTTATTGGCCTTCGGGTGTGCATATGTGAGTGGCAGTGGTAGTAGGTGGTGGTCACCAGTGAGGGTGACGTGTAGGGGCGGCCCCCTGGGATTGGCATGGTGGAGAGAGTCGTGTGGGGATGGTCGTTCTCGCGTTGAGTTGTTCGGTCCTTGGTAAGGGGGGAGAATAGAGGTTGCCCTGTCTGAGGGTTAAATTGATATGGGTTCTCAGTTGTTGAGTGTAGGAGGCCTTAGGAGGTCAGAACTCAGTCATAAAGAACTCAATCATAATAGGGCAAAATGTGTGAAAGCGTGAATGAGCAAATGCTGGGTTGCCTTTAAAAGAAAAAATATTTAAACTAGTTAGTAGAATAAGTAAATTTCAATGTTTGTTTTGTATTTGTGAAAAGTAATTAAAAAAGATCAGTAACAGTTTTGAGAAGAAAAATGGAAAGCAAGTAAATTCAAAAAGAATATAAGAGAAATGTTGAATAAAACACAACTATTTAATGGCGTAAATGAGAGTAGAATTTATTAAACAACACGAACCCTAAATCACGCTTATAGGTCACGAGTTCGATTGAAGGATCCTGGAATCCTAAAAGGTAAGAGTTTTTGGAAAAGTGATTTATTTATTAATTATTATATTTTGCAAGAAGATGGTAGCTTCACAATTGCGCGCCGAACTTGGACTGTTTGTACAAATAAATTTTGTACAAACCACACTTACTCGTGAATATAAGGTGATTTGGAGGTTAAGGCAGAGTACATATAAATTACGAAAAAATGTTATACATAAGTGATGCTTATACTATTGAATAATACTGAATGCATGTAAAATAAGGATCGTTAAGATATACGATAATTTTGTAATTTAAAAAATGGCAGCAAATAACGAAAATAATATGTGACGTAACTGACTTTAATGAATCAGCTATCATGAGCGGCCTCGGAGTCCATTCAACTCCGAATGTGGGTCAAGACGATACAAGAGACGAATTAAATGTTACAAATGAAGCAAATGTCACAAATGATTCGGGAATTCAGTTAACCCCAATGTTAGCTAGTAAAAATAAGAAACCTGATGAAGTTATAATTAGTGAGGCGGGAGCAAATTCCACTCCCGTAGCGACTAAAATAAGAAAAGAAAAGTTTAGATGACATATTTAATTTTATGAAAGCCAATTTCAATGGAGTAAATAGTAAATTTGATGAAGTGAATAGTAATTTTAGTAAACAAGACGTTAAAAGCAAAAGTAGATTCAATGCACAAAATAGTAAATTTGATGTGTTAAAAAGTGAGATACATGAACAAAAAATAAAATGTGAAAGTAATTTCAATGAGTTATAAGACAATATTAATGAAATCAATAAACGTTTTGAAAATACCAATGAAGAGTTTGCCAGTAAATTTAACGAAGTAAAACGAAATATTGAGAAAATGGGAATGTGGAGGACAAATACAGGTAAGTGCAGTATAAACGGAAATAACGAAGTAACAGACGATATTGGTGGTAAGATGACGAAAAATCGTGAAGAAATAATTAATGAGGTAAGTGATAGTTAAAGAGGAGTTAATAAGTAGTAGCAGTAAAATAGTTGAAAACGAGCTATTTAAGAGTGATACAGTGAAAACTAATAGTGGTGATGAAGTTTTTGTTGAAGCAGAATTTAATAACGAAGTGTTAGCAAGTGTTGATGGAATTGAGAGAGTGTGTGAAGAAAGGTTAGGCAGGCAAAGGGCAGATATTCCCCGGGTATATAGTGAAATAGGATTTTCACAAGTGCCGTACGAGGACAAAGGTTCCTCTAGAGGTTATGTGGAAGACGAGGTGTCTTCAAGTAGTCCCTTAATTTCTTGTAGTATTCCTGGAAGAGCCAGGAAGTGTTATAGTAAGTTTGTAGTGACCTTTGCAAGGAATGAAGTAGTTCAGAGGTGTTGTGACAGATGTTATGATGAGAAATATTTTGAGAGAGAGAGAATGATAGAGATATTTAAGTTAAATAGAGGTTATGAGGTGTTATTAAGAGATTAAAATTTGAGAGAGTAAACTATATGAAATACTTGTAGTAAATGTTGATGATTATTTTGATGAGACCGCTGTCGATGATAAGCACTTACCTTGTGATGTGATTGATAGAGTAGACGAATATGATGATATAACTTACATGGGAATAATGAATAATACTAAGGGAGAACTGAACATACCAAATGTCGACAGGAATTTTGAATTAATAGTATGCAATAAGGTTTGTAAATACTATATTGATACAATAGAGAAAACTGATGATGAGAATTATTATAATTATAAGAATAATACATCTTTAAATGTAAATGAGTTGTGTAAACATAAGATCAGATTATTATTCGATGATGGTGGTTAAACATGTAGTGTTATGAACATTTAATTACGTGAGTAGGGGTTTTGAATTGGACTGTGTTGGGAAATGATTTGTGGTAAATAATAACAGATAACAATGTGGATTGTATATACTTTTGTATTGATGTTAAATGTAGTTGTGTAGTAGTTATGTTGTACTATGTATTTCATGTAAACAATGTATGTATGCAGTAGGAATTGATTTTAATAACAATAATGGTATATCAGACTAAATCAATCATGGTGAAGTTTATCATGCAGATAACTGAATTGTAATTGTTTTGATATAAGGTGATGAAAGTGTCTTTGTGTTTTAGAAACTGATTGAATTAAATAATTTGAGATGAATTAATTGATTAATTAATGTTGTATAAATAGATTTTGGTAATAAATTCAAATGATTTTTCTGAGAGTTAGATTTTATAATAAATAGTAAATGATTAAACATACAATGTGTTTAGGTATTGAGTTATCTTGTTATGGTAAGGTATCAGAAGGTACATATGGTTATGTACAATATAATTGTTGTGATAAAGGTTTATATTTTTGAGTTTATGACAGTAATCATGTTTTTATTCAATTGAATGACGTAATGTAAGTATGAAGTTTATAATGAAATTGAAGTAAAGTAAAATGTTTAATAATGAAATTAAAGGAGTTTGAAAGAATTTAAATTAGGTGATTAAATAATGTGAGGTAGTTACGAATTTTCTAATGTAATTTTCAATGATTAACTTGAGGTGAAATGTTGTAAAAGATGGAGTTTGGGTGATGATTATTTCACTAAGGCATTGAGTCAGTCAGAGTTAACTTTAAATGGGTATTAGACAAAATAAGAATTTTTTGAATAAAAAGGAATACAGAAACGGGTCAGTAGTAAGGACACAGTAGCGAGAGTGAATGGGTGTAGAGAGAAAGGGAGTGATGAAAGTGGAGAGTAAATAGGTGAGAGCAGGGTACATAAATTTTGTAGTGAGGGTGGAGGTGTAGGGAGTCCTCAATGCAAGGCGTTGTGGCGGGAGGTGAAAAGTTTTAAAGAGGTTTGGTGGAGTTACCTGGGAGGAGCCAGGAACTAACAAGGGAATGAGTATAAGGGAAGGGAACACACATCCTAGGTACAAAGAGGGTATCAGGTATTTGGTTCTAAGAGGAGAATGATATAAGTAGAGTAGATAAAGTGTTGAAGGGGGTTATTATTGAGAGATTGGGGTCACCCTAGACAAATCCGTTAGTGGTTGTTAGAAGGAAGAATGTGACTAAGGTTATATCTAAATGCCCGTTCAATAAATCAGATCATTATTAATGACTGGGAGTCACCCAAACCAATTGATGATGAAAATGCTTAATAGAAATTCATAGTTGAAATTATAATGTAACAAGTAAAAAATTTAATAGAATTGAAACTAAAGTAAAGCTGTAAGGTGTGTAATTTTTGGTCAAACTTAAATTTGAAATGTTGGTGTGTAGTAATAGCAATGTTCATGTGGATTGTTTATTATGTGGTATTATGTTGGTAATTTCATGCAAATGAGATGTTTATTTTAATGGAATGAGGTTTATATTCTTTATGAATATTTGTTGTATTATGTTAGTGTGTAGGACTCTTAGACATGTATTGTGTATTTTACGTGTGATTCCCCAACTTTCGGGCGGTCACGGCGTCACCGAACCCTGACCGTGGATTTGGACTATTGGTAACAAGGGTGGTTGGGCATATTGTATCCTAGCCATACTTGTTATTATTTTCAAAATTGGTGACTTTAGAAATTAACCGGGGGGTAAATCAGGGGAATCACCAGAACTATGGAACAGCGGCTATCATCGAAGGGGGTGATAGTGCCGTGTTAAGGGCATACGAGTAAATTTTAGTAGGATTACTGGTGTCCTCGGACATCAGTAATGCCGAATGTTTTATAACGCTGAAACAAGAATGGTGTAGGCAGCGTCTATACCATAAATAAACTTCAGTTCTTGTGGATGCAAATGGGCGTTACAGTCCACCATCAGGAAAAAATAGTGTGTGTGTGGAAAAGGAGCTGGCCGTTACAAGCCAGGGGCATAGATATCGCATCTATGCACCAGGTAAATGCTTGATCCGGTTTACCCGGTAGGTGATTTACCTAATTGTAACTGGGTAAAGGGGGGTATATGATGATGAATTGATGTAGAAGTAGGAGAAGTAACTGAGTATTCAGTGAGAATTAATGACCGTAACAACACAACTATTTAATGGCGTAAATGAGAGTAAAATTTATTAAACAACACGAACCCTAAATCACGCTTATAGGTCACGAGTTCGAGTGAAGGATCCTGGAACCCTAAAAGGTAAGAGCTTTGGAAAAGTGATTTATTTATTATTATATTTTAAAGAAGAAAGTAGCTTCAAAAGGAGGATAAAGGGTTGCGAGGATGGAGACAGGCCATCAGTTTTCATCGGCGGAGCCAGGGCCGGAACTAGCCCTCCTTTCACCCGGGGCAAGGGTATATTTCGGCGCCCCCTCCTCCCCCTCCACGCCATACTCACTCCATTTAAAACTATTTAACAAAAAACAAAAGCATATACTTTCCTGTACTTAAGTCAATGCTATTAATTACAGCTTCGTAGCTTTACTCATCAACACACTACACTATAGTGCAAACAGATCAAGTGAAATTCAGTTGTGAAATTACAGCACTCCTCTATTGTATTTTGTGTAATAATTTTTAACGGAATCTAAAAAGTAAAAGGTTTTTTCTTCATTTGTTAATCTGAAATTACAGAAGTGGGTAACACATTAAGAAATGAGACATTCAGTTAAACTTCAAATCATTCTTAAGTTTATTTGGTATTTTGGTTATAAATTGGTACAGTATTCATGTAGTACTTTACTATTTCAATTTGGAACACATTGAAAACAAATTAGATTTTTACATGAGTTTTGGGTACTAAATTTACTAACAGTCCTTATTCATTCTTGAATCTAAATAAATCAAATTGTCACTTTTCGAGCTTTTTTGGCAGCAGAGGTGTTAATAATGTCATCAAAAGAAATAGATGATGTTCTCTGGTGCTCGATAGAAATGATGCTCAAGTTAGAGAGTCTGTCTTGTTCCATTGTGCTCCTCAAGTAGTTTTTGACTATTTTCAATTTACTGAAGCTTCTTTCGGCTGAAGCAACTGTAACTGGTAAAGTTAGAAAAATCTTCAATGCCGTAGTCAAGTTTGGATAAGCATCTTGAAGCCCATGTTTATAAATAATCTGGAGCATTGCCTTTGCATGTGCTGTTTTTAATCCGTTGTCAATTTCCATCGCATGGTGCTTGAAGCTTTCTACTTCTTGAAAAAGTTCTTCTTTGTTCAAATCCGTTTTGTAGGAATCCGTGACTTTTTCAGCTTCTAACCTTAGCTCTGCAACACTCATTTTATTCATTATTTTTCCATTCAGGAAACTAAATTTAAAGTTTACTTCTTCCAGAGCTTTAAATCGGACATTCATGTCGTTTAAAATGCTGTCAAATATTCCCCTCAATCCCACTTTAAAAAAGTCTTCTTGCGATAATCGACTGATCTCATCTTCACACCTCTCGTCAAACATTTTCTTTTTTTTTTTTCCTTTTCCGTTTTTCCTCAAATTCTTGAGGGACATCAAGGCTTTCAGCTATTCTTCTGGCTTCCGAAATAGCATCTTCTGGTGCATTGCTCCTTATTGATTCTAAATCTGTTATTAAGCCCTTGATGTGTCTCACAGCTGTATCTACGGTGACAGCATCCCTTTGTAGGTATTTATTTACGCGATCAATTTTTTGCAGCATTTTGCTCCAGAAGCAGGTTAGGACAATAAATTCAAATTTGCAAATGTTTTGTGCCAAACATCTAGCTTCCACTTTTTTTCAGCGTTACAGATCGAACTTTCGACCAATTCCTCTAAAGCATAATTCAAATCGTTTAAAAGCTTATGAAAACATCCACAGACTCCTTCCTTGCTGACCATCTGGTCTTACTCAGGGATTTTAAGGAAATCGGCACATGCTTCTTTAAAACTTCCCATCTTGAAGTAGAAGATGAGAAAAAAACAAACAGACAATTTACTATGCCAAAAAAAGATTGGGCTTGTGGAGAGAGCTCAGCAGCATGCACTCCAACTAAATTTAATGAATGAGCTGAGCATGGTACAAAACATGCCAGCTTATTTTCTGTTAGAATTCTAGTTTGAACTCCCTTATAGATGCTGGCCATGTTAGCTCCATTGTTGTTAGACTGGCCTCTGCAATTTTTGATGTCCAATCCGTCATTTTCTAATTTTTTAAAAATTTCTTCCGATATTCCTAGCCCCGTTTTGTCACAGATAATGAAAAAATCTATAAAACTCTCTGTTATTTCAGGCCCAGTTTCAGTCATTTTCACATACCGAACAATTTGGGTCATCTGTTCTTGTGGCTTATATCGGGAGTAGCATCAAATATAATTGAAAAATATTTGGCATCTTTCACATCTTTGAGAATATCTTCTCTTACATTGCTGCTAATTAACGTGAGAAATTCATTTTGAATCTTGTGGGAAAAATACCCAATCTGACCTTTTCTATGGCGATTAATATGATCACGTAAATCAGCATTGTAATGGGAAATCAAATCGATTGTGTTTAAAAACCTCCCACTTCTTGGATCACCAAAATTATCTAGCTCAGATGATCCTCTTAATGGCCCTCCTTGTTTTGCTAAAAAAACTATTGCGTCAATGATACAGCGAAGCACTTGTCGCCAGTGAGTTTCTTCTCTTGCTATATGTTCCTGTAGTTCTTTATCTATTCCTCCCTTTTTCATTGACGTTTCAAGTGATTTCCAAGAACAAAAACAACGCTTGTGATTTTGCGAATTTTCATGATCTGGAATTTTTTCACTCACCTTTTTCCATTGGGTGAAACCCTCTTCTTTAGCTAAAAATGACAAGCTAGTTGTAGATTCTTTAAAAGTTTGTGAAAATAGCCTACATGGGATGCAAAATAGTGCATTTTTAATCTTGCTATAACCTAGCCAGGATCTTTTTACTTGCTCTCCATTAGGCAACAGTTTGAAAAAACAGTCCTTTGTGAGGCTACAGCCCTCCCTCATACTTTTACTTAGATCTAGCTGTTGTTCATTATCTTTATCTAACCTCATTTTTGTTATGTACCATCTCTGATGATCAGATATTGTACTTGGCCATGACCCTGGGCCGTTAATATCAAAATCTATCTGTGAGTCCTGAAGCTATAAATTTTTGAGCAATTATCTATCATGCTCGAAACTGCAGAATCGTCCGTTTTACTGAGAGCTAGCTGTTCAGCGATTTCTATATCTTTAGCAGTACTTACAGTGTCAGTGTTCGTGGCTTCCATATGTACATAGTTAGACTGGTCGGCCTCAACTGGATGTTCTTTTCCTTGTGAACCTTCTTCGTCTCGTTGTTGGCAGCTTACCTCACCTAAAAGTTAGAACCATTTATTGGTCACTATTAGGTAATAGGTTACTATTAGAAAATAAAAGCAAGAAAATTTTTTTTAACGTAGGTAGCTTTTGAATTCATAATAGATACATCCTCAATGTTTCCTCATCTTCAAACTTAGACAAAAAAATTTTTTTTTTAATCAGTTTTATTGGATCCAAAAGATACGAAAATAAAAATAAAAATTGTGAGAAAAAATCTTTCTCCCACCTTACAACATCGCCCTCGACAACATGGGTTGTACCGTTATAACTATCATCAACTTAACTATGAATCTAGATTTACGAAGAGGACAAATCTTGGCAAGGTCTCTATGGGTTGTAAGGTGGGAGAAAGAAGAGAAGCTAAGCTTAACTAAATATTGGAGCCATGGGCGCACCCAAGGGGGAGGTCTGGGTGCTCGAGCCCCACCTCCTTCGCCTCTAAAAGTATAAACAAAATTTCGGTAAAGAGGTCAAGTTAGATCGAGTTGAAATACCTTAAAAAAGGAATAAATCAGGAGTGCTCTAAAAAGCCTTAAATCCTCCGATTCGCGTCTAGTTTTCTGGGGGAGGGATAAATTGGAACTAGTTGAATTCCGCTCTAGAAAGCCCCAAAAATGCCCAATTTGCATACAATTTTCAAAATTATTCTAGTAAAAGGCTAAATTACAAGAAGTGCTCCAGAAAGCTTTAATGCTCCCAAATTTGCGTCTAATTTTCTTGGTTGGGCTAAATTAGAACAAGTTAAATTCTAATCCAGAACAGCGGTGCAGCGAGGGGGGTTTGGGGTCCCCCCCAAGAAATTAAAAAATATATTTTTTTATGTTGAATGGGCTACATAATAAAGAATTTAAAAAAGTTTAAGAAGTTCTCATATCAAAACATGCTGACAGTGGACTAAGGAGTATTAATGTTAATTCCATGACCGTAAACTGCGACTTTGCAAGTTCACTCGATGAGTGTTTGCCGCCGCTATGTGTAGAATGTAGGAAAATACGCAAATTATTGGGAATGTTTGTAAGCGATCGGCTGACTTCGGCCATGAGGGGCGCAATAGTGGTGGGGTTTGGGGGAGTGGGTGAGTTTCAGTGTTTCCACAAAGATAATCTCAAATCCCCCCCCCCCAGGAGAAATTCCTGGCTGTGCGGTTGATCCAGAAAGCCCAAAAAATGCCCTGGGAAAACAAAATTATATAACGAGCTGAATTCTTCTTTGAAGATCCCCTAAACTCCCCAACTGTTTACGATTTTTAAATCTATTCTAAGAATGAGTGAAATTACGAGCTGAATTTCGCTGCAGAAAACCTCGAAATTCCAATTTCCATCCAATTTTTGAAACTTTTCCTATAACCCCCCCGCCCAGTAAACTATCTCAAAATTAGTTGATACGCCCCTGGGTGGAGCGATATATGAACAATAAGGAATTGGAGTTGTCTGTTAATTTTCCCGTAAACAGTTTTGTCGTGATAAAAGGCAAACATTTTTAACATTTCAAAGCCTAGCATCAACAATTAATGTTATAAATTAAACTAATTTTTAAAAATTCAAAAAATACTGGGCTTACCTTTTTCTGTCAACCACGACGACATAAATGATGATAATCTGTTTTCATTGTGATGCCGCTCCTTGGCTTTTTTCCTGTATTGTGCTCCAGAAGGTTTCCTTGACATTTCTGTTGTGTTGGGTGACTAATTCGGCTAATGGTACCGAGAAATATAAAGAAAATTAATCTAATTATTCGTATTTATTACAAAAATATCAGCAATGGAACGATTTCACTACTTGCACCTTGCACGTAAATGATAAACTGAACTACTGAACAGTGGTTTCCTTGGCAACTTTGGCATAATCTTTTCTTTTCCCTCCAAATATTTATCTGCATTAAACCGCAACGAGCCAGAAGTAGCCGAACACGCTCGAGCACTTACGAAGATCGGTTGTAACTTGTATATGGCCGATTGAAACCGGGCGGGGATAATTCTCAATTAATAATGAATTCTTAACATCTATGTGATATGATTACTGCTTTTTAAATTACATCAAATTAAATAAAAATAAAATTGAAGACGTTAAAAACTAAATTGCACAAATAATGCTTTATTATTTGAAAAATTGTAACATATAGACGATATAGAAAATAATTTTACTATTTCTTCGCTTTTTCGGTGCCCCGTGTCTGGGCTGGCGCCTTCAGCACCCCCTCCAAGCCGGCCCCTGGGGCACATGCCCCGTCTGCCCCTTCCTAGTTCTGGCCCTGGGCGGAGCATCGCAATAACCTCCCCAACGCTGTCAGACCTGGAGGAATCCCAACTACACCAGCCTGAACAACTGCCCAGAAAATGAATTCAGAGCTCAAACTCACCAGTTGCCTCAACATAGTCAGTATCATCTCTAATTCCAGATAACATGTAATCTTCCAAGTACAGGTGGGAGTATTCCTTATGCTACCCGCCAATCACGAACCAAGTTGCCAGGCGTAGAGAGACGCCTAGCCATTTTGGAAACTTCAGTCGACGAAAATCCTCAGACCGCACGGTCGTTAAAACAGTGCTCATGAGCAAATATACAGTCGGCCGACTAAATTGTGACATAATTAATGTGAAACAGTAATAAAAATGTAATTGGAACCATCTACAGCAGTGTTACAGTTTAAACCGTTTTACAACCTGATTTCGGAACGTTAAATAAATAGTGAAAGAAGTGGTGGTGCAACAGCAGGGAGACATCTACAAAATGGCTGAGTACCATTTATAATTTAATAACTAAACTACAGAAATAGTTCATTTGGACGTTTAAAGGCAAAATTCAAATATAACAATACTAAAATAAGAGCGGGTAAAAGATCTGTAAAGAATGAAAGTGTGAGCAAATGAGCAAATACTGGTTTGTCAAATAAAAATAAAAGGTATACCGCTTAGTTGATTTAGTAAATTTTGTTTTCTAAAATATTTAACGTATAGTATTATAGAAAGTTTGATAAATCAAATAATTTGATGAACTGTTAAGAGTTACAGAGAATAATTAACTTTTAAAATGAATACAAATAAATGGGTTAATAGCGTAACCATGCGGTAAGTCAATTATTACGCCTAATTAACATCACCTGTCCCGTATAGAAAATTTCGCCTAACGAACCTGGTAAGAAATTAAATTCTAAACGGGGAAAGTGTATTAAGGTTTCCATATCTGTCCTTTAAAGATATTGGTGGCGACCTGTAAGTAATTTTGGAATCTTCTGTTTTGGTAAGCCAGGGTAAAGTGTAATCAGGGTGAGTGCGTAAAAAGATCGCACGAGGTAAGTAGAAGTCATGTGGGGGGGGATTTGTAAGACAGTACGTAAGGTTACAAATGGCGCGCCTGCCAGGATGACTCAGATGAATTTATTCATATGGGTTTAGGCCTGATTTGAAGTACGAAACAGGTGGTGATAACAGGCGGTTTTTGTAATAGTAAAATCACGAGATTTGTGATTAGATGTTAAGACGTAAAATACTTTGAGTAAAAGTTACGAGATTTTGTTTATATAATAAATAATTAATTATTTGATTAAAGAATAATTAAATTCATAAAAATGGAAAATACAGAAATTGAGGTAAATAAATGAAATATAAACAAATGTATGTATGAGGGTTATGTAGTAATGTAAAGTGCTGAGGAGGTTAATTAAAGTATTTTGTTATGTGTTCAGTATGTATTATATATGTTAATATTTTTGACGAAAAGTTATAACTTTACGATTAAAAATGGAAAATAATGAAATAAATCAAGAAAACACTCTGACCGAGTCAATGATTATGAGCGGAATAAATACTGAATCAACACCTACGGTCTGTCAGGTAGAGAAAGTATATTAGACGACCTGTTCAATTTTATTAAAGCTAATTTTAGTGAACAAGACGTTAAAAACAAAAGTAGATACAATGAATTAAATAGTAAGTTTAATGAAAAGTTGAAAGAACAAAATAATGAAATAAAAAGTAATTTCAATGAGTTAAGAGTTTGCAAAATAGTGATTTAAAAAACAATATTAATGAAATCAATAAGCGTTTTGAAAATACTAATGAAGAGTTTGCCAGTAAGTTTAATGAATTAAATACAAAGTTAGATAGTTCAGTAAAGAATATGAATAATAGAATTAATGAAATAGATAGTGATATGACAGAAAAAATTAATAAACAAATACATGATGCAATTGAATTTACTAGATTTAAAAACAATAGTTGGGAGGTGCAGTTGTTGCGTATAATAAAATGTTTTAAAGGGAGTTCACCAATATGGGCGGAGGCCCACAGAGTCGAGTGGGAATGTTACGATGACTTTGAACGGACGTTTCGGGGAAAATACTGGGCGGAGGAAGATCAAGAGATTTTAAGAAGTTGAATTATGGGCCCGGGTAATTTTGGGGGTCATAATAATAATAATGTTACCATTTATGTTATGAGATTATACAACGAGGCTAAATACTTAGAGCCTCCACTGCCATTTAAATCTTTCGTGAGGCATATCAGTAAACACCTGCCCCGGGAGGTACAAATAACACTTATGACCAGGGAATAAATGATGTTAACGAATTGGAGAAAATTCTCGACATATTTCAAAACATAAGAGATAGGGAGGGGGTAGATGCCAAAACCAACCGATAATACACCATAATGTAAATAATAATCAAGTGAGGGGGTTAACGACCGGATACGGAGGAACGAGAGTAAATAATAACAATAGAGATGAAGGTTGGAGGTGCTCGTCATGTAGATTTGAAAATTTTGTGGGAAGACCGGTATGTTACAGGTGCAGTAAGACACGGGATGAGCGACGAAGAGAAGTTGGAACAAATCAGCACCGTCAACAGCAGAGAGGAGTAGAGAATAGCGGCGGAGCATCGGGAAGCAGAGATCAGGCCAGAGGTCACGCTGTATACCCGCAGGGCAGTACCACCACTAGAACGGAAAACTGAGGCTGACGATGGAAGCAAGGATCCCACCATTGTCCACAGAGAGCAACAGGGTCCAGGAACCAGACGAATATCAAAGTAATGTGATACAGACGGACATAATGAAGGAGTTATTGGAGGAAGATAACACAGAAATCAAGGAAACAAAGACCGGATTGATGGAGGTAATCGTCACAATGGAAGGTAAGAGTTTTAAGACATTGATAGATACAGGGAGCGAAATATCAGTAATTTCAGAAAATGTACTGGGGGAATTGAAAGAAATAAATAAAAATATTCCATCATTACCAGTTGCGGGTGTAACAGTAGTGGGGGTAACGGGAGTAAGAAGTAAAAGGGTGACTAAACAAGTAGAATTAAATATATTCATTAATGGAACTGAGTTTGAAAATACATTTCTAGTAGTCAAGGGGTTAAGCTTAGATGTAATTTTGGGAAATGACTTTTTGGAGAAAAATAAAGTGGTAATTGATTTTAATAAACGGATAGTAGAATTGAATAGTGGGAGTGAGCCAGTTAGGGTTAATTCTGAGCGAGTGTTCGATAAGATTAGAGTTATGGGAGTAAAAATGATACAGAAGCGGGTAGGCGATAGGGACATAGAAACAAAAGTGAATATATGTCAAGAGAGAGAGATTATGGAGAGTGAAGAGGGAGAGATGCATGTGAGTGATGAGGGAATATGGGAAAATAGGGCGGATAGATTTTTTAATGATGGTGGAGGTGTAGGGAGTCCCCAACGACAGGAGTTGTGGAACATTTTAAGGAGGTGTTTGCGGAGTTACCTGGAAAGGCCAGGAACTATAAGTGCAAGTTGAAGGTTCGGGAACACACACCCTTTTTGCAGAGGAGTTATCCAGTACCATTTTCAAAGAGGAGAGCAGTGCAAGAGCAGTTGGACAGAATAGATGGAGGGATACATTATAGAGAGATCGATATCGCCTTACTCGAATCCGTTGGTAGTAGTTGTAGTGTTGTTGGTAATAGTTGGTATAAAGAAAGATGGGAGGGTGAGATTGTGTTTAGATGCGAGAAAAATCAATCAAATTATAATACCTGACCGGGAGTCACCGGAACCAATAAATGAGATTTTTCAGAAGTTCAGCGGAGTCAAGTACATGACGTCTTTAGATCTGACAGCTGGATACTGGCAAGTTCCGCTAGCAGTGGAGAGTCAGAGGTATACTGCATTTCTCTTCAACAGTAAGAACTATCAGTTTAAGCGTTTGCCATTTGGGCTTAACACTAGCGTAGCAAGTTTCATTAGATGTTTAGATATGATATTGCAACCTAAAGATTTAGATTTTCTAACAGTATACGTCGATGATATATTAATTGCGTCTAGAACGTTTTCTGAACATTTGGAACACCTTGAGTATGTTTTAAATAAATTGCAAAAAGGGGGATTAACGGTTAATTGGGAGAAGTCTAAGTTTTTACAGACTGAGATACATTTTCTGGGTATTATTATTACTCCAGAGGGAATTCTAGCGAACCCTGATAAAGTAGAAGCTATTATGCGTTTCCCCGACCCAAAGAATATTAAACAGTTACAGAGTTTTTTGGGTCTGTGTAACTTCAGAAGAAAATTTCAGAAAAATTATGCACAGATGTCAAGGCTGAGTGCTGTTTTACAAAAGAATAAACATTGGAAATGGGGAGACGATGTAACAGTACAATTCTGGCCCTATTATATTTTGGGGAATAATCGATATAAAGTGTATTTTATTTTAAAGTCCCATATAAAAAAAATTGGTAAAGTTGAACTGAGAGTTTGCAACTGCGCAATATATGGAGTGAACAAGGATTGCGTCAAGGTCAGGGATAGACGTCCAGAAACAGCAAAAACAGGCTTCATACAAATGTGTCACAAGCTGCGCACATGATTACATCAGCCAAGGTATGCCACTACGCATTTTCTGTGCCTATAAGCAACGTAGGAGTGTAGAAACACAAAGGAATGACGACGCAGCTTGTTCCCCATCTCTGTATTGCATAGTTGCAAACAAAGCCAGTCTCGACTCAGAAGCATAGCGTACCGGCCAGTATTTCTCCAAAAGCTAATTCCATCTAAATTTTACACAACTAAGTGTTGTTATATAATGTAAAAGTACAGTATTCATATAAACATGAAATAACAGTGTAACGTAACTTTAACAAAAGTTTTTGTTAAAGTTTTAACGTCTATTAGTGCGTGTAACGATGAGACGTCTTCGGGACAGATTTGCAGCTAAGTAGCAAACTTATAAAAACAATTTTCAATATTCTATTTAAATTCAAATAAAATGAGCTCAGTTAGGGACGTCCATAAAATTGTACTGCATGAATGAGTGTGTGATTGCGTGAACATAATATAAATATAAAATTTAAGCAGTGCTGGGTTCTGAAATTATTTATAATTATGATATCATAAAAAATATAATTGAGTATGTTATTTTGGAGGGTTTATGAAATGTTTAAGGGAAATTTTTAAACTTATACAGTAGAACTGCGTCTCATGACGCAACGCCAAAAGGCATGCTTGATTTCGCACAGTAGAGTCGCATGTTTTGTAGTAATATGTTATTAAAACATAAAAAAAATATAATTGAATGTTATTTTGGAGGGCCTATTGAAATGTTTAAGGGGATTTTTGACTTAAATAATGTAACTGCGTCTCATGACGTAACACCTAAGGGTATATAGCTGCGTGCTTATGTCGCACGGTAGAGCCACATGTTTTGTAGTAAGATGTTATTAAAAGGTAATGTCATTTGGTAAACATTTCAAGCAAGAGTTATTATTTCAAATAACACATTCCGCTATCTTCTGGTTCGCTTAATCGAATTCTGGCCTTAAAGTAAGTAAATATTCTTGTATCATATCACGAGATGGCGCCTGGAACAAAAGTTGAATAAAATTATTGAGTAATTATTAAGTAAGTTTATGGCAGTAATAAAAATAATATAACATTGGCTTCTGGAACAGGGACTCGACATAAAATTTTATTTCATGTGGGGTAAGCCTACGGGAAGGAGCGGACAGTTATCTGAAATAATATAATTTGAAGATACGTAAACATAAAACGTAGAGATAGGTTATTTTATAAGATTATATGCATGCATGTATTATAAATAAGCAAAATGAATACTGGTGAAGGTGATAATGTAGACGAAACCGTTGGGAGTGAGATGGACGTTAAATTGAACCCAATTAGTCAGATCAGTGAAACCAGAGTCACTGAATTAAATCCAATTCCATTAACACCCATCTCAACTCGGGACGAAAATAAAACAGATGAGATTAGTCCAATGATGCAATTACTGTTAAAGTTAGACGAGAAGTTTGATGAACAAAAAAGAGATTCCAATTTGAAATTTGATAAACAGAATGAAAATTTTAATAACTTCAAAAGTGAAATAAAAAATGAAATTAAAAATGATTTCAATGAGAAGTTTGACGAAATAAAAAATGAAATTAAAAGACAAAATTGCCACTTTGATGAAAGAATTAACAAAATAGAAACACATGATAATATCCAGAAACACACAGTAGAAATAGTTACTGAGAAATTTAATATTAAAATAAGTAATTTGGATAACAAAATTGATCAAATTTATGAGACAGTAAATGATACAGTTAAAACCCAGATAGAGTCACAAAATATAGAAATAGAAAAGAAATGTTTAACTTATGTAGAAAGTCAAATAGAAATTAAAACAAACTGTGAAATAAATAACCAAATAGAATTGAAAACAAATGTTTTGCAAAGTCAATTAGAGAAAGTTGAATCAAATGTTGTGGACATCACAAAAAATACTGAAACTATAGATAATACAATATCAGAACATGAAAGAAATACTAAGAGTAGAATAAGTATTTTACAAAATAAGATTAAAGAAATAGATGATTTAGCTATACAAAATAATAATGATGTGGATGATAAATATGATTTAATTGCTAATATTTTAACAAGTGTGAAAAATGAGTTACGGGGGGAAATTCATAAAAATATTTCTGGTATTAATGAGAGAGTGGTAGTGACTAGGGATTTATACAATGAAATAGAACTAGAACATTTTAGCCATGAAAACAGGGTGATACATCCCATCCATTTTTTGAATCAGACACGGGATTATAATTATTTCAGTAGCAGTAGTTGGGAAGTAAAACTAACCAAAATAGTAAAGTGTTTCAAAGGTAATTCAATAATATGGGCTGAGGCTCATAGATTAGAATGGGATTGTTATGACACTTTTGAAAAAGCTTTTAAGGGCAAATATTGGACGGAAGAAGAACAGGAAACTTTAAGAAGCCGTATTTATGGGAGCGGGTAATTTTATGGGACATAACCCTAATAATAATAATATCACAATATATGTGACAAAACTATATAACGAGGCAAAATACTTAGAGCCACCAATACCTTTTAAATCGTTCGTTAGATACGTGAGTAAGCACTTACCAAGAGAAGTGCAGGTTACATTAATGACAAAAGAAATAGAAACTCTAAACGAGCTAGAAAGAGTATTAGATATACTACAGAGTATTCATGATCGTGAAATGGGTAGACGACCCATACCACATACTATAAATAATAACAACACAGAGTTTAATCGGCAAAGGAATTATAATAATGGAAACAATAATCATAATATGTATCGTACTGATTTACAGCAACCAGGTGAGTGGAGTTGTTCTAGGTGCAGGACTGGGAATCGTGCCCATATGCAACATTGCTACAAATGTAAGGTACCAAGAAACGAACCAAGGAGTAGTAACGACACCAAGCAGTTTGTACCGACAAACCGAGGAGCACCGAGTACCCGAGGAACACCAAACCATAACCAGGGACCGACAAGGGGACACCAGGTACCCACCACCAGTAACAGCAGGCCACAGCCGGAAAACTGAAGTCAACAGTGGTAACTAGGACCCGACCACTGTTCAGGGAAGCTCATGAGGTCCGACCAATAGAAGATGTCCAATCCAACGTCATCAAAACAGATATAATAGCTGACCTGTTGGAGGAAGAAAATAACACAACAACGGAGGTGAGAGCTGGACTCACGGAAATCCAGGTAACAATAGAAAATAGGAAATTTAAAACACTTGTTGACACGGGGAGTGAGATTTCAGTAATAGCCGAAAACATTTTAAGTGAATTGAAAGAATTTAAAAAGAATATTCCAGTTCTACCCGTAGCAGGGGTTACAGTGATAGGAGTTACAGGAGTACGTAGTAAATGGGTGACCAAGCAAATACATTTAAGTTTTTCAATTGGAGATATGAATTTTGATAATACATTTTTGGTAGTCAAGGGGCTAAGTTTAGACATTATTTTGGGCAATGATTTTTTACAAAGAAATAAAGCTGTGATAAACTCTAAAGAGAAGGTGTTAGAGCTAGATGGGGGTGATCGGTCTGTTAAAGTTAATTTTGAAAGTGTGATGAATAAAGTTAAAATAACTGGTGTGAAATTACTACGAAAGCGAGTAGTTGAGAATAACATAGATACTAAAATAAATTTGTGTAGAGAGGGTGAGTATTTTGAAGAAGTTGATAATGAAATGAGCAATATTAATAATGCAGTATGGGAGATAAGGGTGGATGAATTCTGTAGTGGGGGTGAGGTGATAAGGAGTGGTCAACGTATAGCGTTGTGGCAGGTAATAGCGCAGTTTAAGAGAGTGTTTGCTGATGTTCCAGGAAGGGCAAACAATTATGAATGTATATTGCAGATTAGGGAACACACACCATTCATGCAGCGGAGCTATCCAGTGCCTTACTTTAAACGACGAGCGGTGCAAGAAGAGTTGGATAAGATGATGGAAAGTGGAATCATAGAGAGGTCAGTATCTCACTACTCAAATCCATTGGTGGTGGTAATTAAAAAAGATGGAAGAGTAAGATTGTGTTTAGATGCGAGGAGGATAAACCAGATCATCATACCAGACCGGGAATCACCAGAATCAATTAATGAAATATTTCAAAAGTTTAGTGGAGTGAGGTTCATGACATCATTAGATCTGACGGCCAGGTATTGGCAAGTACCATTAGCAGAGGTAAGTAGGCCATACACAGCATTTTTATTTAATGGAAAAAATTATCAGTTTAGGCGACTACCATTTGGGCTAAATACCAGCGTAGCTAGTTTCATTAAATGTTTAGACAGGATTTTGAGACCAAAAGATTTAGATTTCACAGTGTACGTGGACGACATTTTGATAGCATCCCAGACTTTTGAAGACCATTTAAAGTATGTGTTAGAAAAATTAGAAGCGGGAGGATTAACAGTAAATTGGGACAAGTCCAAATTTTTACAAACAAAGATTAATTTTTTAGGATTCATTATTATG
The DNA here is from genome assembly GCA_034769895.1 of Magicicada septendecula. Lineage (NCBI taxonomy): Eukaryota > Metazoa > Arthropoda > Insecta > Hemiptera > Cicadidae > Magicicada > Magicicada septendecula. Next base: position 96,252,522 of record CM068376.1, read on the forward strand.
TCGGAAGGAATTTCAGCCAACCTGGACAAGGTCGAATTTATTATGCGCTTCCCTGAACCGCAGAACATCAAGCAACTTCAGAGTTTTCTTGGGCTGTGCAACTTTTACAGAAAATTTCAAAGGAACTACGCACACATCACAGCAAAGTTAAGTGCTGTATTGCAAAAGAACAGGCAATGGAAATGGGGAGACGTGGAGCGTGGAGCTTTTGAAGAGATAAAGAGAAAATTTAGTAAAATGATTATGATGAACCATCCAGATTTTGATAAAGTGTTTTATTTGCAGACGGACGCCAGCAATGTAGCCGTAGGTGCTGAACTGTATCAGGAGGATGACGAGAGGGAACATCTAACTATTGCATTCGCCAGCCGATCATTGCTGCCAGCCGAAAAGAACTATACCACAATGGAAAAAGAATTACTCAGTATTGTGTTCGCAGTCGGCAAATTCAGAACGTACATTTTAGGCAACAAAACAATTATTCGAACAGATCATAAGGCATTGTCGTTCCTCAACACTTGTAAGCTTGCTCACAGCCGTTTAACCAGGTGGGTACTTGTTTTGCAGGAGTACAACTTCGAGTGGGAGTATATCAAAGGAACAGAGAATAAGGTACCCGACACTCTTTCCAGAGTAGATTGCGAGGATAATAAAACAGGTAGGGATTTAAAGGAAATTGAAATTTTTCAGATTAGCAGAGAAGACAGGATCTTTGGAGAAGAGTTGAAGGATATCAAAACCATGCAAAGAGCAGATGGTAAGTCGGGGAAAATAATAAACAGCTTGGAGACGGAACTGGATGAATCAGAGTACAATCAATATTTTCAAATTTACAAAGGGCTGTTGTTCAAGAGGGTAGTAGGGGTGAGCGTGACTGGAGATTAGTAGTGCCAGAAGGGTTGGAAGAGAAGATTATTTGGGATTGTCATATAAGATATGGTCATTTTGGGGCTAAAAAGTGTGTGAATGTTTTAAAAGAATCATGTATTTTCAGGAATATGGAGAGACGAGTGAGACAGCTGCTGAGGAGTTGTGATTTGTGTCAAAAGTTGAAGGTGGTAAATTACAGAGTGGAAGGTGAGTTGAATTATGTTAAGGTAGAAAGACCTTTCGATTTAGTTGCTGTGGATTTGAGTGGACCATTGCCGAAGGGTAGAGGCGGAGTAGTTTATATATTTGTATTGCTTGACACTTTCTCAAAATATGTAAAATTGTATAGCGTGAAAAAGCTACCAGCAAGGTATTGAGTGAAAAGGTGACGAAGGACTATATGATTAACGTGGGTAAGCCAAAGGTGATTTTGTCAGACCATGGGCCACAGTTCATCAGTGGAAGATGGCGCCAGACCTTAGGATGGGAAGGAATCCTCACGAAGCATACGGCTGTGTATCATCCCCAGTCCAACCAGGCTGAGCGTGTAATGAGAGAAATAGGCAGGATCTTCAGAGCCTATTGTCATGCTAAACACAGCGAGTGGCCGTTGTATGTAAGAAAGGTAGAAACTTGGCTAAACAGTACCACCCACGAGTCCACCGGCTATACACCTCATGAGTTGGTAAGAGGAACACGCCCCCCAAGAATTTTAGAACAACTGTTCGATTATCCACCTGAGAGCAAGACAACTGATGTGAGCATTAAAATCCGGTTGGCTAACGAAAACTTAGTAAGCAAAGGCGAGCAGAGAAAGCGTAGACACGACGCAAGAGGTAAGTGGGTTAAATATAATATAGGACAAATGGTATTAGTAAGAAGGCATGACCTATCGAGCGCTCAAGACAAAGAAATCAAGAAGTTCTTCCTGCTTTACGAAGGACCATATGAGGTAGTAGAGATTAAAATGCAAAATTCATATGTGTTGCAGAACCGGGAGACTGGAGAGATAGTAGAAACACACAATGCGACAAATCTAAAATTGTACTGGTCATCTTAGGAATTTAAAATGGGTTTGTATATTAGAGAATGTATGAGTTTCAATTTGATGTTTATTTTATAGAAGGGACTCTCCCCCATTTTCGGGCGGTCACAGATTCACCACCTCTGATCGTGGTTTTTGGCATTCTGGAGGCAGGCCATGGTTGACGGTAGCCCCGCAAAGGGCGAAATCAATGATGGTCCTAATCCACAAATTTAATTATGTTGTTGAACAGGGAGGGGGACCCCTAGTTTTGTGGAAAAAAAAAGAGTGATTGGCAGTTGTTTCCACGGACAGTAGTTTTATTCTATGAATTATAGCATAAAACACCCAAAATTTTTGTAACGTAAATCATTAACTCATTAAGGAGTTATTTTTTTCTGTATAACATAGAAATTTAAGATGATCCATTGTCGTACTTGTCATCTTGTAGTGAGAAGGTATTGTTGAAAAATGAAAGCTGGAACTTGCAAAAGTGTCTATATTCAAATTTGATTATGTAAAATAAATAAGAAATTCAACCGTTTTTGGAGAAAATAGACAAAATTTAAAATTTTGAAAATTATATCTATATTATGAAAGTGATACATTTTTTTTGTTAAAGAGACAACCTTCAGTGGTTGTATATGGAAGAAGAACATAGTGATACTATGGTGATGCCTTAAGACTGCTTTATGAACAGTGATAATATTTGTATTGATATATTAATGTTTGTATATTTTTTTGTGTGTATTAATGTCAGTGTATTTGTGTATTCTTGATGTTGTGTATTACAGGTAATGTTATGTAAACCATGTATGTAACAAGAAGTTATAGTTTAATTGATTTAATAATAACAATTAACATTTTTGACTAAACAAGTGATCAATGATGAAATTTTAAATAATTGAATTAAATAATTGAAGATTAATTACTTAATTAATGTTGTAAAAAATAAAGTTTGATAATGAAGTTAAATGATTTTATGAGATTTCTAATGAATAGTAAATGATTAAGCATATAATATATATTTGAATATTGAGATGTAAATCTGGTTGTTAATAGGAAGGGAGTAAGATTATAAATGTTAGTGCCTATATAATAAGTCAAATCATAGAGAATACAGGAGTCACCCAGACTAATCAATGATAAAAATGTGAAAGGTTAAGTAGAAAATTCATAGTAGAAAGGTAATAAGAAATGAAATAATAATAATAATGTGATATGAATATTATATTAATAAATTTGAATTTTTGTGAAGAATTAAATGGTAGTAAATGATAAATAATTGATGGCTAATTAATAAAAGTTAATAATTAAAAGTATTAATTAATTAATTAAAATATGTTTATAATTTTATACGCAAATTTAAAGATGTAGGGTGTGTAAATTTTGATCAAAGTTAAATGTGAATTGTTTATTTTAATGTAATAATTGCAATGTTAATTATGAGTGTATCATTATGTATATTATGTATTAGTGTAGGAATTTATATGTATGTATAAATGTATGATTTTGGGGCAGTTACAAATGTAACTATATACGACACAATGTGTCAAACTATTGCGATTCCCTACATTTCGGGCGATCTCGGCCTTACCATCCCAGATTGTGGTTTTGGACGACAGCCAGCTGTGGGCAGCAATTGTCAAACCTGACCATAGTTGGTTGCCTTTGAAATTGGTTAAATTTAATGGGGTTTTTAAAAGGGGAATCTAAGATTATTTTTGAGCATAGGCTACTTCACCTCAGTAGGGGTGGTAGACCTTAGGGGCATATTATAAGAGTAAAAGTAGGGGTACTTACCCTGAAGTTTTTGTAAAGCTGAAGCAAGGATGGGAGAGAGAGAAAAGAAAAAAGTGCTCACTCCTTCTGCCTCAGTCCTTGTGGAGGCAACTGAACGCAACAGTTCAGGGGGGGTAATAGTGTGTGTGGAGGAGAAAGAGGGGTAAATATTGTTACAGCGCCGGATTACTTACTGTTAATGATAATATTAATAATTATAATAAGAAAATGTTTCAGAATTGTAGAAAGAGGGAGAAATAGATGATTTTATGTGAGTAAATTTTGATTGTGTTTAAATATTTTAGAAAGTATTATTGCACTAGTATAAAGATTTGTGTTTCTTCTTGTTAATGGGAAAGGATTAATTATTATCGATTGGAATCGAAAAAATTTTATAATGTTAAGAGTAGTGAATTAAGAGAATGGAACTTCTGTATAATTCTTGTGGAGTTAAAGTAAACCCAGTGCTTCTTAACACAAACCAGCACATAGCTAAGGGAAAACAGATCAGTTAGAGGGATATGGTATTATACCAAGCCACTATTTTGATATTTTTAATTTATTGTTTCAGTGTTTGGTGATGTTGTGACGGCGGTCCTGAGCTGGCCAGCGCGTCAGAGCAGGAGCGTAAAGACCCTGATTGGCCTTATGGTGTTGGGATCTCGTAGGAGAAGTCCAGTAAGGTCATGCAGGTACTGTCACCATCATTGGACCAAGGGTGAGTAATTATATTTTTTTTTGATAAATAGTAAGGGGGTTGCGGCAACATATCCTAGCTGATCCCTTTAGGAAGTATGAGTGCGTCAATGAGAGTTTTTATGCTTCGGCATAAAATCTTTCATTGAGGGGGTTTTGTAACAGTACAATTCTGGCCCTATTATATTTTGAGGAATAATCGATATAAAGTGTATTTTATTTTACAGTCCCATATAAAAAAAATTGGTAAAGTTGTATTGAGAGTTTGCAACTGTGCAATATATGGAGTGAACAAGGATTGCGTCAAGGTCAGGGATAGACGTCCAGAAACAGCAAAAACAGGCGTCATACAAATGTGTCACAAGCTGCGCACATGATTGCATCAGCCAAGGTATGCCACTACGCATTTTCTGTGCCTATAAGCAACGTAGGAGTGTAGAAACAAAAAAGAATGACGACGCAGTTTGTTCCCCACCTCTGTATTGCATAGTTGCAAACAAAGCCAGTCTCGACTCAGAAGTGTAGCGTACCGGCCGGTATTTCTCCAAAAGCTAATTCCATCTAAATTTTACACAACTAAGTGTTGTTATATAATGTAAAAGTACAGTATTCATATAAACATGAAATAACAGTGTAACGTAACTTTAACAAACGTTTTTGTTAAAGTTTTAACGTCTATTAGTGCGTGTAACGATCTTCGGGACAGATTTGCAGCTAAGTAGCAAACTTATAAAAACAATTTTCAATATTCTATTTAAATTCAAATAAAATGAGCTCAGTTAGGGACGTCCATAAAATTGTACTGCATGAATGAGTGTGTGATTGCGTGAACATAATATAAATATAAAATTTAAGCAGTGCTGGGTTCTGAAATTATTTATAATTATATCATAAAAAATATAATTGAGTATGTTATTTTGGAGGGTTTATGAAATGTTTAAGGGAAATTTTTAAACTTATACAGTAGAACTGCGTCTCATGACGCAACGCCAAAAGGCATGCTTGATTTCGCACGGTAGAGTCGCATGTTTTGTAGTAATATGTTATTAAAACATAAAAAATATAATTGAATGTTATTTTGGAGGGCCTATTGAAATGTTTAAGGGGATTTTTGACTTAAATAATGTAACTGCGTCTCATGACGTAACACCTAAGGGTATATAGCTGCGTGCTTATGTCACACGGTAGAGTCACATGTTTTGTAGTAAGATGTTATTAAAAGGTAATGTCATTTGGCAAACATTTCAAGCAAGAGTTATTATTTCAAATAACACATTCCGCTATCTTCTGGTTCGCTTAATCGAATTCTGGCCTTAAAGTAAGTAAATATTCTTGTATCATATCACGAGATGGCACCCGGAACAAAAGTTGAATAAAATTATTGAGTAATTATTACGTAAGTTTATGGCAGTAATAAAAATAATATAACAATGGAAAGAGATGCATTCGAGGAGATAAAAAGAAAATTTTCTAGCATGATAATGATGAATCACCCTGATTTCTTAAAAACTTTTTATTTACAAACCGACACCAGCAACGTCGCACTGGGAGCACAATTATACCAGGAAGATAGCGACAGGGAACATCAAACAATAGCTTTCGCCAGCAGATCCCTTTTGGCAGCCGTGAGAAATTATACGACGACAGAGGAGTTACTTAGTATCGTGTTCGCTATAGGAAAGTTCCGCACCTACATCTTGGGGAACAGGACAGTCATCAGGACGGACCACAAAGCGCTGTCGTTTTTGAATACATGCAGGTTAACATATAGCCGTCTAACCAGGTGGGTACTAGCCTTACAAGAGTACAATTTTTCATGGGAGGATATTAAAGGGACAGAAAACAAAATACCAGACACTCTTTCCAGGGTAGACGTTGTAGAAAACAAAACAGGGAGGGACCTAAGGGAGATAGAAATTTTTTGTTTAACAAGGGAAGATAGACTTTTTGGTGATGAGTTAAGGGATATTAAGATTATGCAAAGATCAGATAATAAATCGGGTAAAATAATTGCTAGTTTAGAAGCGGATTTAGAGGGGTCTGAATATAGTGCACATTTTCAAATATATCAGGGAATTTTGTTCAAGAAAGTAGAAGGGGGTGAGCGTGATTGGAGATTGGTTATACCGGAAGGGTTGATAGATAGAATCATACGGGATTGCCACATAAGGTATGGGCATTTTGGAGCGAAAAAGTGTGCAAATGTTTTAAAGGAGTCATGTGTTTTTAAGAATATGGAAAAGCGAGTTTGAAGATTGTTACGGGGATGTGATTTATGTCAAAGGTCTAAGGTAGTTAATTATCGGGTAGAAGGGGAATTGAATTTCATTAAAGTGGAGAGACTGTTTGATTTAGTTGCCGTAGATTTGTATGGGCCATTGCCCAAGGGTAGGGGTGGAGTAATGTATGTTTTTGTTGTTTTGGACACTTTTTCCAAGTTTGTTAAGGTATATAGTATGAAGAGAGCAACCAGCAGGGTTTTTAAGTGAGAAGATATCAAGGGACTACATGGTAAATATAGGTACACCAAAAATAATATTGTCAGATCACGGACCCCAATTCATCAGCGGTAGGTGGCGGCAGACTCTGGGATGGGAAGGCATCATACCCAAACATACGGCAGTATATCATCCACAGTCCAACCAAGCAGAGCGGGTGATGAGAGAGATCGGCAGGATATTTCGAGCTTATTGTCACGCCAAGCACAGTGAATGGCCACTATATGTGAAGAAGGTAGAAGAATGGTTGAACAGTACCACCCATGAATCCATGGGGTTTACGCCATATGAATTAATAAAGGGAACACGCCCACCGAAAATATTGGAACAACTTTTCGATTATCCACCAGAAAATCAGACCATAGACGTGAATGTGAAAATCCAACTAGCAAATGAAAATTTATTAACCAAAGGGGAAAGGAGAAAGCGGAGGCATGATGAAAAGGGTAAGTGGACCAAATATGAGGTAGGACAGTTAGTATTGGTGCGGAGACACGATTTGTCTAGTGGTCAAGATAAGATCAAAAATTTTTTTCTATTATACGAAGGACCATACAAGATTATAGAGATAAAGATGAACAACGCATACGTGGTGCGAAACCAGGTGACGCGAGCGATAGTAGGTCCACATAACGCAACAAATTTAAAGTCATATTGGTCACAATAATGAATGAATTTTAATCTATATTTGTATGTTTTCAGAAGGCACTCTCCCCCACTTTCGGGCGGTCATGGCTTCACCATCCCTGACCGTGGATTTTGGCTGTTTGGAGGCGGACCATGGTTGGAGGTAACCTCAACTAGGGGGTGAAAGCAACGATGGTCCTACTCCACAAATTGGTGCAAGTAGAAATTTAATATTTTGTTGTTGAACGGGGAGGGGGACCCCTAAAGTTCGTGGATGGAATGTTTGAAAAAAAAATTATAATTGGCAATTATCTACGAAACGAATGATGGTTTTATTTTACTAATAGAACATCCAAAATTAATGTAAATAACAAGTGCGACTCATTAGGAGTTATTTCATTACCTAATAGAATGGTCAGTAATGAGTAACTATTTTGTTAGGTAATGGCATACAAATAATTTTAACAATGGCGTCCGAACCTATGACAAATTTTAGCTACGCTTAAAGAAGTAGTTGTAATTTAGATTTAAATTAGTTATGATGTTATAGCTTATTTAAATTATAGTTTTGTCCCAGTTTGGGCGTCAATTATGATGTTACAACCACTCTATCACATTTAAATTGTATTAATAAAATAAACTTACCTTGAATTAGCCCAGGAGTCCGTCACACAAACTGTGAATTACAAGCGTGACTTAGGGTTACGTCATTACTGTACTCAACTCTCATTTGTCTTGTTAATTTAACTCACTTTTATTTAACATTTCTTCATATCCTCTCTTTTAAATTTCTTACTTTCTATAAACTTTTATGCAACATTCCTTTGTATTCTCTCTTTTAAATTTCTTACTTTCTATAAACTTTTATTCTTTTTGAACGATCACTGATGCTTATATAACATTGAAAATTTAATATAGCTTTCTTACGATAATTAGATTAAATATTTCTTTCTTATATATTTAGATAAGACAATGTAACGGTACAGAATTGTGTGCTACCCCAGTTTTAATTTTATTTTATATGAATGCAGTTAATCTTCAAATTGTCAGTATTAACCGGTGAGGTGCCCCAGTAACCAGCAACACTGTTAGTCTAAACAATTGTCTAGACGTATTGCGTAACCGCCCCAGTAAGCAACAGTCCTTGTAAAACAGTAGGCAGATTGTCTGGCTGATTTATGATAAGATAATTTTGGGGGGTAACCCTATACAGTAATCCCTCGTCAACCGCGGGTTCTCCAACCACGGAATTCATTTATACGCGGTTTTATAAATGCGCAGTAGTTTCCAACCGCGGGGCTGGAATTCGCTTATACGCGGTTTGTAGTAGCATCCGCTAGGCAGCGCTTCGTGCACACATATCCCTTCAAATCGGATTGAAGTCAGTCAGTCGCGCATTGCTCTTCTGCCGTGACATATTGCGTGTTCCTTAGTTTTTAGTGTTCGTTGTTCTTATTATATAGTGTTAATTTACTCTTTTATAAACTATCCTTTTGTCATAATGTGTTCCAAATGTTCGGAAAACATAATTGGCAAGTCAACTGACGTCCCTCACTCTTCCACAAGTGCCAATTCCCATGCCTCGATTTAAAATTGTTTTGATTAAAATTTTGCGTTTAAATTGTTTGTGTGTTAAAAATTGGTTTTATTTTAAAATTTTAAGTTGAAAATTGTATTAAGCTATAAAACTGGACTTACTTAGCACTAAAAACAGGCCGCTATTTTTTCCTTGTCTTAGCGGCTTTTTCGTTATACGTAATGTAATACAGTATGTATTTTAAACATTTTGAAAATTTTTATAATTTAAGTAACTGTCAGCTATTTGAAATCATTGGACTGGTTTTATACATTCGAACAATGTAGTGTATACTGTATAATAAAGAGTCGTACAGTATTTTATATTTCTGGCTTTGTTTCAGATTCCCCTAACCTTACTTTTCCCATATAAAGTTAACTTCACCAACCGCGGATTCACTAACCGCGATGTTTTGTAGGAACCTAACCCCCGCGGTTGGCGAGGGAATACTGTATATTATTATTTTGGTACAATGGAAAAAATAAGTTCTTGTGGTTATAAAACAAATGATAGCCATATGTTGTGTATTAATGAAATTGAAATGTGTTATGTGCAGAAAAGACTAATTTTTGACGATGGAGGTTGAGTATAAACTCAATGAATGGACATTTTAAATACTTTAGTATATGGTAATGACCTGGCTGCTTTATGCATTGAAGTGTGGTACACACGAAAATTATGACGGAAATCTGTAAATAAATGTGTTAATGTTAAATGTATTGTGTTAATAGTATTTTGTTGTAATGAATATTATAGCTTATGTGCAACATATGTTTGTAATGAGAGGGAAAGGTATAATAATAATAAATAATATTTTATTCCACTAAAATAATGAACAAAAGGTATTCATGAAACCTAATTTGTATTGTGTTTGTATTAAAAGTGTTTTAACTAAAGTAATTAACGCCAAATTGTTTTTAGTAGATATTATTAAAGTAATTTAAAAAGGTAAATTAAAATTATATTTGGTTTGAATTGTAATAAATAGAAATTGATAAATATGTTAACTACAAGACTCAGAGAAATGATAAATTGAAGGAAGTATATATGACAGTGTATGATGTAACTATGAATGTTGAAACTGAGAGTGTTTATAACACCAGTCTGGCAGACAACTGTTAATATAAACAGGTGTGTTGTATGTTGTGACCAATGTTTATAGCCATGCTGAGTTGACAATAACAAAAATGTTGTGTTCTGCTGAATCATTGCCAGTAGTAAAATCCTATTATGAAATAAAAGAAACACTAGATGTGTTGCAATGAAGGTAATTTTTTATAAATAACAAAAGAAAATAACGTAGTGTTTTGATTGTAATACAGTTAATATTTAGGTGAGAGAATGTTGTCAATGTAAAATCATTCTGGAAAATGTAATTAATTTCGAAATTGTTCATTAAATGAAATGAAATTAAATTGGTAATTAAATAAATTGAAAAGATAATTTTTAATGAGTTTAAATTTATTTTGATGTGGATTTTGACCGTAATTGCAAAATTAATAATGAGTATACTTAAGGAAATTACATGTACTGTACTTAAGGAAATTTTTTAGTAAAAAAAAAAAAAAGAAAAAAGTATAATCTATGTATTATTTTGGAGGGGCAATCTTGTACGGGGAATATTATTATATTTGTATGAATTAGTTGTAAGCAAACAGTTAGGGTATAGTTTATAATAAAAAACAAAATGAACCAGTACAGCTAAGAGGAAACAAATCAGTTGTGGGATATGGAGTGATGGAAGGCCGTTTGTTAAATTTTAATTGAATGTCATAAAGCCAGGTGATACACTGGTGGGTATCGGTCCGAACTTATGGTGTTGGGATCTCGAACAGAGAAGTCCAGTAAGAACGGATGGGTGCTGCCGCAGTCGCCAGACTAGGGGGGTAAGTATCCATGATTTTAGTAGAGAGTTCAGGGGGGTTGCGGCACCATATCCTCACTGATACTCTTAGATTTTAGGCAATAAGAGTTTGAACGCTTCGGCCTTCAACCTCTTATTGGGGGGGTATTGTAACAGTACAGAATTGTGTGCTACCCCAGTTTTAATTTTATTTTATATCAATGCAGTTAATCTTCAAATTGTCAGTATTAACCGGTGAAGTGCCCCAGTAACCAGCAACACTGTTAGTCTAAACAATTGTCTAGACGTATTGCGTAACCGCCCCAGTAAGCAACAGTCCTTGTAAAACAGTAGGCAGATTGTCACCATAGAAGCAACAGCCAACAGTAGTAAGCAGCAGCATACAGTATAGTTCGTGAATTAAAAAATAGTGCCCTCGGGCGTGCAAGATAGGCCTAGAGTAAATGGGCCTATCCAATAAAAACATAAAAGCAGTTCCATTGCAACTCATGGCCACGCGGCCAACCTAAAAGATCAAGTGTTCGAAAAGTTACGTCGGCCGACACAATTATTAAAAGTGAAATGTGAAAAAACGTGGTTTTAGTAACCAGCAAAAACTTAACGCCAGTCAAAAGACAAAATCACTTTAACGAGCTTTAATTAACTTTCGAAGAGCTGGGTAAAACAAGTGCCTCATCAGTTGAATCAGATCAACAACCAGGATGAGTACCCTATAATCAATTTTAACTCAGAATCTTTAACTACATTACAATTTATATTTGCAGATGTTTCACAAAATCATGAGATCTCAAAGTGGGGTTTAATAGAATGTCAATGTAAAAGAACGAATGTGTGTGTGTGGGGACAAATTACGTACTGGTTCGTATAATAGAAGTTTAAGAAACAAATTAGTTAAGGAAAGTAGTCTTAACTGAATATGGTTTGTTCTTTTAAAAGTAGGAAACTAAAATGTAAGGTGCCATAACCAAACCATAGGACTTACGGTTCAATAACCCAAAGTCATTTATGAAAATTTTATTTTATATTTTGGTTGTTATATAAATAATATTGACTAACAGTGAATAACAAAGTAAAGTAAAATATATCTTGCTTAATAAAAGGGAAATAATTTGTTAAAATCAGAAACACTGTTTGCGTAATTATTTCGCACTTAAACCCAGATAACCTTTCTGCAGCAGTTTCGTCTGTACGACTCTGGGAGAACCCAAAGGTAAGAGTAAGATATTATTTGCAAATACTTTATAGTGTTTCAACAACCCAGTATTAGCGCGCACACACACACACACACACACACATTCTTTCAGGTTAATACCCCAATTATTTTATTACGAGCTCTTTTAATTAAAATGGTTTATAATTATTTGGTCGTGTCTACTTAACTCTCGGCATCTCCATTAGCCACGTGCCGCACTGTGTATATGTCCGAAAAACAAGTTTCTCTTGATTAATTAGGTTCACTGCTTCAAAAGTTCCATTCTGCACCGTTTTACTGTTTTAATTTCACATTTCTACAGTTAAGATTTTCTCTTTCGGCTCGCGAGCCTATTGTTCAGCCGCCCATGGCTATGGTTGTTAGACGACAACTAATAAAGGCGTCTCAAAAGGCCACTTCCTCTACAGGTCCAGCAACTTACGCTGTGATTCGTTAAAAAAATCATGTGACAGGATAATTAGTTACATTTCAGTTTACTTCCGTTATTAACTTTGGCCTCGAGAGTACATAACTTGCCATGACCTTGTGTGTCCTCTGAACACAAGTCGCCAACAGGCGGTACACATGCGCGCTCTTACACATTCCTCGACGCTTAATTGTTCTTGTACCTAGCTCTGCCTGACACCAAGTCAAACATAGGGTGTTAAATAAATCAAGTTTTCGTGACAATAAATGGTGCCCAAACAAATTGGCCCCAAATTATTATAAAATTAAAAAAATAGACCCTCCTCTTTATTTGCTCTGTTACAATACCCCCCCCCCCCAATGAGAGGTTTTCTGTCGAGACAGAAAAACTCTCATTGCTAAACCCTAAGAGGATCAGTGAGGATATGGTGCCAACAACCCTCCTTTAATACTTTACACATCATGGGTAAACTACCCCCCTAGCTCGGCGACTATGGCAGCACCTGAACGACATTACTGGACTTCTCTGTGCGAGATCCCAACACCGTAAAGTCGGACCGGTACTCACCACAGTACCACCTAACCTTGTAACATTCTGAATAAAATTCCAAAACTGGCCTTATACCATACCAGATCCTCAACCGATATATCTCCCCTTACATACATACTGGGTTGCCGTTAGCAAATACTGGGTGCGTACACATACTCATTATTATATTGAACACAACATCTACATCCTACTTCTTGATCTAAAATTCATAAAAATATTTTATATTTTAAATTCAATTCCTTTTCTCAACTTTTATCGGCTTGACGTTACGGTTTCAAATCAAAAACAAATCAAATTAAATCATTTAAATTTTGTTCACCTAGAGAAATTAATCTAAGTCCATTATCAAAGATTCATATTACCATTAATTTGATCATCTCTTTCTGTAACGGTACAAATAGGTCCATGTAGGGATTTTGGGTAAACAACAGATACAATTTTATTGTGAATTAAAATTTTGTATGTGTGAGGGTAAAGTTTTCTAGACATGTGAAGCAACGCAATAATCCAGGAAGAGTTGGCGTCAAGGTCAGTGGCGTACGTGCTGAGTGGCAGCGACTTTGCCAAAACAACCTGCCGATCTTATGTAAACGTCACTCAAGGAATGTCAGACGTAATCGCTGCACCTCAAAAAACAAAGACGTCATCACCAAACAACAGAATTGATGACGCGACAACCCTTTCCACTTGGGAAATAAGCGCCATATTGTCGCTCTCAGTCACCTAACATCTTCCGTGCGAACAGCAAGCTACATAAATTGCCTGCCAGCAAGTTTTTAAAAGTAACAACAAAATGTAACAAAGTGAATTTAAACTGTTTTGATATCAAAAGTATAAAATGTACAGACAGTGGGTGCAGTTCCAAAAAGAACAGTGTAACAGTTCGGCAGAATACCAACGAGAACATGAGGGACACCTGACTCGATCTTCATCCAGCGAGGCAGGGAAGTAAACCTTTCACCCATTTTAAAATACCAATCTTTATAAATCTTTTGAGCTCAAGTAATACAAAATGTACCGTTTCTATTAGTATGTATGGGAGCATGTGTGTGTGTGTGTGTGTGTACCGGTACTAAGAAAATCACAAGCATTGGTTCACGTTACGTGATTCATACAACGTAGCAACGTAAATTATTATCCTGCAGTAATGTTCTAAATTCATTTAAATAGGTAACCAGAGTAAATTGGAGTAAAATATATATGGTGTAAATGTATCACACGTAAGGCTGATGTAGCGAAAATATTTCGCAGCCATTTTGTATTTTGGATGCAAAGGAGGAAGACTCCATCTTGTTTTTTATGTTTTGTTATTAAAATATTTAAAAATTCAGACAATTAAAACACAAGTTTTACTCAATGAAATCAGAGTATATTATTTCTATACAACCATTCCGTTTCTAGCTCGTTATAGAACCCTGGGACCCGAACATAAAATATATTATGTTGGCAACAACATGGCGACTGGACTGCTCAGAGTAAATACAGATTTTTAAAATGTTAACAATTTAAAAATTAAAAAGGTAAGTTGGTTAACAAATAACGACCCGGTGACATTATAATAATTTATTATTTGTTTGTTAACATTTCCATTAACTCTCAAAATTCCAAAATCCTTTAAATGAATTTACAACTCCTCTTAACTAGCTGCTAACAATCATAATAAACAAAATAAAATGAACACCTTATTTTATCATAAATTCCCTTATCATTACATTTGTTTACAACACATAATATGAACAATATAAATCAGTTAATACATTAGCAATACACATAATCAGCAATATATCCTGAACGTAAAAACACAACACAATCTGTACTTCAAACAAAATAAAAATTTTTTTTTCATAATTAAATAATAATGTAATAAAATATAATAATGTTTTATTAAACATATATTCTGACAATAGAAAGAAAATTATAAAAGAAAATATAAATTAAACGTACATTGATTATTAAAAGAACATATGAATTGGTTACACCAGTCATCAGCTGATGTCTTACTAACAGGTGAATGACCTTTCTATCGGCACACTACATACAAATAATACAATGTAAAATACATAACACATGTTTATAATCCCTACACTCTAACATAATAAAACATAAACATTCATAAATAATACAAAACTCATTTCATTACAAAAACATCTCATCTGCATCTGAATACAATTTACAACATTTCAAATTTAAGTTTAGTTTCAAATTCTATTAACTCTTTACCTTGTTACATGCTATTATTACGTTTCAATTATGAATTTCTACTAATCATTTTCATTATGAATTTGGGTGATTCTCAATTATCCACAATGATCTAATTTACCGAATGGGCATTAAAATATAACCTTACCCCCTTCTTCCTTCTAACAATCACTAACAGATTTACATAGGGTGACACCAATCTCTCAAAATATTTACCTCCGCTAATTCTCTAACTCAACTTAACTCATTCTCCTTTTATTGCAAAATATCTGATACCCTCTTTGTACTTAGGATGTGTGTTCCCTCCCTATACTCATTCCCTTATTAGTTCCTGGTCTCCCTCAGGTAACTCCGCCAATGCACATACGGTTCACCTCCCGCCACAACGCCTTTCGTTGAGGACTCCTTACCACACCACCCTCTTTACAAAATTTCACCACCATCTATTTATTCCCCACTTACATCACTCTCATTACTCTACATATATGCACTATTGCTATTGTGTCCCTACTATTACCCCTTTTCTATATTACTTTTATTCCAAAAATCCCTACTTTCTCTAACACTCATTTAAAATTAACTTTGACGGACTTAATGCCTTATTGAAATAATTATTATCACCCAAACTCCAACTTCTACAACATTTTACGTTAACTTAACCATTAAAAACTACATTAGAAAACTCATAACTACCTCAAAATAGTTTCATCATTTAATTTAAACCTTTGAAACTCATTTAAAATTTATTATTCGAACATTAAACATTTTACTTTATTTAAATTGCATTATAAACTTCATACTTACATTACATCTCCTCAATTGAATAAGCACATGATTCCTGTCATAGACACAAACTTATAAACATTCATTACCACAAATCACGTACAACCATATGTACCTTCTAAAACATAACAATCATATGACTCCACAACTAAACACATTTTACATTTATTCATTTACTATTTATTTTCAAGTTCAAATCTCACAAAATTAATTTAAATTCATTATCAAAATTTATTTATATAACATTAATTAATTAATTAATCTCAAATTCTTTAATTCAATCAATTATTTAAAACACAACATATTTTAATTACCTTACTCCAAAACAATTACAATTCATTTATTACAAACTCTCATTATTTATTTAGTCTGCCAAAATATTATTATTATTATTATTACACAATTTCTACTGCATACACACATTGTTTACCTAAAATATATTTTACAACATAAACACAATTAATTTAACTATAAATTTATTTACAATTTTTTGTCATTATTTTTCTGTTTACCACACCTCATTTCATAAGTTAGCAAGGTCATCACTATAAACTAAAATAATAAAATGTTCATTCTCTGATTTTTTATTTAACCCCCATCATCATACAATAGTCTTACTTTTACATAACAATTATCATTTTTAAATATACTCCTTACCTCATTGTTATTTACATAATAACCCGTTAATACTTCACATTGTTCCGTAAAACCCACATAATAATCTACTGGATTATCCCACATTATTATTAAATCATATAGCCTGTCTACATCATTAGTTTTGGTCTGGTCACCGTCTGTATTATTATCTATCACCCTTAAGTATGTTAACCTCTCAATTTCAAAATCATTTACTACTAATACCCCATGTCTAAGCACAGGTAAGCTTCCCATATAATTATCAACGTTATCATCATTTATTTCTGCACTATCTTCACAACAAGTCTTTCATATCATCTATTTTTTCAAACTTTAACTTCTCTTTAAACTCCTTATAACTCCTACTTAATTTAAATAACTCTATCTCCCTATCTACAAACAACTCTCTCTCTAAATATCTCTCATCATCGTAACACCTGTCACAACGCCACTGACCTACTTCATTATATATGCAAAGGGCACAACAAACTTACTATACTTCTTGGCTTTTCCAAGAACACCACAAAAAATTAAGGGACTATTTGAAGACACCTTGTCTTCCACACAACTACTGGAGGAAACTCTGTCCTCATAAAACACTTGTGAACATTCCATTTCACAATACACTTGGAGAAAATTTGCCCTTTGCCCACCTAACCTTTCATCACACTCTCTCTCACTTTCATCAGCTAACAACACTTCGTTACTAAATTCTACTTCAACAAAATCTTCCTTATCACTCTCAATATTAACCACCTTACTCTCTAGCACCACATTTTCAATTATATCATTGCTATTCTCATTTTTTACCTCAATATTACCACTACCTTTTTAACTCACTACCGTAATTACCACTTACCTCGTTATTAATTTCTTCACTATTTGTTGTCATATTACCACTGTCACTTACCTTTTTATTCATTATCTGATTTATTTTACTGTCTAATCTTTTATTCATCTCGTTAATTTTCTCTTTGCAATTGTTGCTTATTGATTCTAAAATCTGCTCTTTAATACCATCACAACGTGTATTAAATTCATTCACTTGCTTACTAAAATTATTTTTAATCTTATCATTCTGTTCATCAAATCTAGCATCAAATTTATTATTTTGTTCATCAAACTTTATATTGAAATTACTCTTGACTTCATTAATATCGCTACTTAATTCATTTAACTTTACACTCTGTTCACTGAAATTAGTACACAACATTGTATTTTTCTCTAAAAGCAATTGCATCATTTTCATCATATCATGATCATCAGATTTTTTAATTGGGACTGGCGTTGAATGAATTATTTCATCCATTAGTTTTGATTCAGTCTCACTTAAATCGCTAGTTATTTGACTCTCAGTATTGCTCTCAGTGAAGCTGACATTTTCGTCATTATCTTTATTAGCATTTTTTTTTTTATTGTCTACTGGATTCTAATCTCACAAATTTTAATCTTATAATTATGTATTCAGCATTAATTTACTGTTATACTCATTACTTAACTATGGTATACATATCACATAACCTTTACGTAATTTATACGCACTCCCAAATCACGCTCACATTCACCCGTAGGTATGGTTTATATTATTTTATAAACAGTCCAAGTTTGGACGCGCCAATTATGATGTTATAGCTTACTTAAATTATAATTTTGTCCCAGTTCGGGCGTCAATTATGATGTTACAACCACTCTTATCACATTTAAATTGTATTAATAAAATAAACTTACCTTGAATTAGCCCAGGAGTCCGTCACACGAACTGTGAATTACAAGCATGACTTAGGGTTACGTTATTAATGTACTCAACTCTCATTTGTCTTGTTAATTTAACTCACTTTTATTTAACATTTCTTCATATCCTCTCTTTTAAATTTCTTACTTTCTATAAACTTTTATGCAACATTCCTTTGTATTCTCTCTTTTAAATTTCTTACGTTCTATAAACTTTTATTCTTTTTGAACGATTACTGATGCTTATGTAACATTGAAAATTTAATATAGCTTTCTTATGATAATTAGATTAAATATTTCTTTCTTATATATATAGATAAGATAAACCAGTATTTGTGCGCGCGCGCACACACACACACACACATACACATTCTTTCAGGTTAATACCCCAATTATTTTATTACGAGCTCTTTTAATTAAAATGGTTTATAATTATTTGGTCGTGTCTACTTAACTCTCGGTGTCTCCATTAGCCACGTGCCGCACTGCGTATATGTCCGAATATCGTTACACTGTTCGAATTTTAAAAGTTTCTCTTGATTAATTAGGTTCACTGCTTCAAAAGTTCCATTCTGCACTGTTTTACTGTTTTAATTTCACATTTCTACAGTTAAAAGATTTTCTCTTTTGGCTCGCGAGCCTATTGTTCAGCCGCCCATGGCTATGGTTGTTAGACGACAACTAATAAAGGCGTCTCAAAAGGCCACTTCCTCTACAGGTCCAGCAACTTACGCTGTGATTCGTTAACAAAATCATGTGACAGGATAATTAGTTACATTTCAGTTTACTTCCGTTATTAACTTTGGGCTCGAGAGTACATAACTTGCCGTGACCTTGTGTGTCCTCTGAACACAAGTTACCAACAGGCGGCACACACGCGCATGCTCTTACACATTCCTCAACGCTTAATTGTTCTCGTACCTAGCTCTGCCTGACACAGAGTCAAACATAGGGTGTTAATAAATCAAGTTTTCGTGACAATAAATGGTGCCCAAACAAATTGGCCCCAAATTATAAAATTAAAAAAATAGACCCTCCTCTTTATTTGCTCCATTACATAGTGTTAAGATGATCAATTCACGTTATAGCCCACTTGTTATTTTGTAGCTGGAGAAAAGGGTTTGAAAATAAGAGAGAGTATGCGCGTGTGCCTAGGTTAAATTCTATGGTAGATAGTATATGAAATATAATAAATAAGAAATGACAGAACAGTGTCTGGAGGAAGTTAAAAGTAAAATTGTAAATTGTGAATCAACCCAATGTTGTTTGTAATCGCTAATGGCAATGATTCAAAAGAACATAGTGAAGCTATGGTGATACCATGGAACTGATAAATGGACAGTGAAAATTAAATGATAACATTTGTGAATTTTGTTTTTAAGTAGTAGTGATTTATTTTAATACTTGTGGATTTTAATTTTATTGCAAATTTTAATGGTAATTCTAATGTAACTACTAACCTTGCTTGAGTACATCAGGATTGTAAAAGATATCTATATAATTTTAAACTTTAGAGGTGTATGTAATATTAAATTAAAGTGATTCCCCACTTTCGGGCAGTCACGGCCTCACCGAACCCAGACCGTGGAATTGGCTCATCTTTGACTAGCTATGGTCAGGGCACATTACGTTACGCGCTGCCTAAAGTCTGGCCATAGCTTGTTATCGTTGTAAAGGTGAATTTAGAAATTAACAGGGGGGTGAATCAGGGGAATCACCATAATTATGGAACAGCGGCTATCCATCGAATGGGATGGTAGACCGTCTTAAGGGCATATAACTAAATTTTAGTAGGATTACTGGTGTCCTCGGACATCAGTAATGCCGAATGTTTTATAACGCCGAAGCAAGAACGGTGTAGGCAGCATCTACACCCTAAAAAAAACTTCAGTTCTTGTGGGGGCAACTGGGCGCTACAGTCCGGGGGGGGGGGCAATAGTGTGTGTGGAAGGAAGTTTTTAAATTGTTAATACATAAGTTCTTACTGAAAATGAAATAAAATAAAATTGATGATTATTGTAATGGTGCTGAGAATAGTGAAGTAGTGGAGTAGATTGATTGATTATCTGTGTACTGATTGTATTGAATAGTTTGCTGTTTTATACCATCAGACCTTGTATTGTGGATAGATGGCAATAGTAATCTACATTGGTAACTGAAACCAAAATGGAATTTTGTGATTGGAGTTGGTAGATGAATTTGAATTATTTTGGAGTTTAAATTTTTTATTTTGTTTGTTGTGTCTAACCTAAATGGTCAATGTGTATTGTATAGGTTACAGGAGTAAAAATAATATGGAATATGTAATACAGAAAAATGTAATATGTTCATGTTAAGGATAGATGTGTTAAGCAATATTGTTTGTTTAAGTAGATAATTGAGGTAAAAACCAGTACTTTGCAAACAAACCAGTACGACTAAGGGGAACCAAACCAGTTGAGGATATGGCACTGTAAAAGACCAGTTCTTGACGTTTTTGTTTCATTGTTACAGAGTTTGGTGATACTGTGGTGGCGTGCCTGTCTGACCTTATGGTGTTGGGATCTCGACCAGGGAAGTCCAGTAAGGTCATGCAGGTGCAGCCGCAGTCACCAGACTAAGGGGGTAAGTTACCCATGGTTTTAATAAGGATTTACGGGGGGTCACTGGTGCCATATCCTAGCTGGTCCTCTTAGGTTTTTTAGGCAATGAGAGTTTTTCTGTTTCGACAGAAAACTTCTCATGGGGGGGTATTGTAACGGGGCAAATAAGGCTGAAGGTTTATTTTTTGTTTATTTTTCATAATAATTGTAATAATCTGGGGCCAACTCGGCTGGGCAACATTTTTTGATCACAAAGGCTTGATTTTTTTTAACACCCTGTGGTTAGCTTGGTGTCAGGCTGAGCGAGGTACAAAACAATTAAGAGTCTGGGAATGTGTACGAGCGCGCGAGTGTGCCGCCTTTTCACAACGTGAGTCATGTTTAAGAATTCCTTCTCGCCTTATACGAGACTACGGGAAAGCCGCGAGATGCTACCCGCCAATCACGAACCAAGATGCTGGGCGCAGAGAGACGCCTAACCATTTTGAAAACTTCAGTCGACGAAAATCCTCAGATTGCGCGGTCGTTAAAACAGTGCTCGTGAGCAAATATACAGTCGGCCGACTAAATTGTGACATAATTAATGTGAAACAGTAGTAAAAATGTAATTGGATCCATATACAGCAGTGTTACAGTTTAAACCGTTTTACAACCTGATTTCGGAACGTTAAATAAATAGTGAAACAAGTGGTGGTGCACCAGCAGGGAGACATCTACAAAGTGGCTGAGTACCATTTATAATTTATAACTAAACTACAGTAATAGTTCATTTGGGCATTTAAAGGCAAAATTCAAATTTAACAATAATAAAGAGATCTCTAAAATAAGAGGGGGTAAAAGATCTGTAAAGAATGAAAGTTTGAGCAAATGAGCAAATACTGGTTTGTCAAAAAAAATAAAAGGTATTCCGCTTAGTTGATTTAGTAAATTTTGTTTTCTAAAATATTTAATGTATAGTATTATAGAGAGTTTGATAAAGCAAATAATTTGATGAACTGTTAAGAGTTACAGAGAATAATTAACTTTTAAAATGAATACAAATAAATGGGTTAATAGCGTAACCATGCGTTAAGTCAATTATTACGCCTAATTAACATCACCTGTCCCATATGGAAAATTTCGCCTAACGAACCTGGTAAGTAATTAAATTCTAAAAGGGGAAAGTGTATTAAGGTTTCCATATCTGTCCTTTAAAGATATTGGTGGCGACCTGTAAGTAATTTTGGAATCTTCTGTTTTGGTAAGTCAGGGTAAAGTGTAATCTGGGTGAGTGCGTAAAAAAGATCGCACGGGGTAAGTAGAAGTCATGTGAGGAGGATTTGTAAGAAAGTACGTAAGGTTACAACCTGCAATATTTTCTTGAGATCTTAAGATGAAACTGACTCAATCAAGGTTGCCTGAAGGTTTGCAGCAGCAGAGGACTGTAAAAATACCGAAGTAAGGTTTCTGGTACTTACTTCTTCTTTCGCATGATCCCAGAACTTCAGAAAAATGTCCATTTGCTGGGACTGTGACACTTTATTAAGCGATTCGTCAAAACAAATGACAAAACAATCGGCCTGTGAAATTTTTTTTACTAATTAATTTTTGAAGCAGGGAGCTAGGCCAAATCCAATTAAATAGCCGACTTTCGTTCTTTGTAACTCCATTTTTTGTACAATGTCACTGTCTGTGAACATTGCCTTCATTGCTTGTACGGCTGACGATGCACTTCTAAAAGACAGATGTGTCATAACATACTGGAGACACCAAATTATTTCTGCTTTTGTTATTTGTTCATTCAGTAGAAATCATTTTATTCCATGTTTGACCAAGGGTAGCTGAGGAGTCTCCACAGTTGCAGGAGACAGTTAAGGTTTCATGGAAAGTATTTCACTTGTCGCTTCTGGAGATACCGGCATTTTTTCTGTAGACATGCCTGGAATACTGGCTGTGGTAGATGTTGATGGCTGTGGTTCCATTCTGAAAAAAGCTCCCAAATTGGGAGATTTTGCCATGGCTGCAGCCTTTAAGTGTTTCTTCCCTTTCATGTGGCTTGTAAGAGCTTGACGCCCCATTGAAGATAAGGATATCAATGCTGATGGGCAAAATCGGCATCTTGCAGAGTAGGGGTCACCAGAAACTTTTTCTACCCAGACGCTTATTTCAGGATCTTGGAACAATTCTTGCTGAAATGAAGACTTCCCATGGTGATATTTCTTGGCTGACATTTTTTTTTTAAATCGGGTGCAGAAATGTTCTCTTATATATTTATGAAATTTCTGGATAAAATCCTATGACTGCGACTACACAGGCCCTAGAATGTAAACCACAAATGTTTTACAATTAATTAAACATTAATTTAAATATATATATAAGTTAATATATATATATTATATATAACTAACATATTACATATATATATTTTATATTATATATATATAATATATATATTAAAATTATAACAAATGTCAAATAAAAGAAGACTGTATACAAAATTTCTATCGATTTTTATTTTTGTTCAATTTTTGATAAATTCAGGAAGGTATTTAAAAAAATTTTTAATTTTCCACTAAGCCTACGTCTAACTTATATTTCATCTCAGTTTAGATACAATTATTAGAACATGTTTCTACTGACAATATCCATACCATGAATTTGTATCTATGTGGTAACCCTACATTTACTATTTTTGGAAATTAAAAGAAGCAGTTTGCAAATACCTAATAACAGACTACTTTCTTCCGATCTTATAATCATTTATTTTGATTAATTTTAATACCTGATTTTTAATAATGACTGAAACGATTCAAATTTCTGTATTAAAAAATCTCAATTGATTTAAAATGACCAATTTTCAATAAAACAACTTAACACATTAATTTAGCCAAAAATAACCAGGTTATGGAAACATAATTAGGGCTGTGTGAAAGAATATTATCTTTCATTTGGCAAAACAGGTAATTGTTTACTACAAAAACGCCTAAGAAATAACCTAATTTTTTTTTTAATCACTTATTGTTTAGTACACATCACTAACAAATCATACATCGGTAATTGTTCACTATTTCACAGTCGCCTCTAATTTTTATTTATTTTTTCACCGTCACCTCTAATGTTTATATTATTATTAAAACTAGTTCGGTATCGACAGATGGAACTGCTGAGTAAACAACTGACTGCTACATGCCTCTTAACCAATTGCCATACTCAAAACTGTAAACAGTAACCATAGCAACACACACTGTTGCCAAGGTGTCCCACACGTGCTGTTATGAAAACCAGTGTGGAATGCCACGCCACGGAGTGAACTGTTAGTGTAGGTTCTATGTAACAAAGTCTGTTTGTTAAGAGTGCTGTGTTTTCGGTTACCCTTTTTGATTATTCGAGAGAGTATGTTAGTTTAATACTTAAATAGTTGTGTTGCAGATACAAGTGTATTGTTAACTAATTTCTAATTACTTTACTAATTTCTGACTAATTAACTAAGTGTAATGAAAACGTGTGAATCAATTATTAACTAAATACGCGTAAGCATGTTTGAATAACATGTTTACCTAAGTATAAATTTACTTTATTTTTTGTCATTTTACGGAACTTTGTGCATGTGATTTTTATTGTAAAACAATTTGTATAAATATCTACATTTTTAAATTTTGAATTCTTTAAAATACGTAACAGCTTTAACCTATACATGTTTACATTCAAACAGAAGGTATGTCTGAAAGTGAGGAAGCTGGGAAAAAGCGTGGTCGACTGCGAATACACCCGGTAAAAGAGAAAACATATTTCCGGTCATGGAGTACCAATTAGAGGGCAGTCCAGAGAATTCGTTTGTTCTTGAATTCGAGATTATTTCGAGAAAGAGAAAGAACATGGTGGGCCTCTGATTTTAGTTAGTCAAGTTGTTGATAGAACAGCAGCTGCACTCTCTATAAGTAAAAATACGATCGTAACGACAGGTAAAGAGAAGTTTAAACAAAGTGAGAAGGCGCTTCTAAACTGGAAACACCATGTAAAAAAGACGGATAGAAAAACGTGTTACTAATATGCATGCTTTTGCAGAAGATGGGATCCGTCGCCATGTATATGAATATTACAGTCATAAAGAGTATCCTACAATAAAAAAGCTACTAGTTACTCCTCATGATGCAGAGCTTTTCACTGGTAGCCACTCGTCTTTACACTCCGTAATTAAAAACTTGGGATTTATTTTTATTACAGTTTCGGGTAGAAAAGTATTAATGGAGCAACAAAACGTAGCTGCTTCTTGCTGTAGGTTTCTTAGACGTGTAATAAATGAAAATTTTAATAACATTGTCTGGGTTGATGAAACATGGGTGAATGCAGGACATTCTTTAAAAAAGTGTTGGTCGGACGATTCTACAGCGGTAACTATGCTAGTGCGAATTGGAAAAGGTGGAAGACTTATAATTATCCATGCTGGAAATTCTCAGGGGTTTATTCCCAATTGCCTCTATGTATTTAAATAAAAAAAGACGTCCATCATGAAGAAATGAATCACAATAAATTTAAAACGTGGTTTATTTGAAGAATTCCTGTTACATAATATTCCTCCCAATTCAGTGATCGTGACGGACAACGCACCATTCCATTCAGTAATTAAAGACAAGGCTCCAACAATGGCTTCAAAAAAGAAGAGATGGTTGAATGGTTAAAACATTTCATTGACAGAGGATATGAAAAAGGCTGAGCATGAAGTTAGTACTACTTAATAAACCAAGGTTTCCTGTGTATATTGTTGACGAGCTGGCTGAAAGTTACGGTCATAAAGTCATCCGGTTGCCTCCATATCATTGTCACTTTAACGCCATAGAACTAATATGGGCCAGGGTCAAAAAAAAAAGTTGCCTCAAATAATTACTGGGGAAGATTGGAAGAAGGTAGTCGACACGCCAAGTCAGTTATTGAAGACGCTTGGAAAAATAAATGGAACAGCAGGTGGAAGATTTGATAATTTCTGTGAATTGTTCGAGTGCCGGGGAATCAGTTGAATTTGAAGACAGGGATTCTATATTAAGCTGAGTTCACCCGTTATAAATGTAAGTTTTATATATTTTTTAATGTTAGAAGTAATGTTAAATACAAAGTTGGAATATAAAAGTATTTAATTTAATCTTTAACTAAACAAAAATAACAAATGAAATATTATAGTCCAACATTACAATTTCTATCAATTATTATTTCACTATATATAGGCAGTTTCGTTTATGAAGAATTCGCAAATATTTATGCTTGCTTAATACCAAATTATCTGTACTTATTAAGTTCATGATATAATAATAGAGTAATTATTTATCAAGTTTTTTCGAGTAAATTATTATGATATTAAATCTATACCAAAATATTAAGTAAGATCTCAAATTACCAGAGTGAACTTAACTAGAATTATCTTGTTGGTACATCCTCTTCGTTCACTTTTATAAATATTATATATATATAAACTTTCACTATGAACTTACTTTATGGTTTTATTTCCCAAACGTTTCAACGTGGTATATGTCTTCTTCACTGGGAGTAAATACTGAACCAGTATTCAGTATTCAGTTTCAGTATTTACTCCCACTGAAGAAGACATATACCACGTTGAAACGTTTGGGAAATAAAACCATAAAGTAAGTTCATAGTGAAAGTTTATATATATAATTAGAATTTGTGTAACATAATTCATGTCATTTCACACAAAAATTTTTTTAGGTGATTGTGAACAGATTAGTCTGCATTAAGATTAAGGGTAATAGTTCCGATTGACACCCTTGTCTGGAAAAGCCACGAAACCTGCAAAAACCAATGTTTTTGCAGGTTTTATATAAACTACATACCAAAAATAGGTGCGGAAGCGAATAATACGCAAAAAAAGTTTTTTGCAAAAATTTATTTTGGGGCCTAAATAATGTAAAAATGCGTTATTTCGTATTTTACATGAAACCTATGTATAAACAAAATTATATATCACTCTTTTTGAAACAGAACTCAATGCTGTAATGTCCAAAAGCACCTCCGGTGCCGCTCGGCCCGTTGGCAGGCCTCACAGAGTCTATTCACGTGACAATACCTAGACCGCCCCGTCTTCGTGGCTTCGCCTCTCAGAACATATTACACAATTCTCAAGTCATTAATAACTCTATGACTCCAAATGGTATATATATCTACAGTATATTCATACGTTACATATGTCATTTGTCTAAATCTAATCTCTGCGCACTAGCAAATGAAGGCATACCTGTGCTTGAGTCAGTATTTTTACTACCTCAGTAAGTAACAGAAAATTTGATGTGATGTTCTGCACAACCGAGTTTTCATGTGGTACTTGCATTTACAAACAGCATGAAGACTACGGGAGTAAATATTTATTAATTGTAACGTTATTCTGCATATAATATGAATAATAGAATACACTACGTAAAGTACGTTATTGTGTTTCAGTGTTGTATTGCTATAAGTTTGCATTTTTTTCGCAACTTGCAAATAAAAAGTTCAAGTTTTTCGTTTCCACACCTAGGCTTGACCTGTAGTTTATGTAGAAACAAAAAATACCCATTTTTTGTTTAGGTTTCGTGGCTTTTTCAGACAAGGGTGTCCATCGGAACTATTACCAGATTAATACACAGTATAATACGTAAATGTTATTGCAACCATAAATTAAATAATCGTATTCACTACGATATAAACTACGCGACTTCACTACAAAAGCATCTCTAGATGTCTTACTGTAATTAAAAGTATATTTACGAATAATTATTATTGGTTACGAACAGTTTGAAAAGCCCGATTTGGGACTACAAAATTATAGCTTAAGGATTTTAAAAGGTTGGAAAATTAAATATAACAATAAAACTAATTACCTAAAACTATAAAGCTATATGATAACTAATTATTTGTACTTACCTCTAAAACGTAAAATGAATTATTTCGTTATATGGTTTCGTTAATAATCACAAAAAGAACTCAACTCATTTAAAATACAACAGTGTTTGAATGGAACGACCAGAGTATGAATCGGTACGAATATACAAAGAACGACTGACTAGTCACGTTAGATACCAGTACCATAGTTTTACGTGAGAAAAACTGCTCCGTTCACTGACTCTGGGATTGGAATTGTGTACGATAATTTTGTGCCATAAAGACGTTTCCTGGATTCATAAGTTGGATAGCTCTGCGTTGCTGTCGGCGCTGTTCAATATAACTTCCTCTCTGTCTAAATACGCACTGTTTCCTTTTATATATAGTTCAAACCAGAAAAGCCAGTAAAGCACCCGATTCGCACACCACGTGTGTTTTGTATTACTATATATTTTACCCCATTACTGCTTTTATACGTACGCGTTCTCGAACGTAAAAAAGTAGTCAGCAGTTGCTAAAAAACACATATTAATAATGTCGTACTCTTAACTTTCATTTTTTTAAATTCCACGATTCCCTGAAAATTCACGTAGTTTTCCCGGTCAATGAAATTCACGCACAATTCCCGGTTTTCCCAGTCGGTGGCCACCCTGTGGGGATAATAATGGGCGGCTGAACTGAAGCATAGCGCTGGCCACACTGCCTTCCTTGTATGCCGTATGGCTCACATTAGGTAGCCTACCCTGCCTACTCCTAAGCTACTTTGGTGGTATACATGGGAACCATTATTATTATTATTATTATTATTATTATTATTATTATTAATAATTTAACGATTTTAAAGTCATTATGATCATTACTATGTATGCATATTATACCTTAATATAATATTAAATAACAATTATGTGAGCTTCGCCGTAAGTGGTGTATTATAGCTGGAGCATCAGGTACTCACAGTGTGTGCATGTGCTCCTACCATCAAAATGTGAAACTAATGATAGAGGGTGCTAAATTAAATGTAAATTATAAAGACTTAATTGAAATGTTGGCTTGTGATACAAATAATTACAACTGTATGATGAGTGATTGTGAAAACTGTGGGGATTCAGAGGGACTTCTAAACATTTTATTGAAATCGGATGAAACAGAAGATATCCCTGACAACATTACAGAGGTGTGAAAATTATTAGAATAATTGTGATTTTTTTAAATTTTTTTTGTTCTACTTTTAAGTAAAAGCAATACTTTATGACATATATCTTTTTAGTTGTTGATATAATTCATTTTTCATCTCTTAAGAATGATTTGGTGTATATATTTTTTAATTTTGAGTGGTTTCAACGTATTTCAAAATTTTTTTTCAGAAATGTCAAGTTGGCATCACTGAATAGAGAAATCAGCTGGTTAACAGATGATTTTCAAAGTGAGGTTATGTTATGTTTTGGTGTTGTATCATTATTTCATGTTGTTACAGGTTACCAGGAGACTTTTTGTGCAGTTTTTACAGTTTTAGCGTAAATTTTCACAACTTTTAAGTTAAATATTGTACTCTACAGAACTTTGTGTTTTGTTAGGAATTTTTAGACAATGGGCAAGATAAGTGATCTTTCTCCTAGAAAAGTGGCTCTGGCCAAAGTGTCTTTTGCAAGAAAAACGATATACACAAGGAGAAATAGCAGATACGTTAAACATTTTGCAAACATGTGTGTAGATTGAAGAAATCTTTAGACTCTGGCTCTGAGTATGCACCCTCTCATATAGGAAAATGTGGTCAGAAGAATAAATTTAGCCCAAGAACGAGAGGAAACTAATTAAAAAAAAAAAAAAAAAAAAAAAGCCACCAGCAAAGACTTGAAAATGAGTATGGAGCAGTATGGAGTGAATGTTTGTGATTCTTCTATGCGTCGAAGATTGATCGCTGCTGGACTCCCTGCATGCTGTCCTCGAAAGAAGGCTAAAATCACACCTGCTATGGCAAAGAAGAGGCTTGCTTGGGCAAAAGAAGTAAAAGAACAATTCGGAAACGACTGGAGCAAGGTAAGAAATACTAAGTTTCCTTTAATTAATCAGTAAATTTAAAGTTTCACTTTTTCATAAAAACATGGAAAGAGTATTGAAAAGTACTGACTAAAAATTTACAGCACAGCTGCCTTAGGTGGTTTATACTGTACTGAAGGATATTTTTATCTTTCAGGTTTGTTTTTCTGAACAACCTTTTGTTGGTTTGTTGAATTATATCAACAACTAAAAAGATGTATGTCATAAAAGATTGCTTTTACTTAAAAGTAGGAAAAAAAATTAAGAAATCACAATTATTCTAATAATTTTCACACCTCTGTATATTCAAACAGTAGTTGACTGTTGACGGGGCAGAAATGATGACTGTAACAAAACCAAGAGATGAATACTTTGAATCCTTTGTAGAAAAAATAGATAATCTGAAAGCTCATCATTATGACTCAAAAATCCAATCTGCTTCTTTCAAAGATATGAAAATCACTGTGACTAAAGAAGAATGTGTTGTTGTAGCTGATTTTTTTGAAAACTTCTCGTTCATTGTACAGAATGAAATCCAAAGTTTTCATTGGGTCAATAAACAAAATACTATTCATCTGTTTGCATATTATTTCTGTGATGAAGAATCTGGATTGGTAAAAAGTCGAAGCATTTGTATTCTAAGCAACCACCTACAACATACCACAGCAGTGGTCCATACTTTCCAAAAACATTTAGTTGAAGACATCAAATGCATCGCTCCTGCTGTAAAAATATTTTCTTAATCTCTGTCACCATTTAAATGATTTTGGTTTAGAAGCTGAATCAAATTTTTTTGCCACAGCTCATGGCAAAAATGCTTGTGACGGTATTGGTGGCACCACCAAGAGGAAAGCTACCAAAAAAAAAGTCTACAGTCTCCTGCTAACAATCAAATATTGACTCCTAACGAACTGTTTGAGTTCTGTTCTTAAAATTTACAAGGGTTAAAATACATTTATGTTGATGAAGACGAAGTTAAGGCAAATGAATGTGAAATTCAAATAAGATTCCAAGCTTGATTTAAAGTAAAAGGTACATGATCTTTTCATAAAACTGTACCTATGTCAGAACAAAATAAGATGCTTTAAAACTTCAATATCAGTAACATACAAAGAAATATTAACATTCAAAAGAGTCAGGTTAGCTTTCCACGAAGAAGACATCATTGCTTGTGTTAACGACAGAAAGTGGTGGCTGGGAACAATCAAACCTGTCATGTGCCGAGTTTTGGAATAACTCGGCTATTTCCTAGTTAATTATGTGACTGTCATTGCGGGGCTTGTTAATTAATTATCTTAGCCGTGCCTGCTGCATTATCATTACTTTCGCTATGTTGATCCGCGCGCGCTCTGGGATCGAGGCGGCGTAGTTGATTTTTCCGTGCAAGCTGAGGAGTTCACTTACAGCGCTTGAATTAGACAGTCGTTCTCCTCCTGGCTGCAGTGAGATTTGGATTTTTAAGTTTGTCTATCTGCTATGCATAAATAATCGCTCAGCGACTCTCCGGTAAGTGTATTTAAGGTATTCTACTTAGTATTTGATAAAAAGAATTGTATTTTAACTTAAATCAACGCCGATGCAAGGCGATATAAATACGTGAAGTTACCACGTGGGGAGCCCAGGTTAATTTCTAATTATTCATGTCTTGAATGTTAACACTGGCTAAGATAAAGTAGTTGCAAGGTATTTATAGAGTATTTATGTCTGTATATTTTTTTCTAATTATATCACGTGGGGCGTAAGAAAATTTATTTTGTTTTTTGGTTGAAACAACGTGCTTATGAACCTGTTTGAGTTTGCAACTTATTTCGAAATTGCATTAAGTGATTAATTAGCAGACGAACAGTCTATGTATAACTAGTTATTTAATTCTAAATATTTTTTTTACTGAAGGTAATTTCTGTGCATACTTGAATTTCAAATTTTGTTAATTTAAAACTGAGCATGTGGTAGTGTGAGTTATGCTGGTGTGCGGTAGCGTGATAATTTTACTTTGTAGGCTAATCTGCTTCTTACTTTTTGTTCTATTCTGATTACTCATGTCGAAACCTTGTACAGTTCATCTCAAATGCTAGCGGCGGTCGGTTCGCCCGCTGTCTTACTGTCATATTTCTTGTCGCAACATTTAATGTAGGCCTTAGGCCAACACATTTCACTTATGGCTAACTAGGCCCGTTATTAATATAACTTAAAAAATTTTGATACTTTCTATATACGACATGCTCATAAGCCAACCTTTTATTTAAATAACTGCTAACTACATATGTAATGTAAATTTGAACATCAATTAAAATGAATTTAATACAGTCCACAATTTTCGTCATTTCTGCTACCTGGTGATTCATCAATGCACGCATTTACAAGCTACATTCTTTTACTAAACATTTTTTGGTCCACGCCGACTGGATTCTCCACATTTTTTGGTCCTCACAGTACGGATCACTCATATCACTAACCATTTTTTGGTCACTCCGGACCTGGATTTTCCATGCGTCATTACCATTTAATATTTTTCTGCCACTATTTCTGGCCATCATGGGCGAATTAGCTAGCACATCAGCTGATACGACCGTGGCGTGATTTCCATCAGCATTTCGCTCGTCACCTTTGAGCCTTCTGATAACATCTTCGCAAGAGCCTGCTAGCTACAGTGCTTTACACAAGGCGGTCATCTCTACGAGCTGTGTTTGCCATCTTCACCAAGGCGTCGACGCTGCAGGACATCGCCTACAAGGTATCACCTCAATAACAGCGTAACAAGGTGCGTACAATGGCTGAAGAAGGCCTCAAAGTGTTAACCAGAAAAAGAGGCGGCTTAAGGTCCGCAATAGTGCGAATACAATCTGCCGTAAATAACTTTGATATAACTTCAAACACAAAACATTTTTTAACTGTAAGGCTAGAAAGTCTCAAAAGCTTGGCGTCGAAGTACGACGAGGTGCAGTCTGAAATAGAACTTATTAGTAAAGACACGAGCGCGGCTCAAGAAGACCGAGTTGAGGTCGAAGAAATGCTATATTCGACTGAAGCAAATATTTTGCAATTACTTGATAATTTAATGTTCAGACTGTACCTCCCGTATTATCGACGCACATGCAATTAAAACCAATAAGTTTGCCCTGCTTCTCAGGCAACATATTGGAATGGCAACATTTTTATTCAATTTTTACGGACTTAGTGCATACAAGATCCGATTTAACACCAGTGCAGAAATTACATTATTTACATTCTTCTTTAAAAGGTGAACCTTTAGATTTAATTAAGTCATTACCCATCTGTAAGGAAAATTATTCAATAGCGTTGAGTTTGCTGTCCGAAAGGTATGACAACAAGTTCATACTACCAAAATACTATGTTCAAAACTTACTTCAAGTCAAGTCGACAATTAAGTACTCTGTCCAAAGTTTGGCAGAATTCACAAACACAATAACGTCTTCCGTCAATTCACTGGCGGCAATGCAGCTGTCAGTGAATTCATTTGAATTTATTATTATACAATTACTATCCACTAAACTTGACCCTATTACTTTTAAACTATGGAAGGAGTCAACAGACCCTGACACTTTACCTAGCTTTCAAGATTTCACTCATTTTTTAAACTCACGTAGACAGCTGTTAGAAAATACACTGCCTATCGAACCCGGACAGCAACTCAACAAACCTAATGTAAGACTTAACAATAAATATGATAAATATAACTCAAGAAACACTGCTGGCAGCACTACATTTAAGAGTTATCACTCAGCGGCAAACCATTATTCATGTTTGTGTTGTAAATCCAATCACCCGCTTTACATATGTGATAAATTTCATACATTAAGCACTGCTGAGCGGGGACAATTTGTTTCAAGTCATAAATGTTGTAACAATTGTCTTAGGTCAGATCACCTTGTATCTAGCTGTAAGAATAAGCAGGTGTGTAAAATCTGTTCAAAACGACACCACACATTGTTGCACGCGAACAACGTGCCAAAATCAATATCTGCCAGCAGTAACTATTGCTCGCTCAAATTACAATGCAAGAACAATGTTCTCTTATCCACAGCAGTTGTATTTGTCATTGATCAGGCTGGCAACAGACATAGGGCGAGAGTTCTTCTAGACGCCGGTTCACAAATAAATTTTTGTACAAAAATCATTTGCAAGGAAATTACAGCTTAAATTAACTAAATCCAACATACCAATCACGGGCATAAACAATACAGCGTGTTACGCAACTGATCTTGCGTCTATACGCATTATTTCTCGTTATCAGAGATATAGCTTCGAGGCGAAATGTGCTATCTTATCTACGTTAACTCACAATCTGCTGCAAATTCGTTTGATATAAATCAATTCCACATCCCGAACAAGATTTTCCTGGCTGACCCAGATTTTAACATATCGTCGCAAATAGACATACTATTAGGGGCACAATTTTACCTGGACTTGATCTTAACTAATAAATACATACGCGGCCCTAATTTTCCCATCATTCAGGAAACAAAGCTAGGCTACATTTTGGCTGGCAACTTGCTCAAACACTGCCGCAACGAGGGTCCTGCTGTTTCGTTCCTAGCAAGCAACAACGACAGTCAAATTCTGCAATCTCTCGAAAGATTTTGGAAAGCAGAAACTATCCCTGACAACACCCCTGATAACGAGTCAGCCTGTGAAGAGCATTTCATGCGCTCTACCCAGCGCAACCACGAGGGTAGATTCGTGGTTTCACTTCCACTTAAGCCCGATAATCTCCACTTGGGGGAATCTTACACTAGTGCTGAAGCAAGATTCTTAAGCTTAGAGCGTCGATTTAGGCGAGATGCTAAGCTCGCGCGTGACTACGCAGACTTTAATAAAGAATATAAGGATCTTGGGCACATGACACTTATCGATGATGGCGCTATCAACTCAGGAGCGTCAAATATTTACTACCTGCCTCACCATGCCGTATTTAAACAGTCTAGCTTGACCACAAAACTGCGCGTCGTTTTTGATGGTTCGTCCAAGACTACCAATGGCCTTTCTCTAAATGACATATTGTTGGTAGGCCCGAATGTTCAACAAGACCTTTTTTCCATTCTTTTGCATTTCCGCATGCATAAATATGTTCTCATCGCCGACATCGAGAAGATGTATCGACAAATTCGCGTGGCTGAAGGGGACTGTCACTATCAACGCATTCTGTGGCGTGATTCTCCTCTCGAACCATTTAAACATTTTGCATTGCGAACGGTAACCTACAGCACGGCTAGTGCTTCGTTTTTGGCCACTCGCTGTCTTGTACAAATTGGTAGGGACCATCAAGCTTCCTTTCCTGAAGCGGCGTTAGCTATAACGAACGATTTTTATGTCGACGATCTGCTTACCGGTTCGGACACCATCCCTGATCTGACCAAGCTGAAATCTGATCTAGGTGCGTTATTAAGTCAATATGGTTTCACGCTGCATAAATGGGCATCAAATGAACCCACAGCGGTCGCAAATCATGACAATTTTTCACGCCCCCTAAACAAACAGGACAATGTGCATACCCTAGGCATTCTTTGGAATAATACTGCCGATTCATTTTTGTTCGACATCAAATCATTTCCCGTTGATTCAAGCATTTCCAAGAGAAAAATTCTTTCGATTATTGCTGGAATATACGATCCTCTTGGTCTAATCGGTCCAGTTGTCTTTTTGTACAAACATTTTATGCAGCGACTTTGGCTTTGCAAGCTTGGTTGGGATGAACCGATCTCCGGTCAATCACGTTCGGATTGGCATTCTTTGTGTGACAAATTGGGTCTGATTAGCAAAATTGTGGTCCCACGGTCTATTCGTTGCAAGCGTGAGGCAAGTACAGTTGATTTGCATGGTTTTTCGGATGCTTCTGAAAGGGGGTTTGGCTGTTGTATTTATGTCAGAGTCATTTATCAAGATTCTTCTGCCTCCTGTCAGGTGTCACTACCTCGCATCGAACTCTGCGCTTGCTTGTTGTTATCGCGACTCGTATTTAAGGTCATTCCTGCTCTTTATTTGTTTATTGATAATGTTCATTTGTATTCTGACTCTATGGTGTCTCTTTACTGGATTCATGCCCAGTCTACGCGGTGGAAAACATACGTCGCTAATCGTGTTGCTGAAATTCAGCGTCTTACGCAAACTTATACTTGGCATCACATCAATTCTAGACACAATCCTGCTGATATTATCTCCAGGGGGTGTCTCCCGGACGTTTTGCGCGATTGCTCGGTTTGGTGGCACGGTCCCAGCTGTCTGTCTCAATCGTCAGAGTCCAATCCTTTTCCATCCTTCGTACCGCCCACTCCGTCGTCTTCTGAAGTCACTGCGGAAGAGAAACATACCCATAACCTTTCTCTAATGTCTACCCTGGCTATCGACCTTTCTTTGGACTTTTCCTCGTTGCATCGTCTAACGCGCGTATACGCTTACTGTTTTCGGTTCATCAGAAATATTAGACTCTCAAGTGCTGACAAATGTACGGGCGATCTTACCCCTGTAGAAATTCATCATGCTCTCAATTTCTTCATAAAACAATCTCAGTCGATCCACTTTGCAGCCGAAATTAATTGTCTTCATAACGGATCTTCTGTTTCCATTAGGAGTAAGTTGGCTTCTCTCGACCCGTTTCTTGATGATTCTGGAGTGATACGCGTAGGCGGGCGATTACAGCATTCTCAATTACCTTACGACTCTAAACATCCTATTGTATTACCCCCATCGGCGCATATTACCCGCCTTATCATTGAACGTAAACACATTCGTTTACTTCACGCTGGTGCTCAACTCGTGCATCATTCACTGCGCCAACGTTGGTGGATTGTTAATGCCAGGTTAGTCATTCGCTCCATCATTCGAAAATGTGTAAAGTGTCTCAGGTTTAGTGCCATACAGCAGGTACAGAGGCTTGGTATTTTACCATCTCCTAGAGTCACTCCTTCAAGGCCGTTTCTATTTTGCGCGGTTGATTATGGTGGTCCCTTCATGATCCGTCATGGCGGGCAGAAATCCAGAACTCTTTCTAAGGCATACGTATCTTTGTTTATTTGCTTAGCGACTAGGGCTATTCACTTGGAATTGGTTTCCGACCTTACGGCCAGTGCGTTTATAGCTGCATTACGTCGTTTCATGGCCCGTAGGGGCATACCCAGTCAATTATACTCCGATAATGGCACAAACTTTAGGAAGGCCCGCAATATCTTACATGATATCTACAACTTTTGGCATAATAAGGATGCCATCTCATCGATCAAGTCATTCACGTCCTCTCAGGGGATATCATGGTCATTTATTCCGCCCTCCTCACCTCATTTCGGTGGCCTTTGGGAGAGCGGCATAAAGAGTTTGAAATTTCATCTGCGCCGCGTGGTAGGCAAATCTATACTCACCTTCGAGGAGTTCACGACAGTTTTGTCTCAGATAGAGGCATGTCTGAACTCTCGACCTTTATTTGCCATCTCTTCAGATGTAAACGACCCGGTGCCACTCACACCTGGCCATTTTTTGATTTGCGCACCCTTAACGGCGATACCGGACCCAGACTTATCTCACATTCCTATTTCTCGTCTTGGGCGTTGGCAACTTCTACAAAGGTTTGTCCAAGGCATATGGTCTCGCGACTATTTGCACCAGTTGCAGCAGTGTCACAAATGGAAGTTCGCTAAGGATAATGTTTCCATTGGTGACCTAGTTTGCTTATTGAGGATAATTTACCTCCATTAGCCTGGAAATTTGGTGTAATTACCGCTACATTTCCTGGCCCAGATAACTTAATTCGTGTCGTAGACATTCGCACGCCTACGGGTGTTTTGCGGAGACCAATACATAAGTTATGTCTGTTGCCAGCGCGGGACGAGATTTGACAAGATTATTATGATTACTTAGCACAATGCTATTTTACTTAGCCATTGGTTTATTACTTATTACGACCATTTGGTCAACTTAATTGTGATGCATTATCAAAACATTTTCTTATCAATTTTGCGCCATTGTGTGCTTCTATAATCATCTTTTTGGTGGTATATTACTATTTTGTGTTTGCATGTTAATTTTGTGTGGCATACTATGTCTTACACATTTACATTTTGATGTTTTGGGTATATTTCATGTTTTATGGTGGTCTCATTTTATAAAAATTTGTTATATAATATTTGCATGTTTTACAGCTGCGCAATCATGCATGCATTTCTTTATACTGTTGCTAATATATGTGATTTATTGTTCTGTGAATGTCTTTAAATTGTTCAACTCATGTACTACGTTTGTAATCACAGTATCGTATTTGTTATTTATGACATTGGAATTATTCATATTGTAATTAACTAAATTGTTGTTATTGTATTCATATAACTTGCGTTTATGTAAAACCTATCGTTTTTGCGTCTACCGCATGTAACTATGCCACGTCTAGATTTATTTTATATTGTATTGTTATACTGTATTTATATTTTGTGATTAAGCATGCACAATTATTATTTTTATTTAAATTATGGCATACATGTCATCATATTTGTGCTTGCATTCAGTCAGCTATCTAGCTTGTTCATACATTATTACATATTGTAAGTGTCTGAAACTTCAGGAACAGCATGACTTGGTCAATACATGACACCATGCTAAATATACGCTTAAACATGTAATTGTGACAATTTTGTTCATGTAACTAATTCTCTGTACAGGTCTACTGGCCTCAACTAATTTTGCGGTAACCATCTATGACATGCATAGGGTTACAAACTATCGGTCCATCATGTGATGAGCTTCCGATCATACATTATTAAGCATTGTCTAATTATGTATTTTTTCATGTTTTATAATGTTCTATACTGTACACATACATTATGTGACGGCAACATTTGCCAAAGCAGACATTCACGTTCATGTCTGAAATCAGCTGTTCGCCAACCTTGGCTTACAAACGCTTATCTTTAGGCTTATCTTATCTTTATGCATGCTTATCTCTAAACCATTAACATACAGTTGTTATCTAATCTCATAACTCAAGGTTCAACTTAGCCTTGAAACTAACTCTCATTATTAAGAACACTGTATGTTTTTTAAATTAAGTTACAAGATGTATAATAATTTACTAAAAAGATGGTAAAAAATCAATTGATTTTGACGGGCAGCTTATGTGCGGTAGCGCGATAATTTTACTTTGTAGGTTGGCTAATCTGCTTCTTACTTTTTGTTCTATTCTGATTACTCATGTCGAAACCTTGTACAGTTCATCTCAAACGCTAGCGGCGGTCGGTTCGCCCGCTGTCTTACTGTCATATTTCTTGTCGCGACATTTAATGTAGGCCTTAGGCCAACACATTTCACTTATGGCCAACTAGGCCCGTTATTAATATAACTTAAAAAATGTTGATACTTTCTATATACGACATGCTCATTAGCCAACCTTTTATTTAAATAACTGCTAACTACATATGTAATGTAAATTTGAACATCAATTAAAATGAATTTAATACAGTCCACAATTTTTGTCATTTCTGCTACCTGCTGATTCATCAATGTGTAGCGGGTCAATTTTTGGGTATTTCTTATTTTAACCGTATGGGGCATGTACATTTTTATTTCTTTCATTTTGGGCGGACTTGTAAAAAAGAAGTTGTGAAAATTATGATGTAACGAAATTCATTCCATGGTGTAATAGACCTGTGTTAAGAAACAGTTCGAAACAAAGAAGTAAGGCGCAGTTGTTGTCAAGTAATGCGGCGAAGAATTTACCACCCTAAAAATTCGCAGAAATCTGTACTGGTGTGGCAGTGCACACACGTCACTACTCGCGTAGGAGCGCATACCCAAGCAATGTTGAAAAACCAAGATGGCTAGAGAGAATAATATTCATCGCCTTCTCCAAAAACTTTGCGGAAGTGCTGCTTTAAGTCCCACCCACTTTTATGACATTAGCCAGTGCCTGGTTGAAATCGTCTGCTATCGTCATTCCAACAACTACATGACTAGCATGAGTCGAAACTGTGACGACTACATACAAGGCATTGATGTCCGTCGTCTTGACTAAAATGCTCCTGGAGTGGGGAACTGAGAGACGCAGGCAGTCTGGGGTCGACTCTCGCCTGTGCTGGCCGCCCGTCAACCAGGCTCAGAAACAAATTTTTTTTAAAACTGATATAACAGTGAAATAGCTGAAAACGTTTATGTGACCGCGGTCGGGGAAAAATGTAAAACAACATTAAACACCTTTTGGACATTTCACACGAAATTAGAAAAGAAATGGATGTGCGTGAAGACCACGTGGCCGGGGGTTATTTCGTCTATTGAAAGTGTAAGGGTTGGGGTTTTATAAAGGTATGGGGTATCAAATAAATTAAAATTAATTTAAGTAAAAATGGCAGGCTGGGCTCTCTTGTTTAATGTATGTAAGTAGTAGAAAATAAGAATAGTACGTAAGACGTAATGATTACACAACCTGTAAAACCATAATATTTTTAAAGTATGTAAAATCTATATTTGGAGGAAAAGTAAAAAATTCAAATCTGTCAAATGATTTTAAAAATAAAAGGAAAAGTTAAATTCTCTTCATTCAAAATGGGTATTCAGAATTATTTCGTAACCTCACACTGTTTCTGATCTCGCTTATAGGAGAACTCTGGGGGGACCCTTAGGAACAAAGGTAAGT
Organism: Magicicada septendecula; assembly: GCA_034769895.1. NCBI lineage: Eukaryota > Metazoa > Arthropoda > Insecta > Hemiptera > Cicadidae > Magicicada > Magicicada septendecula. The sequence continues at coordinate 96,293,071 of CM068376.1, forward strand.
AGAAGTGAATTAAATGTATAAATAAGTAAGTTTTTATACAAATGGCGGCCCGAACAATGACATTATATAAAATAATTATATAAATAAGCCGGAAGTCAGAAACAGAGTGGGTAGCGAAAGAATACAAAATACGTAAAATAAGGTTATGTTGTAACTACACGTGGTAGAAAATTTTACAATAAGTTTAGATATAATATGAATATGTAATATTTATTATACGAAAACATTTTTGAAAGAAATAGAATAATTTAAACAAAAATTAAAATGGCAGATAATAACAAAATAATAAGAATGATGCAAGCGCTTTTTAATGCACAGAATAATAAGTTCGATGAGAAATTTAGTAACTTAGATGAGAAATTTAGTAACCTAGATGAAAAATTTAGCGAACAGAAAAATGAAATTAGACAAATCCAAAGTAATCTTAATATGCAATTTGATGAAGTGAAAAAAGAAATTCAAGAACAAGGCTGTATTTATGATAAAAGATTAAGTGAAATAGAGACGCGGTTAGGCAAAATAGCATTAGAAAATGAGAAAGTCATAGACAAATTAAAATCAAACAAAGATAACGGGGTAAGTAGTAGTGGAAATGATAATTTAAATAATGAGTTGACAAGTAATAACAATGATAAGACAAATAAAAATGTGGTGTTAGAAAATGATTGTGTAGATGTTGAGAGTGATAACGTAATTGTCGAAAGAGTAGAAGTTAATAAGATGTTTGTGTGTGATAAATCAGAGAAAGAGAGTAGAAAGAATTTACAGTTAGAGTGGATGCAGGGGGTAGATTTTTCCCGTAATGTTGTAGTGGGGGGTGAAGAAATGGCTTCACGTGAGTATTTGGAAGAGTATAAGTTTGCAGATAAAGTTCCCTTGGTTTTTTGTGCACTTCATAGGTGGTGCCATAATGATGAATTAGTATCTCCTGCATATTTTGAGAGAGAGTGTGTAGTTTGGTATGATGGTGAGAAATGTTTTGAGAGAGAGAGAAAGAGAGAAATAGAGGTATTTAAAGTAAAGAGAAATTATGAAGAATTCGTAGAAAGGTTAGAGTTAGAGAGAAATAATAGTAATAATGAGTACCTACCTTACAGCGAAACTGAGATAGCAGTAGATGATGATAATATAACTCACCTGATTTTAACAAAATATAATAACGGCGACAGGACCATACTCGAGCGTGACCAGGTATATGAGGGAATAATATGGAATAATCATATTAATTCAAACGATATTGTAGAAGAATATGACAAGACAGGTAATCATTATATTGATAATCACGAGATAGTGTATTCAATAGTAAATGACTGGTATAATCATAAGATTAGACTATTATTTGACGATATGGGGTAATTGTGTATTGTTTATTGTTCATGAATGTTTAATGGTATGAATAATGTGGTTTTGAAGTGCATTGTCTTATGGAACGATTTGTGGTTAATGATAAGAAATAATGAGTTGGACTGTATATTCTTTTATGTGTTACTGTCATTATGTTAAGGGTATTTGGGAACTACATTATAATGTACTATAGGTTATGTAAACAATGTGTAAGTACAGTAGAAAGTGATAACATTAATTATCAATTTAATTGAATTTGCAATTAACCAGTATAAATTAATAATAATTATATAATTTCACAGACTAAATAAGCGATGAAAATAATTGTGAACTGTTAAATAATTGAATTAAATAATTGAAAAGTAATTACTTAATTAAGTTAAATGATTTTATGAATTTAAGATTCTGTGATGATTGGTAGATGACTAAACAGATAATACGTTCAAATGGAGGTATATTATTGTAAGGAGAGAAGTGATGAATTTTCTAGTGTTATATCAAGGTAAAATGTGGAAAATAGATTTTGGGTGATAAGAAAATAAGACAGGTGAGTTAAGTAGAATTAAAGTTAAAGGGAATTAGTGAAAATAAGAATGTTGAGATACAGGTAACACACAGAGATAGTGTTAGGTATTTACGGGACACAGTAGTAGTGAGTATATGTAGCGAGGCGTAATGTGAATGAGATTTAAACATATTTGTTGATGATATTTTGTAGTAAGGGTGAGGTGGTAAGGTGTGATCAACGTGCGGCGTTGTGGCGGGAATAGAGTAGTTCGCGTGAGTGTTTGCCGATATTTTGGAGGGGCATTGGCTCGAATAGGTATAGCCAGGTAGGGAACACACATCCTAGTACAACGATGAGCGGTGCCAGAGGTAAGTGGAATTAGTGAAAGGTATTTATAAATGAGAGATTGGTGTCATAAGTGGTTCATAGTGGTTGTTAGTAAAAAAGGGAGAGTTATTTAAATGTCTATTCAAGTGAAAGTATAGAGAATACAGGTGTCACCCAGACTAAGCAATGATTGAAATGTGAAGAGTTAAATAGAAAATTCATAGTAGAAAAGTAATCAGAGATGAAATATAATGTAACATGAAGGGTAATAATAAATTTGGATTGCATAGAATCAAATGATAAACCATTGAGGGATAATTAATAACAGTTCAATTGAAATTAACATGTAATGTTTATAATTTTATCAAGATGTAGGGTATGTAGATTTTTAACAAGGTTAAATGTGATTGGGTTATTTTAATGTAAGAATAGCAATGTTAATTATATAGATATCCAGATCAAGTAGTACATTAAACGAGATAAATAATTTAATCACCCACACTAAAGTAAGATTGTCAAATAGAGAGAGTGATTTATGATAAAGATATAAAATTTTCATTTTGTAAAGCCAGTGACAGAATTGTGATAAAATTTGAGAATAATATAAAATTAAGGTGTTTATTTTCATAATTTAATTTTCATAATAATTTAAATGTCAATTTGTTTATTATTTATATTAATATTTTGTTCATTTTAAATATTTTATTTTATTATGTTTTGTGCTTTGAGTTAGATTGTTACAGATGTTTAATGTAGGTGCAGAAAGCATACGTAACATATGTAGGTCAAGGGTTTTGGACTTGACCTAGTTTCGATCAGCTGATGAGGTCATACACCTACTAAGCTTGTATAGTAGGAATCCAATTTTAATTTGTTTGTTTGATTAATTCAAACCAATATTTGAATAATTTTAATAAATATGTTATTTAATAAATAAATTTAATAAATATTTAATGAATAAATTAAAAATTTTTTTTTTGAATTTTAAATTTTGAAAATTTAAATTTTTTTTGAGAAAAAAAAAACTTGATTTTTCGCCTGCCAGCGAATGAATATTTTAGATAATGATTCTTTTATTATGTGTGCATTAACCATGTTTATTTTATTGTATTGGTAGACTATAAGGGGTTCTCATGTTAGAGTAAGGATGTGTTGAGATTAGTAGAAATGTCTAGGTTAAGTCATTTGAAACAAAAATTTAGAAAAACAAGGAAGAGAATTTTTGATAAAATATTATTTTTTTGAATTTTGAATTTTTTGTTAAATTTTTAATAAATCTTAAAAGCAATTTTTTACTTTTAATGTGTTATGGTAACATGTAATGTTAGTGTGTGTGAGCCCAGTATCTGCTAAAGGCAGCCCAGCTTGCATAAAAGGGGATCCATATCGGTTGAGGATCTGGCATAGTCTGAGCCAGGGTTGAGGATTTTTGGGGGTAGCATGGTAAAAGGCGAGGCGTGCTATGGTGCGAGTCTGCTCGATTTCTCGGTGTTGGGATCTCTTACGGAGAAGTCCAGTGATCTCGTTCAGATGAGTCCATGGTCGCTGAGCCAGGGGGGTCGTGTACCCATGAGATTAAGAACCAGGGGGTTGTTGGCACCAGTTCCTCACCGGTCCTCTTCGGGGTTTGTCGATGAGATTTCTTCTGTTGTGAACAGCAGAATTCTCATCGAGGGGGTATTGTAGCGGGTCAATTTTTGGGTATTTCTTATTTTAACCGTATGGGGCATGTAGATTTTTATTTCTTTCATTTTGGGCGGACTTGTAAAAAAGAAGTTGTGAAAATTATGATGTAACGAAATTCATTCCATGGTGTAATAGACCTGTGTTAAGAAACAGTTCGAAACAATGAAGTAAGGCGCAGTTGTTGTCAAGTAATGCGGCGAAGAATTTACCACCCTAAAAATTCGCAGAAATCTGTACTGGTGTGGCAGTGCACACACGTCACTACTCGCGTAGGAGCGCATACCCAAGCGATGTTGAAAAACCAAGATGGCTAGAGAGAATAATATTCATCGCCTTCTCCAAAAACTTTGCGGAAGTGCTGCTTTAAGTCCCACCCACTTTTATGACATTAGCCAGTGCCTGGTTGAAATCGTCTGCTATCGTCATTCCAACAACTACATGACTAGCATGAGTCGAAACTGTGACGACTACATACAAGGCATTGATGTCCGTCGTCTTGACTAAAATGCTCCTGGAGTGGGGAACTGAGAGACGCAGGCAGTCTGGGGTCGACTCTCGCCTGTGCTGGCCGCCCGTCAACCGGGCTCAGAAACAAATTTTTTTTTAAACTGATATAACAGTGAAATAGCTGAAAAAGTTTATGTGACCGCGGTCGGGGAAAAATGTAAAACAACATTAAACACCTTTTGGACATTTCACACGAAATTAGAAAAGAAATGGATGTGCGCGAAGACCACGTGGCCGGGGGTTATTTCGTCTATTGAAAGTGTAAGGGTTGGGGTTTTATAAAGGTATGGGGTATCAAATAAATTAAAATTAATTTAAGTAAAAATGGCAGGCTGGGCTCTCTTGTTTAATGTATGTAAGTAGTAGAAAATAAGAATAGTACGTAAGACGTAATGATTACACAACCTGTAAAACCATAATATTTTTAAAGTATGTAAAATCTATATTTGGAGGAAAAGTAAAAAATTCAAATCTGTCAAATGATTTTAAAAATAAAAGGAAAAGTTAAATTCTCTTCATTCAAAATGGGTATTCAGAATTATTTCGTAACCTCACACTGTTTCTGATCTCGCTTATAGGAGAACTCTGGGGGGACCCTTAGGAACAAAGGTAAGTAGAAGTGAATTAAATGTATAAATAAGTATGTTTTTATACAAATGCACGCATTTGTACAGTACAGTCTTTTACTAAACATTTTTTGGTCCACGCCGACTGGATTCTCCACATTTTTTGGTCCTCACCAGTACGGATCACTCATATCACTAACCAGCTGGAGTCTAGGGGTATTGTGAATTACGTAACATTTGAGTAATTGCCCATATATATAATTGTCCAGGGTTCCTGATCTAAGCCGATTTCCCGATTCACTCCAGCTGGTGGCCGATCACCTGCCACCAATGGCATTAAACTAGCGATTCTCCATCTGAGCCGCCGGGAGGAGGACATGAACTACACGCGGCAATTACCTCAGGTTTTGTGATGGACTCAGCCAGGTGACATTTATACCTTTCAGAAATATTTTTGGGCCGCTACAATGTAGAACTTATGATTTAATTCCTGGAACAGCTCCAGATAAATGATTTTGTTTGTGCACGAGTCCAGCGGGACATTTAGTGATTATAACCTTTTCAGATTCATTTTTCAAATGCTTACGCCCCCCAGAGTAAGTGTAAACCCGGACGGGGTCATGCATCACCCGATTTTGCTGTTAAAATTTTCTTTCATTGCAAAAGTGTGCGTAACTTAAGGTTACGGATTCGTAGGGCTGTTAATTATACTTGCATTACTTGGTTGGGCATTTTCTTGATGGTATTCATAGATTTATATGGGTTTTGCCTTTTAAGATTATTTAGAGGTTTGGGGGTGCTTTGACCTGTCATCATCACCTGTTGGTGCGGTCATCCACAGGTTTCTGACTTGTTAAATTTTGTTACATCTGGTTTGGCGCATGGCCTTGCCTGTGGTCTACCCATTTCTGTATGAACAACTCAAATATGTTTTATCAAGTTTTACATTATAAATTTTTCTTAATTAAAATTGTTTTATACATTTTTTTAAATTTATGTCAGCAGTTTGATAATTCAGTAATAAGTAAATTTTTGTCATTTTGTAATGGTACAATTATGGTACAAATTTTAGTTAACCTAAATATGGTATAAAAAACCATAAATATTGTATTCCTTCATTTGGTCAAAATTAAATAAACATTTAATAACCTTTATGAATATACCGTGAGTGGGCTATATAATATTTGCCAGGATTCTGACTGATTCATAACAAAAAACGTGAAGCCTCACAAAAAAACAGTATGTCATTTATTGAGATAAAAGCGACGATCTTGATGACGTCAGCGGCCAGGAATTTGTTTCTGCAAACAAGACGAAATTGTAAACAACCAAACAATAGCTAGTGACGTAGATTCACCCCACCTCGGAAATATGGAACAAAGACTCTGTGTCATTTCAACAGAGAACGTGATCGCAGCCGGCCAGCAAATCTTTCACGAAGAGTGAATTTTAACTTTTAAACCACTAAAAGTGGTTAATTAACTATATAAATTAACTATCTGAATCTACAACTTCAAAATGTGACCGGGAAGTGTAAACGGTAAACTCGCGGTGCGCGTAGATTTACCGGACGAACAAAAAACGTGAAGCTACAAAAGCTACAGATTTGGTGAGAACGTTCCAACAACAGCATATTTTCTTGTAATTTCAAATCAAACTTAATTTCACAGAAATGACCAAAAATAAAAAATTTCAAAGTAAATTCAATTCACTAAGTCTTTAAAATTTTAATAAAATGAGCTCAATAAAATAAAATAATCAATTGTACCAGAAAGAGAGAGAGAGAGAGAGTGAGAGAGAGAGAGAGAGAGAGAGTGACTTATGATATAAATGCTGGGTTGTGCATACATATATATCTTAAATTTGTTTTTGGTTTTACGATATGTTTATTATAGGTTTAGATTTACAAGGTTCAATATTAAATATGTTTGTTTATTTAATGATACATAGGACTACGCCCCGAGGCCTAGTAACGTCTGTGTTTGGCGCATGGTCGAGTCAAATATATATGTAAAACTTTCTGCTAATAATAAGTTTTTTTTATAACCATTTCAGAGTATTTATTTCAGATAACACTTCCCGTTCTATAATATCGTTCGCTTAACACGAAACCTGGCCCGTAGAATAAATGTAATATCAGCTGTTGGTAGTTTCCAACATGGCGCCCGTTATTAAACACAATAATTATGTTAAAGACAGTTATTGTGTATTTGTTATAAAGGTATGAAATTTGAAAGATAACATATGGTCGCCTGCGAACAGGGACTCTATATAATATAATTTTATGTAGGGTAAGCCTACGAAGAGAATGGAAAGAGTTATCTGAGGTAATAAAGAAATTTTAATACGTAAACATAACCAAATTTTACGAAGTTAGGTTATACTATTGGATGCATGCCTGTATTATAAATTGCAAATATGAATACTAATGAAGATAATAAAGAAAAAGTCAGCCTCACTGACGGAACAGTTATGAGTGAAATGGATGTTCAACCAACTCAAATTAGTCAGATTGACGAAACAGATACACCTGTATCTGTTGTATATGTAGAAGCAGAGAAGGTCTCTACATCCATGTCTGTTAGTTCAGAAATTAAATCAGACAGTACTGCTGCTATGATGCTGCTCTTATTAAACAAATTCGATGAACAGAGTGTAAAGTTCGATAATTTAGACAAAAAATTAGATGAGCAGAATAGCGAAATTAAAGAGATTCAAAGTAGTTTTAATAACAAATTTGATAAGCAAAATGATAAAATTAAAATTAATTTCAATGAACTAAAAAATGAAATTAAAATAGGTCACGATAAGCTCATTAAGCAGTTTGACAAGGTCATCACAAAATTAGACAAGAATTTAAGTCAATTAGAAACCCAGAAGGTAAATAGTACCCAGAAAAATGAAGTACTGACTAATAAAGTAAACAACAATGATAATGTGAATAATGAATTTACAGATAGTAAGAATATTACAGATAGTAAGAATATTACAGATAGTAAGAATATAAAATTAAAAAATGATAATGAAAGTACTATGAGTGAAAATGAAGTGTTTGAGTGTATTGAGTCAGAAAGAGAGTTTGGAGAAAGTATTTTTGTACAAGGGATGCAGGGGGTAGAATTTTCTTTTGATGTTGTGTTAGGGGGTGAAGAAAAGTCTTCACGTATTTTTTATAAGGATAAGAGTTCCTTCGATTTATATTTGGGAGACGATAGGTCTACAAATAAAGTTTCTTGGTGTTTTTGTGTACCTAATAAGTGGTGCAATAATTTTATGTTAGGGACCCCTGCATATTTGGAGAGAGAGAGTGTAATTTGGTGTTATGGAGAGAAATGTATTAAGAAAGAAAGTATAGAGAGATATTGTGAGAAAAAGAAAGTAATAGAAATTTTTAAAGTAAATGGAAAGTACAGAGAATTGGTAGAGAGGTTAGGCATAGATATGGTATATGAAAATAATGAATACTTACCTTATAGTAACAATGAAATTGAAATAACAATAAATGATGATAATGGTTTTAAGTACTTATCTGTGGTAGAAAATTATGAGGATAATTATAAAATAAATAACCAATTAATAACATATGATATTACTGAGATAAACGCAACCCTACTCGATCGTGACTTGAGATATTTGTTTGATACTTATTTAATATATGAATATGATTATAATGTTTCTAATAATAAAATCTATTCATTAGATAATAATATAAATAGACCTAAGATTCGGATGTTATTCAACGATGGAGGGTAGAGTGTTTCAATTGTGTAATGAACATTAAATATATGTGAAAAGTGGTATTGAATTGGACTGCTATGGACTGAGTTTGATAAATAACAAATTAATATGTTTGGAGTGTATATTTTTCATTGTATTAAATGTATTTATATATCAATGTATTTATGTATTTTTGATGTTGTATTACAGGTATATTTTGTGTACCCTAGTTATTCTGTATTTTAATTATTAACATGTTTTATTTAATTAAACAAATGAATAATATTTAAAGGTCAAAATATTGAATTAAAATAGTACAAAAGAAAGTTGTACTATCTGCAGTAAATTATTAATTGTAATAGAAAGTTTCTATTAATGAAGATAAAGTATTAATTAATATGTATTGAAGGTAATTCATAATGAATAATAATAAATGATAATATTTAAATAAGAATATATATATTTAAAAAGTGAGAGGTACTGTTATGAGTAGGTGAGAGATGAATTTTATAAGACAATAGTCAATGATTACAGTAAGGTAGAATGTTTAAACAGGGATAGAGCCTGGGGATAGATAAAATGCAGGTGAGTTTAATTAATGAAAATGGAGTTAGATAGTTAAGAATTTTGAAGTAAATAATACCAAGAGAGTATTAGATATTTAGGGACACAGTAGTTAGTGATTATTTGTAGAGGTGAATTATTTGTTATTGATGATATTTTGTAGTGGGGGTGAGGTGATAAGGAATAGCCAACTTATAGTGTTGTGGCAGGTATTAGCGTAGTTTTAGGGAGTGTTTGCCGAATTTTGGAAGGGCACAATATTATGAATGTATATAGCCAGTTAGGGAACACCCATCTCTGTGCAAAGACGAGTGGTGCCATAGGATTTAAATGAAATTAGTAAAGGTGTTTATAATTGAGATATTGGTGTCATGATAGGTAAATTTGGTGGTCAATTAGAAGGTGAGTAAGATTATAATAAGTAAAAGTAGAGTGAATATAGGAGTCACCCAGACTAAACAGTGATAGAAGATGAAAGGTTAGGTAGTTAGTGAGGTAGAAAACTCAAAATAGAAAGGTAATGAAAAATGAATAATGAAATAATAATATTAATAATATGAATATTAATAATAAATGTGAAATAATATTATTGTAATAATTGATGTCTAATTAATTAATTAATTGAAATTGAAATTTTTAAATGATTTAAATGCAAACTTAAATAGAATATGCAAATCGTAATGCAAATCTTAATCAAGATTAAAAATGAATAAATTATTTCAATGTATTAAATGTATCAATGTGTATTATTATGTATTTATGTTATGAAATTTTAACATGTATGGAAATAATGTGTATGAAGGGGTAAATATAATTGGCGCTGTTAACACCAAGTATTACCTGTTAATAATAATAATAATAATAATAATAATTTTAATTTAACCATTCAATAAGATTTATGAATAAATAATACCATACAGATTTATTAATTATTTTGTGTTTCTATAATTTGTTTTTCTCCATGTTTGGGAGATTTATAGGGGAATTTCCATATTTTCAATTATAATGTAATTCTTTTATATCAATGTGTTTCTTTTATAATTATACTAATTATAAAATGGAAAGAGTTAAATATTATCGATGGAAATCGAAACAATTTATAAATTCAGGGTTGTCCATATTGAGAAAGGAAATTCTTTATAATTCTTGGGAGTTACGTTTTTAGTAGTATAATTTTTATAACTAGATTTTAGTGGTATATCAAGCAAACCCAGTGCTTATTAGCACAAACCAGCACCTAGCTAAGGGGAACCAGATGAGTTAAGGATAGAGTGATTTACCAAGTCACTATTTTGAGATTTTTCGTTTATTGTTTCAGTGTTTGGTGATATGACAGCGGTCCTGAGCTGGCCAGCGCGTCAGAGCAGGGGCGTTACGAGCCTAAGTGGCCTTATGGTGTTGGGATCTCGAAGGAGAAGTCCAGTAAGGTCATGTAGGTACTGTCATCATCATCAGTCCAAGGGTGAGTTATTTTCTTTTATATAAATTGTAAGGGGGTTGTGGCGACCTATCTTGGCTGATCCCTTTACGAAGTATGAAAGGGTCAATGAAAGTTTTTATGCTTCGACACAAAATCTTTCATTGAGGGGGTTTTGTAATGGTACAATTATGGTACAAATTTTAGTTAACCTAAATATGGTATAAAAAACCATAAATATTGTATTCCTTCATTTGGTCAAAATTAAATAAACATTTAATAACCTTTATGAATATACCGTGAGTGGACTATATAATATTTGCCAGGATTCTGACTGATTCATAACAAAAAACGTGAAGCCTCACAAAAAACAGTATGTCATTTATTGAGATAAAAGTGACGATCCTTGATGACGTCAGCGGCCGGGAATTTGTTTCTGTAAACAAGACAAAATTGTAAACAACCAAACAATAGCAGAGTGACGTAGATTCACCCCACCTCGGAAATATGGAACAAAGACTCTGTGTCATTTCAACAGAGAACGTGATCGCAGCCGGCCGGCAAATCTTTCACGAAGAGTGAATTTTAACTTTTAAACCACTAAAAGTGGTTAATTAACTATATAAATTAACTATCTGAATCTACAACTTCAAAATGTGACCGGGAAGTGTAAACGGTAAACTCGCGGTGCGCGTAGATTTACCGGACGAACAAAAAACGTGAAGCTACAAAAGCTACAGATTTGGTGAGAACGTTCCAACAACAGCATATTTTCTTGTAATTTCAAATCAAACTTAATTTCACAGAAATGACCAAAAATAAAAAATTTCAAAGTAAATTCAATTCACTAAGTCTTTAAAATTTTAATAAAATGAGCTCAATAAAATAAAATAATCAATTGTACCAGAGAGAGAGAGAGAGAGAGAGAGAGAGAGAGAGAGAGAGAGAGAGAGAGAGAGAGAGAGAGAGAGAGAGAGAGAGAGAGTGAGAGTGTGACTTATGATATAAATGCTGGGTTGTGCATACATATATATCTTAAATTTGTTTTTGGTTTTACGATATGTTTATTATAGGTTTAGATTTACAAGGTTCAATATTAAATATGTTTGTTTATTTAATGATACATAGGACTACGCCCTGAGGCCTAGTAACGTCTGTGTTTGGCGCATGGTCGAGTCAAATATATATGTAAAACTTTCTGCTAATAATAAGTTTTTTTTATAACCATTTCAGAGTATTTATTTCAGATAACACTTCCCGTTCTACAATATCGTTCGCTTAACACGAAACCTGGCCCGTAGAATAAATGTAATATCAGTTGTTGGTAGTTTCCAACATGGCGCCCGTTATTAAACACAATAATTATGTTAAAGACAGTTATTGTGTATTTGTTATAAAGGTATGCAATTTGAAAGATAACAATTTCTTTACTGCCATAGCCAGTGCATTAATGTTGAATTGTTAATATGAGCACACTACCGGTTCTTACTTTGTAATTATAAATTTTATTATACTTTTTTTAAATTTATGTCAGCTGTTTGATAATTCAGTAATAAGTAAATTTTTATCATTTTGTGACAGTACAAAAAGTATGATATAAAAATATGGTATGCAAGGTAGTAAACTATGGTATTTCAATGTCTTAAAAATCATTTATATGTGTGATACAATTTCCCTTGGGTTTCGCATACGACGACGCAGATCAGAGACAACAAAACAATTTCAAGGACAGCAGAATACGTGCCGATAAACAGACTTGTAATGGTTACTGTAACCAATACCGGCTCTACTTACTTCTATCTCATTGGCCAACAACGCCCAACGTCATTAAAACCACAATGACGCTATAAAAATACGTAATCAACAAGACTATTATGTAACGAAGAAACAAAGAATGATGACGTTTACACACACACACGTACGTAGAATTTGCGTAGTGTTGAGTCCCAGTCTATACAATACAGCAGCAGTAGTAACACCTGTCTCACAGGCAACCGGCATTTTACACCGGTTTAGTGTTTGAAATAACTCAAAATGTAATCAAAATGTGAAATGTAACCACCTCAGTAAACTTTAGACAGTGTGCAGTGATTGCTTTTCAAAATTAGAAGTAGAGTCAGTGAATTTGATATGATGTAACAACGCCAGCGGAGGGAACAACATGTGATGCACGTCTAGAACTTCCAGTCGACCAAATCAGGGAAGTGAAAACCCAAATTTATATTTAAAGAGCTCTTTAATCAATCATAGAGATGTGTACACAAAAAATAATTTTGAAATTATAAGTATGAATGCGTGAGAGAAAGTAGGGTGTGCCCGATAATGTCGACATCCCATCGGGGTGTTGGTTTGCGTTTTCTTTTAAAGAATTATCATTAAATTAATTAAATATGAAGCAGCTGCATAATCAATATAAAGATTCTGGTAAATTAATGTTTGATAAAATATAACTGATTTTAGTATGAAAGCGAGCCAATATATTTAATGGCCGCCATATTGGAATATTGTCCGGTGTACACAACTAAAAATGCAGAAATAAATTACGATTGATGTTCATGGTGTCAAAGAAACGTATTCTCATTTCAATTCCTCCTTGTGTCAGCATTCACGCTGAGTCGAATCCTGGACCGTTAGGTAGTAATAATAAGTATAATAACAAAACTGAAGCAAACGAATTCACAAATTATGGTGGATACCATAATTATGGTATGTGTGACAAACGTGTCTGATCGAAATAAAGTAAACAAAACAAAATATAGGTTACTGGTTGTTTCCACATACATATACAGATGTATTTTATTAAGAGTATAAAAAACGAGTAAAGTAACAAATGCCGCCCAGAACTAGGGACATAATTGTGTAAAGTAACAAATGGCGCCCGAACAGGGACATAATTGAGTAAAGTAACAAATGGCGCCCGAACAGGGACTATATGAAATATATAAATACATTTTATATAATAACCTAAATTGTGGCAGAGGGGGGACATTGAAAATGAGAATGCGGTTGTAAAGTAGATGACAACGATAAGATAAAGCGACAAACCATTAACAAATTTCATAATGGCAGAGAATAAAGAAAATAATTCTTTATTAAACATAATTGATAGTACAAACAATAGCCAAATAAGCATGATGGAATCAGTAGTTATGAGTGAAGGAATAGTGCACTCAACACCAGTTTCAAATAACAGGGTTGAGAATAATGAGATCATCAAGATGATGCAAATGCTGTTTAGTGAACAAAAAAGCGAAATTAGAGGAATTCAGAATAATTTTAATATAAAATGTGACGAAATAAAAAACGAAATCGAAAAACAAAATTTTAATTTTGATAAACGAGTTGATGAAATGCACGCACGTTTCGATAAAACGGAAGAGAAAATAGTTGCATTAGTTAATGAGAAGTTTGATAGACAAAAGAATAAAGTAGATGAAAATTACGAGAGTAAAATGGGGGTAGAGAATAGTAGAGAATCAGATAAATTGAATGAAAATAAAGACAAGGTAAGTAGTGGTGAGAATTATGATAATAGAATTAAGAATATGGTGTTAAAAAATAATTGTGTGAGTATTGAGAGTGTAGCTTGGTGTGATAAAGAGAGATATATTGAGAGAGAGAAGTGTTATTGGGAGAGTTATTATGAGAGATATTTTAAAAGAGAGAGATGTTTTGAAAGAGAGAGATATTGTGAGAGAAAGAGGGAGATAGAGATTTTTAAGATGAGTAGAACTTATGAAGAATTTATGGAAAAGTTAGGAACAGAGATGAGATATAATAAAAATAAGAACTTACTTTGTAATGAAGCTGATATAGCAGTAGGAGAGGATGATAATGAAAATAATGACTTTATAACGTACCTAGTGGTGACTGATTATACTGGAGGTGACAGGACAATAACCAATCGTGACAGGTTGTATGAGGAATTGATAGGGAATAACCCTATTAATTATGATGGTTTTATAAAATATAAGAATTTAAAGGTGTATTATATTAATGATGTTAATATAATGTATTTAAGAAAAAATAAATTGTACAGACCGAAGATAAGACTATTGTTTAACGATGGAGGGTAGACCTTCTATTGTGTTATGAACATTTAATTGTGTGGACAGTGTTTTTAAAAAATGGACTGATTACGGTAAATGATTTCATGATTAGGTGAATTGTATATTTTTGTGTATTGATGTCTATGTATTTGTGTAATTTTGCTATTGTGTATTCTATGTATTTTTTGTGTGTAAACTATTGTAGAATGTTAAATAAGTAAAAGAAGTTTAATAATGATTTTGAAAGGATATTATGGAATTTAGATTATAAAGGGTTAGTAAATGATTATATATTTGGATATTGAGAGGTATTGTTGTTAGTTGGTAAGTGATGAATTTTGTAAGGGTGTATTAAGTTGAAATGTTGTAAAGGAGTTTGGGAATAAGGATAAATCAGGGCATTGGAGTTAGTTAAATAGAGTTAATGGGAGTTAGGGAAAATAAAGTGCTGAGATGCTGATAAAATATAAAGAGGTGTTAGATATTTTAGGGACACAGTAGGTAGGGATTATATGTAGAGGTGAGTGATGTGAGTGGTAATTATATTTGTTGTTGGTGATATTTTGTAATAAGGGTATTGGTGTAGGAGTCCAACGAGAGATGTTGAGACAGGAAGGGACCGTTTAGCGCCGGAAAGGGTTATCTGAAAGGGTCAGGAACCGATAAGGGAATGAGTTGGTTAGAGGGAATACACACATACTAGTACAAAAATGAGCGGTGCCAGAGGTTTTAAATGGGATTTGTGAAGGGGGTTATTATTGAGATATTGGTGTCATATTAGATTAATGGTTAGAAGCGGTTGTTAGTGTAAAAAAGGGGTAGCAAGGTTAGGTTGACAGATGCCAAAATAAGACAGAGAAAAATAATGAATAATAGAGAGTCACCCAAACGAGTAAGGATAGAAGGGTTAGAGAAGGGAAAATTCATAGTAGAAAGGTGATGTAACTGAAGGGTAAGGTAAATGGAAAGGTAAATGATAATTTTGAAATTTTTGTATAGAATCTAAATGAATGTTAAATGATAAAAGTTAATAGAGAGTTGATATGAAAAATGTTATAAAATTTTGCTACAAGTTATGTAAATTGTTTATTTGTGAATTGTTCAATGTTAGTGTTTAATGTTTAATGTACAATGTTTTATTGTGTTTTCTTATGGCAACAATAGAGTGTGTGGATAGGAGGTTACTACCAAGAGAGTAACGATTATAATATCAAAGTGTTGTAAAGTTTGTCCATTCCTTAGAAACGATGCTGTTATAAAGAAGGTTAAACATAAGAAAAGATCGTAAAGAAAGTATAAAGTTTTAAAGTTGTTTGCCATAATATAGATATTGTAAGATGATATGAAGTAAAATATTAGGGTTAATGGTTGTTGCTAAAGCAGTAAGGTATAGTTTATTTAGGTTAAAAGTAATTGTTTTCATATGGTAAAGGGAGTGAAGATAGTTGATAGAAGTCAAAAGTGTGTACTAGGTACCGGATTGGTAAAAAGGAGAAGTACTTTCTATCCTAATTCTTGTCATACTTTGTGTGAAATTTTTAGAATTAGGCAAACCAATGCCCCGCAACGCAAACCAACGTACTAAGAGGAAACATATCGGTTATGGATATGGATATAGAGAAGGCCATTATTTAAAATTTTGTATCGAATGTTTCAGAGTTTTATGGTGTGGTGACCGCGGTCCTGAGCTGGCTGGTGCGTCAGAACAGGAGCGTAAAGTGCCTCATGGCCTTATGGTGTAGGGATCTCTCTGGAGAAGTCCAGTAAGGTCAGAAGGTGCGAACCTCATCATTGGACCAAGGGTAAGTGATTGAATTTTTTTTATATATAGTAACATTACAGGGGGTTGTGGCTCCATATCTGAGCTGATCCTTTTAGAGAAGTGTGAATGAGTCAATGAAAGTTTTTGTGTCTCGACACAAAACCTTTAATTGAGGGGGTTTTGTGACAGTACAAAAAGTATGATATAAAAATATGGTATGCAAGGTAGTAAACTATGGTATTTCAATGTCTTAAAAATCATTTATATGTGTGATACAATTTCCCTTGGGTTTCGCATACGACGACGCAGATCAGAGACAACAAAACAATTTCAAGGACAGCAGAATACGTGCCGATAAACAGACTTGTAATGGTTACTGTAACCAATACCGGCTCTACTTACTTCTATCTCATTGGCCAACAACGCCCAACGTCATTAAAACCACAATGACGCTATAAAAATACGTAATCAACAAGACTATTATGTAACGAAGAAACAAAGAATGATGACGTTTACACACACACACGTACGTAGAATTTGCGTAGTGTTGAGTCCCAGTCTATACAATACAGCAGCAGTAGTAACACCTGTCTCACAGGCAACCGGCATTTTACACCGGTTTAGTGTTTGAAATAACTCAAAATGTAATCAAAATGTGAAATGTAACCACCTCAGTAAACTTTAGACAGTGTGCAGTGATTGCTTTTCAAAATTAGAAGTAGAGTCAGTGAATTTGATATGATGTAACAACGCCAGCGGAGGGAACAACATGTGATGCACGTCTAGAACTTCCAGTCGACCAAATCAGGGAAGTGAAAACCCAAATTTATATTTAAAGAGCTCTTTAATCAATCATAGAGATGTGTACACAAAAAATAATTTTGAAATTATAAGTATGAATGCGTGAGAGAAAGTAGGGTGTGCCCGATAATGTCGACATCCCATCGGGGTGTTGGTTTGCGTTTTCTTTTAAAGAATTATCATTAAATTAATTAAATATGAAGCAGCTGCATAATCAATATAAAGATTCTGGTAAATTAATGTTTGATAAAATATAACTGATTTTAGTATGAAAGCGAGCCAATATATTTAATGGCCGCCATATTGGAATATTGTCCGGTGTACACAACTAAAAATGCAGAAATAAATTACGATTGATGTTCATGGTGTCAAAGAAACGTATTCTCATTTCAATTCCTCCTTGTGTCAGCATTCACGCTGAGTCGAATCCTGGACCGTTAGGTAGTAATAATAAGTATAATAACAAAACTGAAGCAAACGAATTCACAAATTATGGTGGATACCATAATTATGGTATGTGTGACAAACGTGTCTGATCGAAATAAAGTAAACAAAACAAAATATAGGTTACTGGTTGTTTCCACATACATATACAGATGTATTTTATTAAGAGTATAAAAAACGAGTAAAGTAACAAATGCCGCCCAGAACTAGGGACATAATTGTGTAAAGTAACAAATGGCGCCCGAACAGGGACATAATTGAGTAAAGTAACAAATGGCGCCCGAACAGGGACTATATGAAATATATAAATACATTTTATATAATAACCTAAATTGTGGCAGAGGGGGGACATTGAAAATGAGAATGCGGTTGTAAAGTAGATGACAACGATAAGATAAAGCGACAAACCATTAACAAATTTCATAATGGCAGAGAATAAAGAAAATAATTCTTTATTAAACATAATTGATAGTACAAACAATAGCCAAATAAGCATGATGGAATCAGTAGTTATGAGTGAAGGAATAGTGCACTCAACACCAGTTTCAAATAACAGGGTTGAGAATAATGAGATCATCAAGATGATGCAAATGCTGTTTAGTGAACAAAAAAGCGAAATTAGAGGAATTCAGAATAATTTTAATATAAAATGTGACGAAATAAAAAACGAAATCGAAAAACAAAATTTTAATTTTGATAAACGAGTTGATGAAATGCACGCACGTTTCGATAAAACGGAAGAGAAAATAGTTGCATTAGTTAATGAGAAGTTTGATAGACAAAAGAATAAAGTAGATGAAAATTACGAGAGTAAAATGGGGGTAGAGAATAGTAGAGAATCAGATAAATTGAATGAAAATAAAGACAAGGTAAGTAGTGGTGAGAATTATGATAATAGAATTAAGAATATGGTGTTAAAAAATAATTGTGTGAGTATTGAGAGTGTAGCTTGGTGTGATAAAGAGAGATATATTGAGAGAGAGAAGTGTTATTGGGAGAGTTATTATGAGAGATATTTTAAAAGAGAGAGATGTTTTGAAAGAGAGAGATATTGTGAGAGAAAGAGGGAGATAGAGATTTTTAAGATGAGTAGAACTTATGAAGAATTTATGGAAAAGTTAGGAACAGAGATGAGATATAATAAAAATAAGAACTTACTTTGTAATGAAGCTGATATAGCAGTAGGAGAGGATGATAATGAAAATAATGACTTTATAACGTACCTAGTGGTGACTGATTATACTGGAGGTGACAGGACAATAACCAATCGTGACAGGTTGTATGAGGAATTGATAGGGAATAACCCTATTAATTATGATGGTTTTATAAAATATAAGAATTTAAAGGTGTATTATATTAATGATGTTAATATAATGTATTTAAGAAAAAATAAATTGTACAGACCGAAGATAAGACTATTGTTTAACGATGGAGGGTAGACCTTCTATTGTGTTATGAACATTTAATTGTGTGGACAGTGTTTTTAAAAAATGGACTGATTACGGTAAATGATTTCATGATTAGGTGAATTGTATATTTTTGTGTATTGATGTCTATGTATTTGTGTAATTTTGCTATTGTGTATTCTATGTATTTTTTGTGTGTAAACTATTGTAGAATGTTAAATAAGTAAAAGAAGTTTAATAATGATTTTGAAAGGATATTATGGAATTTAGATTATAAAGGGTTAGTAAATGATTATATATTTGGATATTGAGAGGTATTGTTGTTAGTTGGTAAGTGATGAATTTTGTAAGGGTGTATTAAGTTGAAATGTTGTAAAGGAGTTTGGGAATAAGGATAAATCAGGGCATTGGAGTTAGTTAAATAGAGTTAATGTGAGTTAGGGAAAATAAAGTGCTGAGATGCTGATAAAATATAAAGAGGTGTTAGATATTTTAGGGACACAGTAGGTAGGGATTATATGTAGAGGTGAGTGATGTGAGTGGTAATTATATTTGTTGTTGGTGATATTTTGTAATAAGGGTATTGGTGTAGGAGTCCAATGAGAGATGTTGAGACAGGAAGGGACCGTTTAGCGCCGGAAAGGGTTATCTGAAAGGGTCAGGAACCGATAAGGGAATGAGTTGGTTAGAGGGAATACACACATACTAGTACAAAAATGAGCGGTGCCAGAGGTTTTAAATGGGATTTGTGAAGGGGGTTATTATTGAGATATTGGTGTCATATTATATTAATGGTTAGAAGCGGTTGTTAGTGTAAAAAAGGGGTAGCAAGGTTAGGTTGACAGATGCCAAAATAAGACAGAGAAAAATAATGAATAATAGAGAGTCACCCAAACGAGTAAGGATAGAAGGGTTAGAGAAGGGAAAATTCATAGTAGAAAGGTGATGTAACTGAAGGGTAAGGTAAATGGAAAGGTAAATGATAATTTTGAAATTTTTGTATAGAATCTAAATGAATGTTAAATGATAAAAGTTAATAGAGAGTTGATATGAAAAATGTTATAAAATTTTGCTACAAGTTATGTAAATTGTTTATTTGTGAATTGTTCAATGTTAGTGTTTAATGTTTAATGTACAATGTTTTATTGTGTTTTCTTATGGCAACAATAGAGTGTGTGGATAGGAGGTTACTACCAAGAGAGTAACGATTATAATATCAAAGTGTTGTAAAGTTTGTCCATTCCTTAGAAACGATGCTGTTATAAAGAAGGTTAAACATAAGAAAAGATCGTAAAGAAAGTATAAAGTTTTAAAGTTGTTTGCCATAATATAGATATTGTAAGATGATATGAAGTAAAATATTAGGGTTAATGGTTGTTGCTAAAGCAGTAAGGTATAGTTTATTTAGGTTAAAAGTAATTGTTTTCATATGGTAAAGGGAGTGAAGATAGTTGATAGAAGTCAAAAGTGTGTACTAGGTACCGGATTGGTAAAAAGGAGAAGTACTTTCTATCCTAATTCTTGTCATACTTTGTGTGAAATTTTTAGAATTAAGCAAACCAATGCCCCGCAACGCAAACCAACGTACTAAGAGGAAACATATCGGTTATGGATATGGATATAGAGAAGGCCATTATTTAAAATTTTGTATCGAATGTTTCAGAGTTTTATGGTGTGGTGACCGCGGTCCTGAGCTGGCTGGTGCGTCAGAACAGGAGCGTAAAGTGCCTCATGGCCTTATGGTGTAGGGATCTCTCTGGAGAAGTCCAGTAAGGTCAGAAGGTGCGAACCTCATCATTGGACCAAGGGTAAGTGATTGAATTTTTTTTATATATAGTAACATTACAGGGGGTTGTGGCTCCATATCTGAGCTGATCCTTTTAGAGAAGTGTGAATGAGTCAATGAAAGTTTTTGTGTCTCGACACAAAACCTTTAATTGAGGGGGTTTTGTGACAGTACAAAAAGTATGATATAAAAATATGGTATGCAAGGTAGTAAACTATGGTATTTCAATGTCTTAAAAATCATTTATATGTGTGATACAATTTCCCTTGGGTTTCGCATACGACGACGCAGATCAGAGACAACAAAACAATTTCAAGGACAGCAGAATACGTGCCGATAAACAGACTTGTAATGGTTACTGTAACCAATACCGGCTCTACTTACTTCTATCTCATTGGCCAACAACGCCCAACGTCATTAAAACCACAATGACGCTATAAAAATACGTAATCAACAAGACTATTATGTAACGAAGAAACAAAGAATGATGACGTTTACACACACACACGTACGTAGAATTTGCGTAGTGTTGAGTCCCAGTCTATACAATACAGCAGCAGTAGTAACACCTGTCTCACAGGCAACCGGCATTTTACACCGGTTTAGTGTTTGAAATAACTCAAAATGTAATCAAAATGTGAAATGTAACCACCTCAGTAAACTTTAGACAGTGTGCAGTGATTGCTTTTCAAAATTAGAAGTAGAGTCAGTGAATTTGATATGATGTAACAACGCCAGCGGAGGGAACAACATGTGATGCACGTCTAGAACTTCCAGTCGACCAAATCAGGGAAGTGAAAACCCAAATTTATATTTAAAGAGCTCTTTAATCAATCATAGAGATGTGTACACAAAAAATAATTTTGAAATTATAAGTATGAATGCGTGAGAGAAAGTAGGGTGTGCCCGATAATGTCGACATCCCATCGGGGTGTTGGTTTGCGTTTTCTTTTAAAGAATTATCATTAAATTAATTAAATATGAAGCAGCTGCATAATCAATATAAAGATTCTGGTAAATTAATGTTTGATAAAATATAACTGATTTTAGTATGAAAGCGAGCCAATATATTTAATGGCCGCCATATTGGAATATTGTCCGGTGTACACAACTAAAAATGCAGAAATAAATTACGATTGATGTTCATGGTGTCAAAGAAACGTATTCTCATTTCAATTCCTCCTTGTGTCAGCATTCACGCTGAGTCGAATCCTGGACCGTTAGGTAGTAATAATAAGTATAATAACAAAACTGAAGCAAACGAATTCACAAATTATGGTGGATACCATAATTATGGTATGTGTGACAAACGTGTCTGATAGAAATAAAGTAAACAAAACAAAATATAGGTTACTGGTTGTTTCCACATACATATACAGATGTATTTTATTAAGAGTATAAAAAACGAGTAAAGTAACAAATGCCGCCCAGAACTAGGGACATAATTGTGTAAAGTAACAAATGGCGCCCGAACAGGGACATAATTGAGTAAAGTAACAAATGGCGCCCGAACAGGGACTATATGAAATATATAAATACATTTTATATAATAACCTAAATTGTGGCAGAGGGGGGACATTGAAAATGAGAATGCGGTTGTAAAGTAGATGACAACGATAAGATAAAGCGACAAACCATTAACAAATTTCATAATGGCAGAGAATAAAGAAAATAATTCTTTATTAAACATAATTGATAGTACAAACAATAGCCAAATAAGCATGATGGAATCAGTAGTTATGAGTGAAGGAATAGTGCACTCAACACCAGTTTCAAATAACAGGGTTGAGAATAATGAGATCATCAAGATGATGCAAATGCTGTTTAGTGAACAAAAAAGCGAAATTAGAGGAATTCAGAATAATTTTAATATAAAATGTGACGAAATAAAAAACGAAATCGAAAAACAAAATTTTAATTTTGATAAACGAGTTGATGAAATGCACGCACGTTTCGATAAAACGGAAGAGAAAATAGTTGCATTAGTTAATGAGAAGTTTGATAGACAAAAGAATAAAGTAGATGAAAATTACGAGAGTAAAATGGGGGTAGAGAATCAGATAAATTGAATGAAAATAAAGACAAGGTAAGTAGTGGTGAGAATTATGATAATAGAATTAAGAATATGGTGTTAAAAAATAATTGTGTGAGTATTGAGAGTGTAGCTTGGTGTGATAAAGAGAGATATATTGAGAGAGAGAAGTGTTATTGGGAGAGTTATTATGAGAGATATTTTAAAAGAGAGAGATGTTTTGAAAGAGAGAGATATTGTGAGAGAAAGAGGGAGATAGAGATTTTTAAGATGAGTAGAACTTATGAAGAATTTATGGAAAAGTTAGGAACAGAGATGAGATATAATAAAAATAAGAACTTACTTTGTAATGAAGCTGATATAGCAGTAGGAGAGGATGATAATGAAAATAATGACTTTATAACGTACCTAGTGGTGACTGATTATACTGGAGGTGACAGGACAATAACCAATCGTGACAGGTTGTATGAGGAATTGATAGGGAATAACCCTATTAATTATGATGGTTTTATAAAATATAAGAATTTAAAGGTGTATTATATTAATGATGTTAATATAATGTATTTAAGAAAAAATAAATTGTACAGACCGAAGATAAGACTATTGTTTAACGATGGAGGGTAGACCTTCTATTGTGTTATGAACATTTAATTGTGTGGACAGTGTTTTTAAAAAATGGACTGATTACGGTAAATGATTTCATGATTAGGTGAATTGTATATTTTTGTGTATTGATGTCTATGTATTTGTGTAATTTTGCTATTGTGTATTCTATGTATTTTTTGTGTGTAAACTATTGTAGAATGTTAAATAAGTAAAAGAAGTTTAATAATGATTTTGAAAGGATATTATGGAATTTAGATTATAAAGGGTTAGTAAATGATTATATATTTGGATATTGAGAGGTATTGTTGTTAGTTGGTAAGTGATGAATTTTGTAAGGGTGTATTAAGTTGAAATGTTGTAAAGGAGTTTGGGAATAAGGATAAATCAGGGCATTGGAGTTAGTTAAATAGAGTTAATGGGAGTTAGGGAAAATAAAGTGCTGAGATGCTGATAAAATATAAAGAGGTGTTAGATATTTTAGGGACACAGTAGGTAGGGATTATATGTAGAGGTGAGTGATGTGAGTGGTAATTATATTTGTTGTTGGTGATATTTTGTAATAAGGGTATTGGTGTAGGAGTCCAACGAGAGATGTTGAGACAGGAAGGGACCGTTTAGCGCCGGAAAGGGTTATCTGAAAGGGTCAGGAACCGATAAGGGAATGAGTTGGTTAGAGGGAATACACACATACTAGTACAAAAATGAGCGGTGCCAGAGGTTTTAAATGGGATTTGTGAAGGGGGTTATTATTGAGATATTGGTGTCATATTAGATTAATGGTTAGAAGCGGTTGTTAGTGTAAAAAAGGGGTAGCAAGGTTAGGTTGACAGATGCCAAAATAAGACAGAGAAAAATAATGAATAATAGAGAGTCACCCAAACGAGTAAGGATAGAAGGGTTAGAGAAGGGAAAATTCATAGTAGAAAGGTGATGTAACTGAAGGGTAAGGTAAATGGAAAGGTAAATGATAATTTTGAAATTTTTGTATAGAATCTAAATGAATGTTAAATGATAAAAGTTAATAGAGAGTTGATATGAAAAATGTTATAAAATTTTGCTACAAGTTATGTAAATTGTTTATTTGTGAATTGTTCAATGTTAGTGTTTAATGTTTAATGTACAATGTTTTATTGTGTTTTCTTATGGCAACAATAGAGTGTGTGGATAGGAGGTTACTACCAAGAGAGTAACGATTATAATATCAAAGTGTTGTAAAGTTTGTCCATTCCTTAGAAACGATGCTGTTATAAAGAAGGTTAAACATAAGAAAAGATCGTAAAGAAAGTATAAAGTTTTAAAGTTGTTTGCCATAATATAGATATTGTAAGATGATATGAAGTAAAATATTAGGGTTAATGGTTGTTGCTAAAGCAGTAAGGTATAGTTTATTTAGGTTAAAAGTAATTGTTTTCATATGGTAAAGGGAGTGAAGATAGTTGATAGAAGTCAAAAGTGTGTACTAGGTACCGGATTGGTAAAAAGGAGAAGTACTTTCTATCCTAATTCTTGTCATACTTTGTGTGAAATTTTTAGAATTAAGCAAACCAATGCCCCGCAACGCAAACCAACGTACTAAGAGGAAACATATCGGTTATGGATATGGATATAGAGAAGGCCATTATTTAAAATTTTGTATCGAATGTTTCAGAGTTTTATGGTGTGGTGACCGCGGTCCTGAGCTGGCTGGTGCGTCAGAACAGGAGCGTAAAGTGCCTCATGGCCTTATGGTGTAGGGATCTCTCTGGAGAAGTCCAGTAAGGTCAGAAGGTGCGAACCTCATCATTGGACCAAGGGTAAGTGATTGAATTTTTTTTATATATAGTAACATTACAGGGGGTTGTGGCTCCATATCTGAGCTGATCCTTTTAGAGAAGTGTGAATGAGTCAATGAAAGTTTTTGTGTCTCGACACAAAACCTTTAATTGAGGGGGTTTTGTGACAGTACAAAAAGTATGATATAAAAATATGGTATGCAAGGTAGTAAACTATGGTATTTCAATGTCTTAAAAATCATTTATATGTGTGATACAATTTCCCTTGGGTTTCGCATACGACGACGCAGATCAGAGACAACAAAACAATTTCAAGGACAGCAGAATACGTGCCGATAAACAGACTTGTAATGGTTACTGTAACCAATACCGGCTCTACTTACTTCTATCTCATTGGCCAACAACGCCCAACGTCATTAAAACCACAATGACGCTATAAAAATACGTAATCAACAAGACTATTATGTAACGAAGAAACAAAGAATGATGACGTTTACACACACACACGTACGTAGAATTTGCGTAGTGTTGAGTCCCAGTCTATACAATACAGCAGCAGTAGTAACACCTGTCTCACAGGCAACCGGCATTTTACACCGGTTTAGTGTTTGAAATAACTCAAAATGTAATCAAAATGTGAAATGTAACCACCTCAGTAAACTTTAGACAGTGTGCAGTGATTGCTTTTCAAAATTAGAAGTAGAGTCAGTGAATTTGATATGATGTAACAACGCCAGCGGAGGGAACAACATGTGATGCACGTCTAGAACTTCCAGTCGACCAAATCAGGGAAGTGAAAACCCAAATTTATATTTAAAGAGCTCTTTAATCAATCATAGAGATGTGTACACAAAAAATAATTTTGAAATTATAAGTATGAATGCGTGAGAGAAAGTAGGGTGTGCCCGATAATGTCGACATCCCATCGGGGTGTTGGTTTGCGTTTTCTTTTAAAGAATTATCATTAAATTAATTAAATATGAAGCAGCTGCATAATCAATATAAAGATTCTGGTAAATTAATGTTTGATAAAATATAACTGATTTTAGTATGAAAGCGAGCCAATATATTTAATGGCCGCCATATTGGAATATTGTCCGGTGTACACAACTAAAAATGCAGAAATAAATTACGATTGATGTTCATGGTGTCAAAGAAACGTATTCTCATTTCAATTCCTCCTTGTGTCAGCATTCACGCTGAGTCGAATCCTGGACCGTTAGGTAGTAATAATAAGTATAATAACAAAACTGAAGCAAACGAATTCACAAATTATGGTGGATACCATAATTATGGTATGTGTGACAAACGTGTCTGATCGAAATAAAGTAAACAAAACAAAATATAGGTTACTGGTTGTTTCCACATACATATACAGATGTATTTTATTAAGAGTATAAAAAACGAGTAAAGTAACAAATGCCGCCCAGAACTAGGGACATAATTGTGTAAAGTAACAAATGGCGCCCGAACAGGGACATAATTGAGTAAAGTAACAAATGGCGCCCGAACAGGGACTATATGAAATATATAAATACATTTTATATAATAACCTAAATTGTGGCAGAGGGGGGACATTGAAAATGAGAATGCGGTTGTAAAGTAGATGACAACGATAAGATAAAGCGACAAACCATTAACAAATTTCATAATGGCAGAGAATAAAGAAAATAATTCTTTATTAAACATAATTGATAGTACAAACAATAGCCAAATAAGCATGATGGAATCAGTAGTTATGAGTGAAGGAATAGTGCACTCAACACCAGTTTCAAATAACAGGGTTGAGAATAATGAGATCATCAAGATGATGCAAATGCTGTTTAGTGAACAAAAAAGCGAAATTAGAGGAATTCAGAATAATTTTAATATAAAATGTGACGAAATAAAAAACGAAATCGAAAAACAAAATTTTAATTTTGATAAACGAGTTGATGAAATGCACGCACGTTTCGATAAAACGGAAGAGAAAATAGTTGCATTAGTTAATGAGAAGTTTGATAGACAAAAGAATAAAGTAGATGAAAATTACGAGAGTAAAATGGGGGTAGAGAATAGTAGAGAATCAGATAAATTGAATGAAAATAAAGACAAGGTAAGTAGTGGTGAGAATTATGATAATAGAATTAAGAATATGGTGTTAAAAAATAATTGTGTGAGTATTGAGAGTGTAGCTTGGTGTGATAAAGAGAGATATATTGAGAGAGAGAAGTGTTATTGGGAGAGTTATTATGAGAGATATTTTAAAAGAGAGAGATGTTTTGAAAGAGAGAGATATTGTGAGAGAAAGAGGGAGATAGAGATTTTTAAGATGAGTAGAACTTATGAAGAATTTATGGAAAAGTTAGGAACAGAGATGAGATATAATAAAAATAAGAACTTACTTTGTAATGAAGCTGATATAGCAGTAGGAGAGGATGATAATGAAAATAATGACTTTATAACGTACCTAGTGGTGACTGATTATACTGGAGGTGACAGGACAATAACCAATCGTGACAGGTTGTATGAGGAATTGATAGGGAATAACCCTATTAATTATGATGGTTTTATAAAATATAAGAATTTAAAGGTGTATTATATTAATGATGTTAATATAATGTATTTAAGAAAAAATAAATTGTACAGACCGAAGATAAGACTATTGTTTAACGATGGAGGGTAGACCTTCTATTGTGTTATGAACATTTAATTGTGTGGACAGTGTTTTTAAAAAATGGACTGATTACGGTAAATGATTTCATGATTAGGTGAATTGTATATTTTTGTGTATTGATGTCTATGTATTTGTGTAATTTTGCTATTGTGTATTCTATGTATTTTTTGTGTGTAAACTATTGTAGAATGTTAAATAAGTAAAAGAAGTTTAATAATGATTTTGAAAGGATATTATGGAATTTAGATTATAAAGGGTTAGTAAATGATTATATATTTGGATATTGAGAGGTATTGTTGTTAGTTGGTAAGTGATGAATTTTGTAAGGGTGTATTAAGTTGAAATGTTGTAAAGGAGTTTGGGAATAAGGATAAATCAGGGCATTGGAGTTAGTTAAATAGAGTTAATGGGAGTTAGGGAAAATAAAGTGCTGAGATGCTGATAAAATATAAAGAGGTGTTAGATATTTTAGGGACACAGTAGGTAGGGATTATATGTAGAGGTGAGTGGTAATTATATTTGTTGTTGGTGATATTTTGTAATAAGGGTATTGGTGTAGGAGTCCAATGAGAGATGTTGAGACAGGAAGGGACCGTTTAGCGCCGGAAAGGGTTATCTGAAAGGGTCAGGAACCGATAAGGGAATGAGTTGGTTAGAGGGAATACACACATACTAGTTCAAAAATGAGCGGTGCCAGAGGTTTTAAATGGGATTTGTGAAGGGGGTTATTATTGAGATATTGGTGTCATATTATATTAATGGTTAGAAGCGGTTGTTAGTGTAAAAAAGGGGTAGTAAGGTTAGGTTGACAGATGCCAAAATAAGACAGAGAAAAATAATGAATAATAGAGAGTCACCCAAATGAGTAAGGATAGAAGGGTTAGAGAAGGGAAAATTCATAGTAGAAAGGTGATGTAACTGAAGGGTAAGGTAAATGGAAAGGTAAATGGAAAGGTAAATGATAATTTTGAAATTTTTGTATAGAATCTAAATGAATGTTAAATGATAAAAGTTAATAGAGAGTTGATATGAAAAATGTTATAAAATTTTGCTACAAGTTATGTAAATTGTTTATTTGTGAATTGTCCAATGTTAGTGTTTAATGTTTAATGTACAATGTTTTATTGTGTTTTCTTATAGCAACAATAGAGTGTGTGGATAGGAGGTTACTACCAAGAGAGTAACGATTATAATATCAAAGTGTTGTAAATTTGTCCATTCCTTAGAAACGATGCTGTTATAAAGAAGGTTAAACATAAGAAAAGATCGTAAAGAAAGTATAAAGTTTTAAAGTTGTTTGCCATAATATAGATATTGTAAGATGATATGAAGTAAAATATTAGGGTTAATGGTTGTTGCTAAAGCAGTAAGGTATAGTTTATTTAGGTTAAAAGTAATTGTTTTCATATGGTAAAGGGAGTGAAGATAGTTGATAGAAGTCAAAAGTGTGTACTAGGTACCGGATTGGTAAAAAGGAGAAGTACTTTCTATCCTAATTCTTGTCATACTTTGTGTGAAATTTTTAGAATTAAGCAAACCAATGCCCCGCAACGCAAACCAACGTACTAAGAGGAAACATATCGGTTATGGATATGGATATAGAGAAGGCCATTATTTAAAATTTTGTATCGAATGTTTCAGAGTTTTATGGTGTGGTGACCGCGGTCCTGAGCTGGCTGGTGCGTCAGAACAGGAGCGTAAAGTGCCTCATGGCCTTATGGTGTAGGGATCTCTCTGGAGAAGTCCAGTAAGGTCAGAAGGTGCGAACCTCATCATTGGACCAAGGGTAAGTGATTGAATTTTTTTTATATATAGTAACATTACAGGGGGTTGTGGCTCCATATCTGAGCTGATCCTTTTAGAGAAGTGTGAATGAGTCAATGAAAGTTTTTGTGTCTCGACACAAAACCTTTAATTGAGGGGGTTTTGTGACAGTACAAAAAGTATGATGTAAAAATATGGTATGCAAGGTAGTAAACTATGGTATTTCAATGTCTTAAAAATCATTTATATGTGTGATACAATTTCCCTTGGGTTTCGCATACGACGATGCAGATCAGAGACAACAAAACAATTTCAAGGACAGCAGAATACGTGCCGATAAACAGACTTGTAATGGTTACTGTAACCAATACCGGCTCTACTTACTTCTATCTCATTGGCCAACAACGCCCAACGTCATTAAAACCACAATGACGCTATAAAAATACGTAATCAACAAGACTATTATGTAACGAAGAAACAAAGAACGATGACGTTTACACACACACACGTACATAGAATTTGCGTAGTGTTGAGTCCCAGTCTATACAATACAGCAGCAGTAGTAACACCTGTCTCACAGGCAACCGGCATTTTACACCGGTTTAGTGTTTGAAATAACTCAAAATGTAATCAAAATGTGAAATGTAACCACCTCAGTAAACTTTAGACAGTGTGCAGTGATTGCTTTTCAAAATTAGAAGTAGAGTCAGTGAATTTGATATGATGTAACAACGCCAGCGGAGGGAACAACATGTGATGCACGTCTAGAACTTCCAGTCGACCAAATCAGGGAAGTGAAAACCCAAATTTATATTTAAAGAGCTCTTTAATCAATCATAGAGATGTGTACACAAAAAATAATTTTGAAATTATAAGTATGAATGCGTGAGAGAAAGTAGGGTGTGCCCGATAATGTCGACATCCCATCGGGGTGTTGGTTTGCGTTTTCTTTTAAAGAATTATCATTAAATTAATTAAATATGAAGCAGCTGCATAATCAATATAAAGATTCTGGTAAATTAATGTTTGATAAAATATAACTGATTTTAGTATGAAAGCGAGCCAATATATTTAATGGCCGCCATATTGGAATATTGTCCGGTGTACACAACTAAAAATGCAGAAATAAATTACGATTGATGTTCATGGTGTCAAAGAAACGTATTCTCATTTCAATTCCTCCTTGTGTCAGCATTCACGCTGAGTCGAATCCTGGACCGTTAGGTAGTAATAATAAGTATAAT
Source organism: Magicicada septendecula (assembly GCA_034769895.1). Lineage (NCBI taxonomy): Eukaryota > Metazoa > Arthropoda > Insecta > Hemiptera > Cicadidae > Magicicada > Magicicada septendecula. Next base: position 96,324,029 of record CM068376.1, read on the forward strand.
AACAAAACTGAAGCAAACGAATTCACAAATTATGGTGGATACCATAATTATGGTATGTGTGACAAACGTGTCTGATCGAAATAAAGTAAACAAAACAAAATATAGGTTACTGGTTGTTTCCACATACATATACAGATGTATTTTATTAAGAGTATAAACAACGAGTAAAGTAACAAATGCCGCCCAGAACTAGGGACATAATTGTGTAAAGTAACAATTTCTTTACTGCCATAGCCAGTGCATTAATTGTTGAATTGTTAATATGAGCACACTACCGGTTCTTACCTTGTAATTATAAATTTTATTATACTTTTTAAATTTATGTCAGCTGTTTGATAATTCAGTAATAAGTAAATTTTTATCATTTCTTTACTGCCATAGCCAGTGCATTAATTGTTGGATTGTTAATATGAGCACACTATCGGTTCTTACCTTGTAATTATAAATTTTATTATACTTTTTAAATTTATGTCAGCTGTTTGATAATTCAGTAATAAGTAAATTTTTATCATTTCTTTACTGCCATAGCCAGTACATTAATTGTTGAATTGTTAATATGAGCACACTACCGGTTCTTACCTTGTAATTATAAATTTTATTATACTTTTTAAATTTATGTCAGCTGTTTGATAATTCAGTAATAAGTAAATTTTTATCATTTCTTTACTGCCATAGCCAGTGCATTAATTGTTGAATTGTTAATATGAGCACACTACGGATTCTTACTTCTCAATTATAAATTTGTTATACATTTTATAAGACCGTGCAGTCATGTTGACCTTGCGATGGCACATTAATATTTGGGTGAACATTCCTAAATTTTGAATACTTCTAATAAGGTCCTTGTTGTAACTTTATTATAATCTGACGAGTCAATGGATTTTGTTTTAAATGAAAAGTTTTTAAAGCAGGCTGGGTACTTTATCCGTTTACGGGAGTTTGGGATGGGGGTCTTGGTGACAGATACTGGTCTCATATTATCCTGAGGTATGGTGAAAAGAGAGATATATATATATATATTTATATATATATATATTGTTACGACGGTCTACTCGATCGTCGTAGGTACAGTGGAAACAAAATAAGTACAAGACACCAATTAAATCACTAATCACACCTTTAATTGTTATAGTAAAACAGTTCGTAATTAACAACACAGTGTCTACAACAAATCAAATGAAAATTGTTCATACGCAATAAAATGTCCACTAATATTAAAACTCAACTGTATTACAATTATACCGTCCGAATATAAAACGCAACACTTCACTAATAACTACTTGAACGTACACCGTAATAACCCGAACCGCTCTGTAAATATATCGCACTAATACTCTCGAACCGCACAGTCAAAAATCTCGCATTGAACTGAAAACTAAGGCCGCGACGCGATGTATTTATAGTTACGCTCACACACCAGAAGCTTCCAAACTGCGTCTTATCTCTCGCGAACTACGTAATTGCTACGGCCTTGACACAGTCCGAGCGCCCGAGCGAGGCCTGGCACAGTCGAGAAAATTCTCGCAAAATTCATCTAGTAGCACGTACACCGCACGCTTACGTCGAGATCTTTCTGGCGCATTCGATAAACGCGTAGATTGTTCTATGCTGTCGTAGCACTGCCCCCTCCTTAAGCCTGTTCGTCCCGAACTGGCAAAGCGTCTTCGAAGTAATACTCGACCAGGCGATCTAGGTGGCCATCCTTGCGAAGGATAATTTTCCCGTTCTTCGAATTCAGTCTCGTGTGATCCGAACATCACGTTCCCAGGAATGCGAATTTTTCGCGCAACCACTAGCTTCGCTGGAATCACTCTCGTTGCGTCATGTACTAATGACCTGAATACCACTGGCTGATCCAAGTGTGTTTGGTTCTCGTCAACAACCTCTTGCGTAACCTCATCTTCAGCCACTTTACCCTCGGCCGCTTCTATCAGCTCAGGAACAAGCAAGAGTTTTGTCTCGACACCCATAGTTGGCTCTCCAATCACTTCTTTTGTCGTTATACTTATTTGTACTTCCTCTGCTAGTTCTTCCTCCATTCCGCTTGCAACAGGGAGGTTTCCTCTTGACCAGACTTGTTGACTTTTTCTTCGACTAATGCCACTCGCTTAATCGAATGGTTGGTAGACCCTGTCATTTTAGCCATGCAAAGCTTTATCTTCTCTTGGCCAACTTTCAGGACATTCTCTTTTAAGTCCACAACGAATCCATAGGGATTCATAATGTCCGTGCCAAGAATCACTTCATCGACAATGTCTGCAACGAGCATTTGGTGGCTAAACTCAAGAAGACCCAGGCGTACACGTACGTCTACCTTTCCTAGCACCTTGACGGGGCTTCCAGTCACAGTCTGTATTGTACAAGAGCTAATTAGAGGATGGCGGTTACAGACTAAGTCAGGGCGCACAATGGACACTGTTGCGCCCGTGTCAACTGTAAATGATGTTGGTTTACCATCCGCAAATCCACTAACAATCAAGTTTCCACTGATCTTATGTAGCATGGAAACTGTGTGCTGTTCTGGGCCTTTACTTCTCCAATTGGTGCGATCAGTCTCTTTTCTCTGTATCTTCTTCTCCCAACAGTCTACCTGTAGATGACCACGTTTTCCACAGTTGTAACATTTCGGTCTTCTGTCTTTGTCCTTTGGTTCAGAAGATCGTTGTGGTGCTGCTGACTTCTTAAACTGATGTTTATGAATCGTCTCTTTATGCCGTCCGCTATGGCGATACTGTGGTATTGGATCCGTTTGGCTACAACGTGATGGCATACTTTGATTAATGTAGGTCGCCGACTTGGCAGCTTCAAAACGGAGAGCATGAAAAAGAGCGTCTGATTTATTACCATGCCGAGCCATTCTTAACACTTGTTGTAACTGACGATCTCTGATACCGTCAATAAACATAATGAGAGAAATCCACTTCCGGAAGTCCTCCGATTCTTCGGGATAAGCCAATCTCGTCAGTCGGTCGATATTCGCTTCAAACTCTTGAAGGCTCTCCCCTGAACGCTGTCGCCTCGCTTTAAGTTGTTCACGGTACACTTCGCACAAATGCTGGTCACCGTACCGTAATTCCAGAGCTTTAGTTAATTCGGCATAGACGTTCTGACTGTTAGATGGCACTTTGTGTATTACCTCTGCGGCAGGTCCTTTTAACGCAAGAATGAGTGAGAGGCCTTTCTCTTCTTCCGTCCAGTTATTTAAGCGAGCGGCAGCTTCAAATTGGCGATGATAAGTTGCCCAGTGGGTGCTTCCATTAAACGACGGGGCCTCTGCAAAAACTGACCCTACTTCAGTTAATAGCATTCTTTGATTTCTCTGATATTTTGAATCTTCTAAGCTTGACATACTTGTTTTCATAGTTGACACAGATTTTTCTATTTCAGATATTCTGTCAACTTGTTTGTTCAGCTCACCTTGTAACAGGACAAATTTTGCAGTGGTATCCTCTTGTACGAACGTCTTAACGTCGTCTGCTTGACGGCTAAATTCTTTTTTTCGTCCCTCTGGTATTTCATTTTCACGATTACGTTTTTCGTCTTGTCGTTTTTCTGCTTCTTCCCTTTCCTGTCTTCGTTCTTCTTTTTCTTGTCTCTGACTTTGCTGTAGCATTGCTCGGAATGCTTCTATCATCTGACTGGTATCCATTGTTTATCGATTAATTACGAATCACACTCGTCTTGTACAAAGCGTCCACTGTTTCCACTGTTAACCGTTCTATCCCACTTCTGACACCACTGTTACGACGGTCTACTTGATCGTCGTAGGTACAGTGGAAACAAAATAAGTACAAGACACCAATTAAATCACTAATCACACCTTTAATTGTTATAGTAAAACAGTTCGTAATTAACAACACAGTGTCTACAACAAATCAAATGAAAATTGTTCATACGCAATAAAATGTCCACTAATATTAAAACTCAACTGTATTACAATTATACCGTCCGAACATAAAACGCAACACTTCACTAATAACTACTTGAACGTACACCGTAATAACCCGAACCGCTCTGTAAATATATCGCACTAATACTCTCGAACCGCACAGTCAAAAATCTCGCATTGAACTGAAAACTAAGGCCGCGACGCGATGTATTTATAATTACGCTCACACACCAGAAGCTTCCAAACTGCGTCTTATCTCTCGCGAACTACGTAATTGCTACGGCCTTGACACAGTCCGAGCGCCCGAGCGAGGCCTGGCACAGTCGAGAAAATTCTCGCAAAATTCGTCTAGTAGCACGTACACCGCACGCTTACGTCGAGATCTTTCTGGCGCATTCGATAAACGCGTAGATTGTTCTATGCTGTCGTAGCAATATATATATATATATGTGTGTACATATATCGCACACACATGTTCACCTGGCTGACAGCCTATATATATATATATATATATATATATATATATAGGTATGTGTGTTTTATGTGTATTCATGTAGGTATATTGATTGATGTGATATTTATGTATATTGATGAGAAATTATTTAACTATGAACTATGACGTTACCTGTTTATATTTCAGAATGTGATAATGTTAGGGAGTTGATTAAGGTTTTCAAATGAAATTTTTTAATTCAATCAAGGGTACATTGAATGTCTGAATTTGGTATTGCTAATAAAATTTGTTATTGTTGTTTAGCCTTCGAGTTTAATTGCAAGTCCTGTCATACTGGACCCAGCGCATTTTTGGCTTCTCTAGGCTCTTGCCTAGTTTTAAATAACTAGTGGCCCCTCTTTCAAAAAAAAAAAAAAAAATGAAAAGTTTTTTTTTTTATAAAGTCTAAAAGATTGAAAGAGGGGTTACAGTCAGTCTCGAACATAATGATTGTTTGTTCATTTTTATGAGCCTGCTGGTCCTAGAACCTCATTCAAGTTAAGTAGACATGATGAAGCTTGGGTTCCTTTATAGAAAGTTCTCAGAAAACTCACACCAGTAGAACTGACCACAGTTACAGGTCGCAACTACAACATTAGTCAACACTTAGGTGAAAAAATTTCTCCACCAACTATAATTAAGGTAAGTAAAAACTAAGGATATATATCAAGTTGTATTGTTGTGAATGTGGTTGATATTAATATTGCAACAAATAAAGTAATGCAATTATTTTTATTAGTTGCCATATCAATAACATACTACGGTTGCGAGACCCAAAAACTTTTAAATGGGTGTATCTCTTTTACTTCTTGAGTCTGCAGCTCTAAGTTTTTACTGTTAACTCTTGTAGTTAAGGAATCAAATTGAGCCAAATTTCAAAGTTTTATTTGCATGTCCATTGGAGATATAGGGCATTGAACTTTGAGTAAAATGAAAAAATCGCGTACTTTCAGATTTTTTATCAGTGAAACTATTTTAGTCTCAAAACTAAAAATTGGCCAAGTGAAAGTATCCACCTAAACCTATAAAATAAAAATTTCATACCTTAGCTACTTTGCCTTCTTACAAAAATAATTTTGTGAACCCGTAGTTTTCACAATTTGAAATAATAAAATTTGGTATTAATTATAGATCCTTAGACACAGTAGGAGGGTTAATGCTCTAGAGTGTTGTTTTAGACCACTCTTTTCTGAAGAAATTGGTTTTTGTTTTGTAGGATAAATACAAGTGGAGATATTTGCATCAGCGTAAACCACTGAAATCACCAAAATTTGACGTTCCTCAAGAACAAAAATGGCCGCCCAGAGCTAGAAAAAAATATTTTACAAAAAAAAAAATATATATATATTTTTCTCTTATGAATGAATAGGGAAACAAGTGTACAAAGTTAAAAAAATATATAAAATACTGAAGCAACTAATTAATTTTTTCTTGGACCACTTGATATGGATTGACTCATAATTGATAATAAATTACAATTGTTATATACAATAAGTCAATTTATGTTAGTTGTAAAAATAAAGAGTGCAAACCGATTAAGCTTTAGGTAATCTCTTTACAATGTACAGTGAATGTTACTAAGTGTCTGAATATTTTAACTGTTATAAAACTGACATAAGAGGTGAAGTTTTAACCATGAAAACGTTTTACCATTAATCCTAAAGTGGCAGTGTGAATAACTTCAAAATACATATGCCATTCAGAATGTCCAATTAAAGGTATGATTAAAGAAGTCTGTTATATGTGCATAACTACTTCTGTATCAAAGCTGATACTAATTATAGATACAACACTTACTTTGTTATGAGCCAAATACAGGAATTGTAGACGTTCCCTCATGAACGGTGATGTAAGAAAGTTCCAGTTTGTTGTCTCTCCCAGATGATAGCGTGATAAATCTAAAAATCTCAGGCACGGCAACGAACCTAACGATTCAGGAATGTCTGCTAAATTGCTATTGCTTGCATATATGCTCCTCAAGTATGGGAATGAGGTGACAGAGATCGTAAATGTCTGCAACTGGTGATCTGCAATCTAAAGTTTTTAACCAATCAACATCTGCAACCCTCAGAAATATTTGCATACTCAAGCAAACTGCTAAAAATACTTCATCCCCCAGTTGTAGCCACTGAATTGTATAATTCAATGGTGTTCATTGTACAGGAAATGAAAAAACATGATTAAAAATAGCTTTCCTTTGTGTTCTGCGGTCATACTTATTATCATTTGTCTTGTGTGTACGAAAAAAATTAATATAGTATCATATGACACTATCTTCTGAGAATTGGTGCAACATACAAAACAGTTACATAATGTAATGGGTAGCACTGAACTAGTTTATAAGGGTTATACAGCGTAGATTACAAGGAAGGCAGTGTGGACAGCAGTGGGAGCTGGTGGTTTCTAAATTTTTGTGGTTGCAGTAGTTTGGTTTAGCTTGGGAGGGGTGTTCAAAGAACACATTTAAATAGTAGGCAGACCTATATATCTGGTTCATACATAGTACTGTCATATGGAAGAAATATAAAGTTGTGCCGTAACCATGGAATTTCGTTACGGCAACTTACAAATTTTGATTAAGTCAAATTTCGGCAATTAGAATTATATATATTATTTTGCCATGTTGGACACACGCGCGCTATCTAGTAGGGATCGATGCAACTTGTGTTTCACGTTTCCGCGGTGAGGGGTCAGTGCTGATAGTTGTTTTGTACACGTTTTTCGATCTCTCCTGTTTCTGCCTTCGAAGCGGCGTGATGTTGCTCGCTCGTCTTCTGAATAAAGTTTGAATTTTTTTAAATACCGGGTGATTTATTTTGTTATTATGGCCGGCTGAGTAAAGAGATGTGCTCCGGGGTGTCTGCGGCCCGTTCATCCGTTTCCCGAGCGTCGGACCAGGATAGAATGTAGGAAAATCAAGGAACGTATACGGAGCTAATGTCCTATGCCAATCTCTACAGGTATGTCTGCAGAACAATGTTTCTCGTGTGCTGTGGAGGTGAAATTTTTGCAAATAAAATTATTAACTTATTCCTATGTGTGCATGTGGCACTAATTGAGTTTCTCGTCAAGTGAGTTATCTTAACACAACAAAAAAAAAGATGAAAACTTTGCTTTAATTCTTGATGGTTTTTTTACTTGCTTAATATCTGGTATACCCCGGCTATTTTAATGATTGCTAATTCATTTCTGAACTCAAGTTTTCTTTCAAAATTCTGTTGAACTGGACTGGCATCTTATATTTCTTTTAATAGTGAGGACAGCTTCTTGTGCTATTAGTGAAGTGATAGTAATACCTTCTATGCAAAGTTTTTTTTTAAGATATAAAAAGGCAAAACAAAACTAAACACAAAAACAAAACAAAAATTTTTTAAAAACGAAATGTGTTAAGATACTACTGGTGATTTGGGATCTATTTAAACCTTGCAGTGGGAAGGCACTTCCCGGCGCTACTCGAGTGATGAATACCTGGTTCCTTTATTTTCTCAGAGATAGTCTCTCAATATTTCTCTGTGTTCTCCATGTAACTATGTAACTGTTTGTGTGAAAATTGTTTAGTGAATGTAAGTCAAAGAAAATGATCAAATCATATGTATTGTGTGCACTCCTTGGCATAACAGGTTGTGAATGGTCTATCACATTGGGTCAGACTAGGTTATCCCTACACGTGTTGGGATTTAAAATTTATTTTAATTCTCTCTGAGTTTCAAATTAATGTTAAAAAAAAAATTTGTATATTTATACCTTCATAAATCTAATGGAACGTAATAAGGTTGGCTCAGTTTAAAACATGTTGAATTAATTAAATATTAATTAGTTGTTGAGTGATGAGCATATATGAATAGTGTCAGGGATCTAGTCATTTGTATACCCACATGTGTATGTATAAAACATTTTATATTTTGAGAGACCTGTTTATTTAATATTTTTTTTTATAATGGTGTACACTAGGATATCAATAAACCATTGAGCGATACAAGTTTAGAAAAAAAAATAAAAAAATAATTGAGCACACATGGTGAATTTCTTACTCAAGAACATGATTACCAAATTATATTTTAATATTATACCTTTACTAATTATATTGTTGTTGTTCTTAATTTTGTTTATTGAGATGTTAGATGGTGCATGTCGTTTGTGATAATTAATTAAAATGGTACAACCAGAGGTGTCCTGTAAAAAAAGAGAAAGCTTATTGTTATTAGATGTATTAAATTTTAAAAATCTCTCGATTTTTTTTATTTATTAATGTTAATAATAAATCAAACAGTATTAAATTATTAATAAATTATTGTTATTAGACGTATTAAATTTTGAGAACCTCTGGATTTATTTCTTTTTATTTATTAATGTTAATCATAATTTATTGCAAAGATATCTCGAAATTATATTTTTTCTAAAGGTTTTAAAATTTACCGGAGAGGTTTTGTTGGTTGATTATTGTTATTTCAAGTGAACACTTCTATATTCTGGGTACTATGAAGTACACACATTGTATACAAGATTGTAATGCTTTTGAAAAGGAATTAGAGCGCCAATAAATTTGTTGTTGTTGTTGAGTTTGGAAATTGAGGTCACCTCATTAATTCGACTGCCTAATGGTTCTCCAGCACGAGGCCTTTCTTCCACTAGCAGGCCTCCTCCTGGTTTTGAACAAGTGAGCCGGTCGTCCAGGTAAGCTGTATAATTTACTTACACCTTTTTTTTAGAAAGTTAATTTCTGAAGTAGGGTTGATATGTTGGGATGACAATGATGAGTGGCTCACAAATGGTAGCAGAGCGTGGTTGGACGTAGGCCTGGCCACCTCTGAACCAAAAATTGGAAATTGATGCGGTGGCCTCAATACGTTAATTGGACATGCACTGTCAGTTTTGTGGTGTGTTCTCCTATCTCAAGAAATGTAATGAGATAAAATTTACTGTAATTATGTGTTCACCATTGTTGTAAGAATTTGGTCTTTGGGAGCGGTTGCCGGGCCGGGACACCTGGGGGTGAGCATAGGTTGGTGATTCCGGATTGTATCTTTGCGGTGTTCGCCGTTAAGTGTCTATTTGTTTGTTTGTGTTTGTGTTCTTGTCTTTGTCTTTGTTGGTCCTACAGCATATGGTCTTGGTCTTGGTCGTTGGTCCGGTGTCGGGTCGGGAACCCTGGGGTGCATTGATTGTTATTGCTTGTTTGTATTCAAGTACTTGTATTGTGAAATGATGTCAGAGGCGGGGAAGAGTAGTGGTCGGCGTGAGGGTCGCGGTCTGGTGCCCGAGTATTTTAATAAAGATGAGCTCCAGTTTGAGATACGCTTGCGGGGTGGGATTCCCCAGAGGGATGTAGCGTCCTTGAGAAGACAACTGCGGGAGCTGCTGGTGGGGGATGTCCCCCTCCAGAGAGTCGAAACTGAGGATCTGGGGGAGGAATTAGCCTTGTGTTCGGACAAGTGGACGGAGTTCTCCACCCTGATGGAGGACTCTGAATATATAGGGAGTTCCACCAGAGTTTGGCAGCGGGTGACCCAAAGAATGCTCCACTTGTCCGCTCGTCTCCGTAATTTGTTGTTGCAGGACGATCTGGAGGAGGAGGTTAGGCGGGCCGCGACGGACCTGCAGTCAAAAATTTGCCTACCTGGGGAGGCTCCAGAGAGTCCTGGTAAGCCGAAAGAGATGCTCACATGCCAGACCGTGGCCACTGAGCGGGTGGATATCCTGGGCGAAGCATCTACTGCTCTGGTCGAGGAACGTCCTCTTATTTTGTTGGGCAGTCGCCCCCAGGGATTTCAGGGCGATCAGGTGGAAGTCCCTCGTGGGTTTGGTACCACCCTTGCCAGCGTCAAATGAGTCATTGCCGAACCCTATCTATGACCTCCTCCGTCGGCTTCCCGTGGTCGACAGTCTGGGTCTGGACCAGCTAGTAAAATTTTTTGAAGGGATTTTCGGCATTTATGACTTCCCTGGGGTGACTGGTTCCTCTCTTTTAAATATGATATATCCTTATTGTCGGGCGCCTCTACTGGATCGCGTGGTCTGGCATCTCGGCGCGGGCGGCGATTTTGATGCCTTCCACAGGGATGTTCTGGAGCTGTTTATGCCCGGGAGGCTGCGGGACCAGATGCGGCAAAGATTGTTTTATAGAGTTCAGGGGCATGGGGAAAAGCTAAACGTATTCATAAATTCTATCAAGAGTGCTGCCCGTGTGCTGTGTGTGGACGTGTCGGAGGCTGAGGTGGTGCATGTCATCTTGGAGGGCCTCAATCCCCAGGAGAGGTCACGGTTGGTGTTCTTAGAGAGACCGCGAAGCTTCGCGGATCTCAGCAGAGCTTGTGTATTTGCCCGCACCATCCAGATGAATGATGAGACTCGCTCCGGCACTTCCGAATTCTCTGTCCCCTGTTCCACATCTGGTCAACAGCGGCCACCTACCCGGGAGCAACGAGGCAACAACTTTGAAAGAAGAAACTATAGTTGTTATACCTGTGGTAAGATGGGGCACTTGGCCCGGAATTGGCAATTCAAACGGTCGGAGGTCCCGCGTGAGAACCGCCCTTCAAAAAATGGCCTGCGTGGGGGGGATTGAGGGGGCGCCACTCCCTCCCCACGCGTGGTGGCGTTAGCGCATCTCATGTTCCATTATGTGCAGTTGAAACTGGGCACTCATCCGGGGAGCCCTATCCTAAGCCGATTCGTCCCGGCCTCTCCGTGTGTCCCTATCTCGAGTTGGAGGTTGGGAAGGGCCGTATTGCGGCCTTGGTGGACTCGGGATCGGCGCGGTGTTTGATCTCCTCCCGGGTTTACCAGCAGTTGGTTAGGGAGTCTTTAATTAAGGCGAGTGCTCTTTCGTCGGTGGTGTGTTGGACGGCCTCGAGGGAGGTTTCGCCTACCTCAAAAGTGGTGGCCTTTAAAATTAAAATAAATTATTTTTCGTGGGTGTGGGAGTTTCTTGTCGCTCCGAATCTGAGCGTCGATTGTATTTTGGGTGCGGACTTTATTAGGAAAAGTGGTCTGGTTCTCGATATCCAGGGGCACGTTTGTTTCTTCAAGTTTAACCGTGCCGTGCGCATTCCCTTTTTTGGATATCGGGAAGAGTCGGGGGAGGGTCTTGAAGAACTTCAACCCCCGGTGGCTATTAATAATTTAAGCCAGTCCCAACAGACCACTTTTCGTCAATTGTGTGAGGAGTTCCCCGAGGTGCTGACGGCCGATCTCGGCCTCACACATAATTTGGAGTATCGTATCCGCCTGTGTGACTCCTCGGTTGTCCGTTCGCACCCTTATAAATTCACCCCTCCCAAAATGACCATTTGTGTGAGAAGGTTCAGGAACTGTTAGACCAGGGTGTCATTGAACCTTCCACGTCGGCCTATGCCAGTCCAGCATTCTTGGTGCCTAAACCAGGAGGGAAGCATCGGCTGGTTATTGATTACCACAAATTGAATCAAAATATAGAGGTTGAGTCGGTGCCCCTCCCGGACCTGCATTCGGCCTTTGACTGGTTTTCGCAGGCCCACTATTTCACCATTTTTCACCTTAATTCTGCCTACCACCAGATTCCCTTACACAAGGAGTCTCGGCCGTACACGACCTTTTGCGTACCGTGGAACCTGTACCAATATAAGAGAGTCCCCATGGGACTGGCCGTTGGTGCACAGACGTTAACACGTCTACTAGATACAGTGTTCCACGATGTTAAATTTCAGTACATATTTAATTATCTTGATGATCTCCTTATTTATAGTACTACCTTAGAGGAACACATGGATCATGCGCCTGAGGCGCGCGGGGCTCACGGTAAACCCCGACAAGGTGAAATTTGCCCAGGAGGAAATTTCTTTCCTCGGTCACCTTGTGTCTCATAAAGGGGTCACGGTAGACCCAGAGAGGACTCAGGCAATTCGGGATTTTCCTCCTCCTCGGGATGCTAAAGGGGTGGCCCGCTTTGTGGGGATGGTTAATTTTTATCGGCGGTTCATCGCCGGGGCCGCAGAGATTGCTTAAGGAAAAAGGGTGCCAAATTTGTGTGGGGTGACGAGCAGCAGCGTGCTGTTCTGAAGGAGTCCATTCTGTCGCCGCCCATGCTTCGGATGCCTGACTTCAAGAAGCCCTTTATTTTGCAATCGGACGCCAGCTCTGTGGCGATCGGCGCCGTGCTCTCGCAGGAGGTGGATGGTGCTCGGCAGCCAGTTGCCTTTGTATCTAGGACCCTCACCGACACTGAAAAGAAATCCTCTGTGTATGAGTTGGAGTCTTTGCTCTGGACAAATTTAGGAGATATTTGGAACATGCTGAGTTCCTTTTAGAGACCGACAACCAGGCTCTCTCTTGGCTTCTGGTGCATACCCGTCAACTGGGTAAACTTGGCTGCTGGGTGGTCAAAATTTCATCTTTTAAGTTCAGGTCACAACATATACGGGGGACCCAAAATGTTGTTGCCGATGCTTTGTCACGGATGTACCATCTGCCCAGTGAGGAGCCAATAAATGAACCCTGTGCCTTATTCTTGGAGTTTCCCCTCGCCTTTACCGATGTTATCACTCATCAGCTTGAAGATGAGATGTTGGGTCCGATTATCGAAAAAATTAAATCAGGCGAGATGAAGGCTCCTTATCATCTGTCCAAGGGCGTCCTCTGCTGCAAGGAACGTAGAGGACGGGTTCCTAAGATAGTGCTGCCGAGCAAGCTTGTACCCATGGTCTTCCAGTATTATCACGATTCCCCGGTAGGAGGCCATTTGGGTGTTTCGAAGACCATCTCCGCGATTCGAAAGAACTTCATCTGGAAAGGCATGGACCGGGACATCGCCACCCGGGTGAAGTGCTGTCATCTCTGTAGTCTGAGCAAGCCCGCTCAGAACACCAAGTTGGGGTTGCTGTCTTCTGAGGTGGCTGGCAGACCTATGGAGAAGGTTTTCATCGACTACGTGGGTCCTTTCCCACGTAGCAAGGCCGGGAATTCGTTCCTCCTTGTTTGTGTGGACGCCTTCTCTAAGTATGTCTGGCTACTTCCTTTGCGTCAGGCAAGTGCTGCTACTACCATCATAGCCCTTCAGACCAGCATCTTTCAGCATTTCGGGCTTCCCTCCATCATTGTCTCAGACAATGGCCCCCAATTCATCTCGAGGCAGTTCCGAAACGTGTTTCAGGCATGGCATTCGTCATGTAACCACTTCCCCTTATCACCCGCAACCTTCCCACGCTGAGCGATTCAATCGCAATCTTCGATCCGCCCTCATCGCTTACCACGCGGAACAGCAGAACACGTGGGACCAGAATCTTCAGTGGTTACAAATGGCTTTTAACTCCTCTCTTCATGAGAGTCATAGAGCCGTGCCTTTTGAGGTCATGTTTGGTTTCTGCCCTGCTCATCCCCTTAGCAATTTGTGGAGATTGGAGGATCTTCTCCCGGATTTGCCGGACAGGGGGGTCTCTCACAGGTGGAAAGAGGTGAGGAGAGCTCTGCTCCGATCGCACGAGCGCGTGCGGCGTTGTTATAATGCGGGGAGAGTCCCCAACCCTTTCAAGGTGGGCCAGTTGGTGTATTGTAGGAGCCACCCGCTCAGCTCTAAGGTAGAAGGTCACGCTGCCAAGCTTTGTTTTCGATGGTTGGGACCTTTCCACATTTCCGAGTTTGTCTCTCCGGTTACTGCCAGCCTGGTGGGTCTAGAGGATGGTATGCAGGTGAGAGTGGCCCATGTGTCGCATTTGAAGGCGTGTGCTCAGGTGGAGGTTCATTGAGTGTAGGATAGATATTTTTTTCCTCACCCCTGTTAGGATTAACTTGGGTCCTTGGGTTTGGTTTTCGGGGGGAGCTTCTCTGGAGAATTTGGGTTTTAATGTTTTACGTTTTAGAGTTTTATCTGTTTTTAAGGGGGGTTAAATGGGGTTTTAGTGTTTTATCGGAATTTTAGCTCCTTTCCTTTCCTCTTTCTATCTCTTTAGGTCGCGACCGCTCACACTCCAGATATCTTCCACACTTACACACACACACACACACCTTGTCCTTCTTTCCGGTGTCCTTTCGTTTTCAACTTCCGACTAGTTTTACCTTTTAATCAGTTTTAGTTCGACCCCGCCTTTCCTCCAGTTGTGGCCGACCCAGTGTCGTCCAACCCGCTGGACTCCTTTTGTTGTGGGGGTGTGCCGTAACCATGGAATTTCGTTACGGCAACTTACAAATGTTAAGTCAAATTTCGGCAATTAGAATTATATATATTATTTTGCCGTGTTGGACACACGCGCGCTATCTAGTAGGGATCGATGCAACTTGTGTTTCACGTTTCCGCGGTGAGGGGTCAGTGCTGATAGTTGTTTTGTACACGTTTTTCGATCTCTCCTGTTTCTGCCTTCGAAGCGGCGTGATGTTGCTCGCTCGTCTTCTGAATAAAGTTTGAATTTTTTTAAATACCGGGCGATTTATTTTTTTATTATGGCCGGCTGAGTAAAGAGATGTGCTCCGGGGTGTGTGCGGCCCGTTCATCCGTTTCCCGAGCGTCGGACCAGGATAGAATGTAGGAAAATCAAGGAACGTATACGGGGCTAATGTCCTATGCCAATCTCTACAGGTATGTCTGCAGAACAATGTTTCTCGTGTGCTGTGGAGGTGAAATTTTTGCAAAGAAAATTATTAACTTATTCCTATGTGTACATGTGGCACTAATTGAGTTTCTCGTCAAGTGAGTTATCTTAACACAACAACAAACAAAAAAAAGATGAAAACTTTGCTTTAATTCTTGATGGTTTTTTTTACTTGCTTAATATCTGGTATACCCCGGCTATTTTAATGATTGCTAATTCATTTCTGAACTCAAGTTTTCTTTCAAAATTCTGTTGAACTGGACTGGCATCTTATATTTCTTTTAATAGTGAGGACAGCTTCTTGTGCTATTAGTGAAGTGATAGTAATACCTTCTATGCAAAGTTTTTTTTTAAGATATAAAAAGGCAAAACAAAACTAAACACAAAAACAAAACAAAAATTTTTTAAAAACGAAATGTGTTAAGATACTACCGGTGATTTGGGATCTATTTAAACCTTGCAGTGGGAAGGCACTTCCCGGCGCTACTCGAGTGATGAATACCTGGTTCCTTTATTTTCTCAGAGATAGTCTCTCAATATTTCTCTGTGTTCTCCATGTAACTATGTAACTGTTTGTGTGAAAATTGTTTAGTGAATGTAAGTCAAAGAAAATGATCAAATCATATGTATTGTGTGCACTCCTTGGCATAACAGGTTGTGAATGGTCTATCACATTGGGTCAGACTAGGTTATCCCTACACGTGTTGGGATTTAAAATTTATTTTAATTCTCTCTGAGTTTCAAATTAATGTTAAAAAAAATTTGTATATTTATACCTTCATAAATCTAATGGAACTTAATAAGGTTGGCTCAGTTTAAAACATGTTGAATTAATTAAATATTAATTAGTTGTTGAGTGATGAGCATATATGAATAGTGTCAGGGATCTAGTCATTTGTACACCGACATGTGTATGTGTAAAACATTTTACATTTTGAGAGACCTGTTTATTTAATATTTTTTTTTATAATGGTGTACTCTAGGATATCAATAAACCATTGAGCGATACAAGTTTAGAAAAAAAATAAAATAAATAAAAAATAATTGAGCACACATGGTGAATTTCTTACTCAAGAACATGATTGCCAAATTATATTTTAATATTATACCTTTACTAATTATATTGTTGTTGTTCTTAATTTTGTTTATTGAGATGTTAGATGGTGCATGTCGTTTGTGATAATTAATTAAAATAGTACAACTAGGTGTCCTGTAAAAAAAAAAAAAGCTTATTGCTATTAGATGTATTAAATTTTAAAAAACCTCTCGATTTTTTTTATTTATTAATGTTAATAATAAATCAAACAGTATTAAATTATTAATAAATTATTGTCATTAGACGTATTAAATTTTGAGAACCTCTGGATTTATTTCTTTTTATTTATTAATGTTAATCATAATTTATTGCCAAAATGTATCGAAATTATATTTTTGTAAATGAGCACACATGGTGAATTTCTTACTCAAGAACATGATTACCAAATTATATTTTAATATTATACCTTTACTAATTATATTGTTGTTGTTCTTAATGTTGTTTATTGAGATGTTAGATGGTGCATGTCGTTTGTGATAATTAATTAAAATAGTACAACTAGGTGTCCTGTAAAAAAAAAAAGCTTATTGCTATTAGATGTATTAAATTTTAAAAAACCTCTCGATTTTTTTTATTTATTAATGTTAATAATAAATCAAACAGTATTAAATTATTAATAAATTATTGTCATTAGACGTATTAAATTTTGAGAACCTCTGGATTTATTTCTTTTTATTTATTAATGTTAATCATAATTTATTGCCAAAATGTATCGAAATTATATTTTTGTAAATGAGCACACATGGTGAATTTCTTACTCAAGAACATGATTACCAAATTATATTTTAATTTTATACCTTTACTAATTATATTGTTGTTGTTCTTAATGTTGTTTATTGAGATGTTAGATGGTGCATGTCGTTTGTGATAATTAATTTAAATAGTACAACCAGAGGTGTCTTGTAAAAAAAAAAAAAAAAAAGCTTATTGTTATTAGATGTATTAAATTTTAAAAACCTCTCGATTTTTTTTATCTATTAATGTTAATAATAAATCAAACAGTATTAAATTATTAATAAATCATTGTTATTAGACGTATTAAATTTTGAGAACCTCTGGATTTATTTCTTTTTATTTATTAATGTTAATCATAATTTATTGCAAAGATATCTCGAAATTATATTTTTTGTAAAGGTTTTAAAATTTACCAGAGAGGTTTTGTTGGTTGATTATTGTTATTTCAAGTGAACACTTCTATATTCTGGGTACTATGAAGTACACACATTGTATATAAGATTGTAATGCTTTTGAAAGGAATTAGAGCACCAATAAATTTGTTGTTGTTGTTGAGTTTGGAAATTGAGGTCACCTCATTAATTCGATTGCCTAATGGTTCCCCAGCACGAGGCCTTTCTGCCACTAGGAGGCCTCCTCCTGGTTTTGAACAAGTGAGCCGGTCATCCAGGTAAGCTGTATAATTTACTTACACCTTTTTTTTAGAAAGTTAATTTCTGAAGTAGGGTTGATATGTTGGGATGACAATGATGAGTGGCTCAAAGTTACTGTTATCCCCCCAAAAAGAGCTGCCATTGATGATGCAATGAACTCCCCTCTATATGTATGTCTACCTATACCAGTTTGCATGTTCCAGCGTCCTCATGAATGGTTGCTAAAATCATCACTAACTAACTTTGTAGTACTAAATATGCAGAGAAAAGTAAACAGTATCGTGCTTTTTACAAATTACACGTGGTTTTAAAGCAAATAGAATCACTAACTCCAAAAAGCACACAGCAGCACTAAAGAAAGAAAAATAATAAAAATAATACTTAATACACATTAACTAATACACAGTGGATTGACACTTTACTATCACAGTCACAGTTATAAAAAATTATTCCTATTTTATAACTTCAAACAATGAGCAACGTTTACCTAAAACTAACATAAACACTAACAACTGATTTCATGACACAACAAAGAATACCCTACAACGCTCCTACTGGAGCGTTTGCAACTTTGCAAGCTTTTCAATCACCGAGCTCACATATGAAGAATTGGGTCATTATAAAGAGTAATGGATATCCTCCCATAAGTTCGTGAAGCAAGCTCTGCCAATTAGTCTTGAAGTTGTAATCAGCGTGCAACCAGTACAACTACCAGCCTGCGCATGGTACAACAACCAACACTGGAATTGTACGTGAGCTTTGCCACATAGAAACTAATACATTTTCAGTTGAAACTGATGACACTTTTAACTGCTTCATGTTTTCGTATTATTATTGTTGTTTTCATACAGTTTAGTTATTCTATATTGGTGGTTGTGCAATGCTGCAACCATAACACCAGCTGCCACTGGTGGCCAGCATACTGCGCTTCAGCTACCCACTTTACCCTACGTATTATATGTTTTTATAATACCCCCCATGGCTTTACATATTACTCACCATGCACAATATAATACCTACTGCAGTATTCTATTAAGTAAGTCCACAGGAACTACTGTCTCAATTTAATGGTTATGGTGTGACTGATACTGGTTTTATAATTTATATTTGATCTGATGATGATGTGCAATTTTAATGAATGTGACAACAACCAAACAAAGAATTTTAATGAAGAAAGTTGTGTTAGTGGTTAAAATCACAAGCAGAATTATCACTGTTGCACACCACTATATAAAAATTATTCCGATTAGCGCTTTCAAGCTTCACAGCTCATCATCAGATCAGAAATGAACAAACAGACATGAAAACAAACCCTTCACCCCCACCCCACCCTGCTCACACACAACAAGCTATAATTCAAATGTCCCTTCCCCACCCTTTAGTGTGTGTGTGTGTGTGTACATTCCTTTTAAACCTAACCGTCTTTCTCATTCACACTTGTGGGCCAGTCACACACCCTTATTTTAAAAAACATCCAATTAGTCCTATGCAATTTAATTCTTACTCTTATCTATTTGTCCTCTATCATTTACTTCTTAATATTATGTTATAAAATATTTCTTCATTATCAAATTTAATTTTAGTATTAATTAAATTGTCTAACCCTTTTTCTCTTTCTTTCAATGTTTCTAACTCCTCCCTAAGCTTCCTTTCAACTGTTATTTATTACTTTTACAATTTCGTAGTCTTCCCCTAAGCTTGAAAGAACACAGTTGAAAGGAAGCTTAGGGAGGAGTTAGAAATATTGAAAGAAAGAGAAAAAGGGTTAGACAATTTAATTAATACTAAAATTAAATTTGATAGTGAAGAAATATTTTGTAACATAATTAAAAAGTAAATGATAGAGGACAAATAGATAAGATTAAGAATTAAATTGCATAGGACTAATTGGATATTTTTTTAAATAAGGGTGTGTGACTGGCCCACAAGTGTGAATGAGAAAGACAGTTAGGTTTAAAAGGAACACACACACACACACACACACACACACACACACACAAAGAATTTGCTAGAAAAATATGGAACTGTCCAGATGGAGGTGATACGGCTCAGAGGGTGGGGAAGGGACATTTGAATTATAGCTTGTTGTGTGTGAGCAGTGTGGGGTGGGGTGGGGGTGAAGGGTTTGTTTTCATCTCTGTTTGTTCATTTCCGATCTGACGATGAGCTGTGAAGCTTGAAAGCGCTAATCGGAATAATTTTTATATAGTGGTGTGCAACAGTGATAATTCTGCTTGCAAACAAAGAATGTTACAAAAGTTAGTAGGGTAGGAAGGATATGAGAATATGAATGAAAAGTATACAGGACTATATGGGATACAAAAGTGATCAGAATAAATTATGTGGAATATGTGAAAACAGAAATACCAAAGAGGAAACATATAGAAAGCACAGATCAATTGGGAGCCCTTTGGGATCAGTAAGCATGAGATTAAGAGTACAGCAGTGGAAGCATTCAACAGGCAAAAAGTGTAGCAGAATGAACTGTTCTACTTTATTGGTCAGAGATACAGACAAAAAGAGGATTCAGCTTGGAAACGTGGAAATGGAGACATGGTTTGAATAAGCTGGTTGGAGGGATGGAGAAAATAAACAAATAAGGAAAGACGATAAGAGAAAGTAAGCAGAGATCCACTCAAAAGACTCGAGGAGAATAGAAGATTTCTACAGATTATAAATAGAAGAAATGAAACTGGATTGGGCTTATTCTTAGCAAATGGATTACTGAAAATGATTTTTGAGGACACAAGGGAGAGAAGAAAGAGGCAAGTAAATGCAAGTAAATATTGTAGCCCTTGAACAACTTATAATGTCGGAATGGACAGACAGAGAGAGGGGACAGTTCTGGGATTACTACAGTGTAGCGGGTCAAATTTTGGGTGTTTTTATTTTCAACAGTAGGGGATAATTATATTTTTATTTCTTTCATTTTGGTGCGGGCTTGTAAAAAGAAGTTGTGAAAATTATTGGGTAACAACATTTATTCCGTTATAATAGAACGCATTGCAACGATATTTTCCATGCAACAGCACGATGTTGAGCAACAGTGAGACAAAAGCGATACGCAGGTGTTATTGTGTAAGCCGGCAAGCGAAGCCTTTACCTCCACCAAAATTCTAAGAACTCTGTACTTGTGTAAACAGCACACAGACGCAACTGTATCACTACACATCTGAGTGACGCAGCCAGCCACAAAACCGGATGTCCTAGGATGAATAAAATTCCACAATGTGCTGTTTGAGCGGCAGGAAGTCATGGCTAAATCCGGTCTTTCCAATGACATCAGCGGAACCAAGTCCAATATCGGCCTCTGGACACACACATATACCAGCTATAATCTATGCATAAACTGGATATGCCGCAGCAAGTCAACTGTATACGGCGACTAAAACCCAGTGGCATTGAATTGCCGCTTCCGCCAGTTCAACCAAGCCATGCAGCAGTTCGTCCCAAGGAGTACCGGCCGGTGCATCTCGAAGGGGTTAGCTCTTCTCAAAATTTAAAAAATGTGGCAGTAAAAGTGAATCAATCTTTTTAAAACCGTGGCAGTGATGCGGGAATAACTACAGAACAACAACATCCATATTTGTTATTTTTTTTGGTTTATTTTTCGGGACGATTACAAACTTAACACGGGGCGGCCACGAGGTCACGGATGAACGTGTTGCAGGCGGGGATTTTATATAATGCATTCTATTAATCAATTAGGGTAACGGGGGTTGTTTTTAAGAATGTGAGAGTGTGTGAGCAGCTGGGCTATCTTCTTAGACGTAAGTAATATTATGTAAGGCTATTAAATAAGATGTATAAACAAGAGTTACCCAACCTTTAAAAACATGTAAGACAATTTATTTGGAAAACAAAATTATAAAATCGCACTATTTGATTATTAAACAAAATTAATTTCTCTTCCAAAATGTATTGTGTAAATCATTCACGTAACCTTGAAAATTGCGTTTGTATCCCAAAGTACGTATGAGACCCTGGACCCAAGAACTCGCAAACGGTAAGTGTAAGTTTTTTATTATGGTATGGTTTACTAAGCTATTTAAATGGTAATAAATAAGTAATTTCACAGTTAGCGCAGCCGAAAGGGACAGTTTTTATAAGTTAAAATTTGATGTAAAAACCATACCTACGATTAAGATACAAGCGCAATTGAGAGGTTAAGTGAAAGACGTAAAGTTACGTAAAATAAATAAAAAATATTTGTTCAGACAGATAAGAAATAAATTACATATTTAAAAATATAATAATGGAAAATACAGAGAACGGAGTCGATTTGTCCGACTCGACTGTGATAAGTGAAACAACAGCTGAATTTGACGAATCAGCTGTGATGAGTAGTCTTGACATACATTCAACACCGAATGTAGGTCAAGACGATAAAAACGTGAATGTGCATAACACAAATGAAAAAGATAATACAGAGGATTCAGGGATTCAAGCAACCCCGACCTCAACAAAATGTAACAAATTAGATGATGATATAATGAGTATATTAAGAACTATATCAATGGACATTCATGTACAGAATAACAAATTTAACGAATTAAATAGTCGTTTTGACAATAATGACATAAAATTAGATAAATTTGATAGTCGTTTTGACAATAATGACATAAAACTAGACAGACAAAGTAGCGAATTAAATAGTCGCTTTGATGAAATTAAGACCGAATTCAATTGCAAATTTGATGCACTCAAATTTGATATTGATGACGTAAAAATGAAATGCGAAAATAATTTTCATGAATTAAAATTTGAATTAAACGAGAAGTTGAGTAATTCATTAAACAGCATGAATAATAGAATTGACGAAATAGAGAGTAGTGTGGTAGAAAAAACTAATAAACAAATGCAGAAAGTAACTGAAATTCTTGATCGTAAAATAGATGAATGTAATGTTAGTAATGAGTACAAGTTGAATTGTGTAGTTAATAAGATTGAAACACATGAAATTAGTACTAATGTCAAAATCAATGAAATAGAAAGTAGTTGTAAAACAGAGATACAAGCTATACAAAATACAGTGAATACTATAGATAAGCGTCATGTACAAATTGAGAGTTTAAATAACAATATATTTGCATCAATTGAACAGAGTATAGTTAATGTAAAAGACGAACTGAATTTAGCTATAAACGAAAAACTTAATAGTGTCACTGAGCAAATAGTTATTACTAAAGATGTGAATAGCGATATTGATTTAGAGTTGTTTAATTGTGAAAACAGGGGGGTACACCCTATGCAGTTTTTAAATAGAGTCAAAGAATTCCATCAGTTTTGTAGAAGTAGTTGGGAGGTACAATTGTTAAAAATAATGAAGTGTTTTAGAGGGAATTCCGCGGTATGGGCGGAGGTACATAAAGTAGACTGGGTAAATTATCAGCGTTTTGAGACGGCCTTTAGAGAGAAATATTGGTCGGAGGAGGAACAAGAAATATTACGAAGTAAAATTATGGGACCAGGTAATTTTGGAACCCAAGGGAACAACGTAACTATGTACGTGATGCGATTATACAATGAGGCCAAATATTTAGAGCCACCGTTACCGTTTCGATCGTTCGTCCGTCATATAAGCAAGCATTTGCCCAGAGAAATACAGATTACGCTAATGACGCGTGAAATTCTATAGATCACGGAACTAGAAAAAATATTGGACATTTTTCAGAATATACGGGAACGTGATATGAGTAGGCGAATAAACGCACCAACAACACATATGAATGTTAATCATAACCAATCTCGGGGAATATCAAATTTTCACCGAGGGGCGAGAGGGGGAAATAATGATAATCGAGGTGAGGGTTGGCGATGTGCCGATTGTAATGTCGAAAACTATGCTATAAGAACAACTTGTTTTAGATGTCACAAACCAAGAGAATGTCAGCGCAGTGAGAGAACGTACCAGCAACAGAGTCAACCGCAGAGAGGAGGCGAGAACGCCAGAGGAGCACCGAGAGGAAACGGAAGCGGAAATAGAGGCAGAGGTGGATACAGCCAGGCAGTAGCAGGCCCATCCACGGGAAACTAGAAGAGACAATGGAGAACCGGGCCCACCCATTGTCGGAGGAGAACCTGGGGGTCCAAGAGGAACATAACTACCGCAGCAACATAATTATCAGAGATATGGCGGAGGAGTTACTGGAGGAGGACGCTGCACAAATGACAGAAACCAAAACCGGACTGACAGAGGTATCCATAACAGTAGAAGGTAAGGATTACAAAACATTGATTGATACGGGTAGCGAGATATCAGTAGTTTCAGAAAACGTACTGGGTGAATTACAAAGGGTAAATAAGAATATTCCATTATTACCAGTAGCGGGAGTAACAGTAGTGGGGGTGACGGGAGTACGAAGTAAACGAGTCACTAAACAAGTTCAATTAAATGTATACATTAATGGAATAGAATTTGAAAATACTTTTCTAGTAGTTAAGGGTTTGAATTTAGATATAATTCTGGGAAATGATTTTTTGGAGAGAAATAAAGCAGTAATTGATTTTAACCAGAGAACAGTGGAATTTAATAAGGGGCATGAACCAATCAGGGTAGATTTTAAGAGGGTGTTAGATAAGGCTAGAGTTGCGGGTGTAAAGATGATACAAAACCGGGTAGGCGAGGGAATGATGGAAACAAGAGTGAATGTGTGTCAAGAGAGAGAGAGTAGGGAGAATGATGATAGAGTATGGGAAAATAGGGCAGAGAAATTTTTTAATGAGGGTGGAGTTGTAGGGGGTCCCCAACGACAGGAGTTGTGGGCGGTTATTGAACATTTCAGAGATGTATTTGCCGAGTTGCCTGGAAAAGCCAGGGACTATGTATGCGAGTTGAAGATACGAGAGCACTCACCCTACATGCAGAGAAGTTACCCAGTGCCATTTTCCAAGAGGAGAGCCGTTCAAGAAGAGCTGGACCGTATGATGGAAGGAGACATCATCGAAAGATCTATATCGCCCTACTCGAATCCATTGGTAGTGGTCATCAAAAAGGATGGAAAGGTAAGATTGTGTTTAGATGCTAGAAAAATTAATCAGATTATAATACCTGACCGGGAATCACCGGAAGCCATGAACGAAATTTTTCAAAAGTTTAGTGGGGTCAGATATATGACGTCCTTAGATTTAACGGCGGGCTACTGGCAAGTCCCATTAGCGCCAGAAAGCCGTAAGTTTACTGCATTCCTGTTCAATGGAAAAAACTATCAATTTAAACGCCTGCCATTTGGGCTTAACACTAGTGTAGCAAGCTTTATTAAGTGTCTAGACATGATATTACAACCGAAAGATTTAGATTTTTTGACTGTATATGTTGACGACATACTAATAGCATCAAGAACATTCCCTGAACACGTAGAACACATAGAGTATGTTTTAAATAAATTACGACAGGGTGGATTAACGGTTAATTGGGACAAGTCAAAATTTTTACAAACCAAAATACATTTTTTGGGCTTCATTATAACTCCTGAAGGAATTTTAGCAAACCCAGACAAAGTAGAAGCTATCATACGTTTTCCAGAACCAAAAAATATTAAACAGTTGCAGAGTTTTCTTGGATTATGCAATTTTTATAGAAAATTCCAGAGAAATTATGCACATATTACCTCTAAGCTAAGTGCTGTTTTACAAAAGAATAAACCATGGAAATGGGGAGAGGAGGAGAGAACTATTTTCAATGAAATTAAAGAGAAATTTATAGACACAATAATGATGAATCACCCCGATTTTCAGAGAAAGTTTTATTTACAGACAGATGCCAGCAACATAGCCCTCGGCGCAGAGCTTTACCAGGAGGGGGAGGATCAGGAGCACAGGACCATCGCTTTCGCCAGCAGAACCTTATTGGCAGCAGAGAAAAATTACACTACTACTGAAAAGGAATTGCTGAGCATCGTCTTTGCTGTGAAGAAATTCCGCACTTACCTGCTAGGAAACGAAACCGTCATCAGGACCGACCATAAGGCCTTATCATTCTTAAATACCTGTAAGCTGACGCATAGCAGATTAACCAGGTGGGTACTAGCTTTACAAGAGTACAACTTTTCTTGGGAGTATATCAAGGGGTCAGATAATAAAGTACCGGACACTTTGTCCAGGGTAGACACTATAGATAATAAGACAGGTAGAGATCTTAAAGAAATAGAAATTTTTCGATTAACCAGGGAAGATAGAATTTTTGGGGAGGACTTAAGGGAAATTAAAGACAGACAAAGATCAGAAAATAAATTGGGTAAGATAATAACTAGTTTAGAAACAGATATTAATGGTTCAGAGTATAATACACATTTCCAAATACATAAGGGAATCTTGTTTAAGAAAGTAGAAGGGGGTGAAAGGGATTGGAGGTTAATGATACCTGATGAATTAGTAGACAGAATTATCTGGGATTGTCACATAAGATATGGTCATTTTGGGGCGAAAAAATGTGCAAATATATTAAAAGAATCTTGTGTCTTTAAAAACATGGAGAAGAGAGTTAGAAGAGTATTAAGAGTTTGCGATCTGTGTCAAAAATCTAAAGTAGTAAATTACAGGGTTGAAGGTGAAATGAAGTATATTAAAGTAGAAAGACCTTTCGATTTAGTTGCGGTGGATTTGTATGGGCCATTGCCTAAAGGTAGAGGAGGAGTGATATATATTTTTGTTGTTTTAGATACTTTTACTAAGTTTGTTAGGTTATATAGTGTAAAGAGAGCTACTAGCAAAGTACTCAGCGAGAAGATCACAAAGGACTACATGATCAACATAGGGAAGCCGAAGGTAATTTTATCTGATCACGGACCGCAGTTCATCAGCGGCAAGTGGAGACAGACTCTTGGCTGGGAAGGCATCATACCTAAGCACACGGCAGTTTACCATCCACAGTCGAACCAGGCAGAGAGGGTGATGCGAGAAATCGGCAGAATATTCAGGGCATATTGTCACTCCAAACACACAGAGTGGCCGTTGTATGTGAAGAAGGTGGAGGAATGGTTAAACAGCACCACCCATGATTCTACAGGATTTACACCGTACGAACTAATCAAGGGAAGCCGTCCACCCAGAATTTTAGAACAACTTTTTGAATATCCACCGGAAGAAAGAGTTGTGGACAAAGCTGTAAAAATACGACTTGCCAACAAGAGCCTGCTCACCAAGGGAGAGAAGAGAAAACAAAAGCATGATGGCCAAGGTAAGTGGGTCAAATATGAGATAGGGCAGCTAGTATTAGTGAGACGACATGATTTATCTAGTGCACAAGACAAGGAGATTAAAAAATTCTTTTTGTTGTATGAAGGACCGTATGAAGTTGTTGACATTAAAATGAATAATGCTTATGTTTTACGAAACCAAACAACGGGGGAAATAGTGGGTACCCATAATGCCACCAACTTAAGAAGGTATTGGTCAAAATGAAATAATAATAAACAAAATAATACATTGAATCCTGTAATTAAATATAACTAAACCACTATAATAAACCTATAGTTAATTAATTATAAATAACTATGAATAACATAAAACAGTAAGTGGTAGCGGATAGGTGTTCCTCACTTGTCCCAGTGGGGTTTGTCTATTTCAGGGACGCACCCCTGCCCACGCGAGCCTTGGTTTTCTCCATGTACCCTTATTTCCGGAGGAAGCTTTGTCCCTACCTTTAGTCCTAGTTCGTGACCTTTTAATAATCCTTATCCCTTTTGTCTTCCAGATTTCCTAACCCTCCCCTTAGAGTAAACATATAAACAATAATCATGTACAAGTAAAGCACAACCTATTTACAGGTAATTAAGAAAAAATAATAAGTATAAATATTATAATAAGTAAGTAAATAATTTTGGAAAATATTTTAAAGTAAACTTATGTAACCAAAAGGTTCAATAATTATTTTGTGTGGTACCTGCTGTGTTAGGTTATGAGTACGGTATAATGGTATTGAGCATGTGATTGTGGAGGAATTTAAAGAGAGATTAGAACCAATGATGTAATGTTGGTAAAATTTATTGAAATATTAAGAAAAACCGAACAGTTAATCACGTAGAATCATTTTGAAAATGGTAATTAGTCATGGAAACTGTTTTAAATAAATAAATAATTTAAAAGGGTCAATTTTATTAATGAATAAAAAATATAACTGATCTAAACTGGAATAAAAATGTAAGAGACAAATATATTATCTAGAAGATTTATAAAACTTGAAAAGTGTAGCAAGCAGGTATGGCAATATATGATGCAACTAGAATGTTTAGATTATGAATGCTGAAACTGAGCATGTTTACAACTGTTGTTTATGAAAACGAGTCTAGCACACAACTGTGTTCATGTAAACAGTAAGCAGGTGTGTTGGAGTGGTATGTTGTGACTAATGCCTACAGACAGACTTGGTGACCATAACAAAACTCTATTGTGACATAAAAGAATTAAAGAAAAATTTTGATAAAATAATAATGAGGTAATTATTGTAACTTACAGTTTGAGAAATTAAACACCATTAAATTAATCAAATTAATAGAAACAAGGCTTTTAACAATGAACTTAAATTGTTTAAAAAAAAAAAAAAATTTGTTGTGTAACAAAATAAAAACTTGTTGTCAATACCAGAAGTGGGGATGATTTTGGGGGGTAGATTGGTGCTCAATGAAGTGACAGAACAATGGAGCGTGGAACTGCAAATGTAGAAAGTTTAATTTTCAATTGTTAATAAATTAATTAGCTATTAAGTGGCTATTGTGGGGGTTGCCTGTGCTCTCACAAATAGCGAAATGGGTTGGGGGTAACAGTGAGTGTTACCTCCATCGGAGGCCAAAAGGGCGATAAATGTGCGGCACACCTTATCAGTGTAAATTAAAGTGTACCCACTGCCAACTACCGTGTCGCACATAGGAGTGATGTGTAACAGGCAATTAAATTAAAGTTAGATTTCCTCGACTTTTCGGGCGGTTACTGTCTTACCAGCACTAACCGTGGTTTTGGCTAGCGGCCAGCTATGGTCATACCAAGTCCCTTGACCATAGCTGACTTGAAATTGGTATATATTTGAAATTCAATGGGGGGACATTAGAGGAAATCTCCGGAACTAGAGAACAGCGGCTGCCACTCTGTTCGAGGAGGAACAGCAAGACCGGTGGCAGATCCGTTTTAAGGGTGCATGATTTTATAACCAGAACATGTTGATGTTCACCAATTTAAACTTAACAGCGGAAGCAGAGACACGGAGAGGTAAAAAACCTGCTCCAAAATATACCGTCTCTGTGGAAGCGAAAGGGCGAGACAGTCCTCCATAATCTGAAATAGTGTGTGTGGCTGGGAGGTGACGCAAAGGAGTCACGAATTTAAAATTTTATGACGTAAAAGTTTTGCTTATTCAAAGTTTAATTCAATCAAAAAATGCTTGTGCTCTGTCCACATAATTATATGCTCAGACTCGTAAATTAAGGTGTTCATGCTATAATTTTAAGTGTATTATTTTATTGTTGTCTATTAGATAAGCATTGATAAGTATATGTAATTTTATTATGTGTGTATTTGTTTAAGCCAATAAGTAAATCGTCTGGCAGGTTAACATAAGCATCAGAATCAGAAAAAAGGGGAAACAATGAGGTGAGAAGGGAGAATAAATAAAAATAAATATGTATATTTCATATAATTTGTTCAATCATGAAATGTGTTTTTATTATGTTAGGATATCAGCTGATCAACAATACCATGTCACTGGTATATTGGTTTGTAAATGTTACAAGTAATTAATGTTTAACGTATTACAGATATTTTGAAGTAAAGATAAAAAGAATATGAGAAATAAAGTAACAATTTATGCAAATTAATAAAA
Source organism: Magicicada septendecula (assembly GCA_034769895.1). NCBI lineage: Eukaryota > Metazoa > Arthropoda > Insecta > Hemiptera > Cicadidae > Magicicada > Magicicada septendecula. The sequence continues at coordinate 96,353,266 of CM068376.1, forward strand.
GATAATTCATGGGTGATAAATATGTTGTGGGACATGTAGATCTGTCCAAGTTAAATTCAAAGTTGAATTTGAAATAGTATAGATGAATATGATGTAATGTTGTTTTTGAGTTGATGTAATGTAATAGAATTTTGAGAAGTATTGAGGGTGACACAGTGGTAATGGAGACTTTATGTAGATTTTGAGTGATATATTGTTGTTTTTATAGTTAATGAGGTTATTTTGTGTAATTGTAGTAATGTAATGAGATTGAGATTTTTGGGGATGGCAATTTTGTATTAGAGGGTAGTGTAATGTAGGAGTCCGCAACAAGGGTTGGGACGGGATAGGAATAGATTTTTGCGGGGAAGGGGCCGCCTTAGGTAGAATCCGGGCCGCCAGATAAGGGAATTGAGTTTTTTGGGGGCGGGGAAACACGTATCCTATGTACAAAGGGTTAAAGAGTATTTTATAATGGGAGAAGGTAGCGATTGTGTTAAATGATAAGTTGGGGTTTAGAGTGTCCTGATTAGTAGAGATTTTGGGTAGAGATGGGTGTCATGGGAGTTGAAGTTGATTAATATTAGAGTCAGAGGGATAAAGTTTATATATGTATAGAGATCTAATACAGTAAATGAGAATAAATAATTTACATCACCCACAGTAGATTGAAGTAAGATTGTTGAAAAGAAAGAGAGATTCATGATAAAGAATATAAAATTGTTTATTTTTTTCAACCAGTGACAGAATTTTGATGAAATGTGAAAATAATGTAAAGTCAAGAATTGTTTAATTTAAATAATTTAAATGCAAATTTGATTATTATTTGTAATAATATTTTGTTTATTTTAAATATTGTATTTTATTATGTTTTGTATTTCAAGTTAGGATATTACAGATGTTCAATGTGTGTTCAGAACTTATATATAACATATGTAGGTCAAGGATCTTGGACTTGACCTAGTTACGATCAGCTGATGAGGTCAGACACCTACTAAGCTTGTATAGTAGGAATCCAATTTTAATTTGTTTGTTTGATTAATTCAAACCAATATTTGAATAATTTTAATAAATGTTATTTAATAAATAAATGTAATAAAATTTTTTTAATGAATAAATTTAAATTTTTTTGAATTTTAAAATTTTTGAAAATTTTAATTTTCTATTGAAAAAAAAAAAAAGAAAACTTGATTTCCGCCTGCCAGCGAATGAATATGTTAGATAATTATTCTTTTATTATGTGTGCATTAACCATGTTTATTTTACTGTATTGCATTGTATTGGTAGAATATAAGTGGTTCTCATGTTAGAGTAAGGATGTGTTTATATTATTAGAAATGTCTAGGTTAAGTTATTTGAAACAAAAATTAGAAAAACAAGGAAGAGAATTTTTTGATAAAAGATTTTTTTGAATTTTAAATTTTTTAAATTTATAATAAATTTTAAAAGAAAATTTTTATTTTAATGTGTTAGGGTATCATGTAATGTGAGTGTGTGTGAGCCCAGTATCTGCTAAAGGCAGCCCAGCTTGCAAAAAGGGGATCCATATCGGCGGAGGAGCTGGGATAATTTTAGCCAGGGGTTGAGGATTTTTGGGGGTAGCATGCGAGAAGGCGAGGTGCACCGTGGTGCGAGTCTGATCGATTTCTCGGTGTTGGGATCTCTTATAGAGAAGTCCAGTGATCTCGTTCAGATGAGTCCATAGTCGCTGAGCCAGGGGGGTCGTGTACCCAGGAGATTAAGAACCAGGGGGTTGTTGGCACCAGTTCCTCACCGGTCCTCTTCGGGGTTTATCGATGAGATTTCTTCTGTCGTGGACAGCAGAATTCTCATCGAGGGGGTATTGTAGCGGGTCAAATTTTGGGTGTTTTTATTTTCAACAGTAGGGGATAATTATATTTTTATTTCTTTCATTTTGGTGCGGGCTTGTAAAAAGAAGTTGTGAAAATTATTGGGTAACAACATTTATTCCGTTATAACAGAACGCATTGCAACGATATTTTCCATGCAACAGCACGATGTTGAGCAACAGTGAGACAAAAGCGATACGCAGGTGTTATTGTGTAAGCCGGCAAGCGAAGCCTTTACCTCCACCAAAATTCTAAGAACTCTGTACTTGTGTAAACAGCACACAGACGCAACTGTATCACTACACATCTGAGTGACGCAGCCAGCCACAAAACCGGATGTCCTAGGATGAATAAAATTCCACAATGTGCTGTTTGAGCGGCAGGAAGTCATGGCTAAATCCGGTCTTTCCAATGACATCAGCGGAACCAAGTCCAATATCGGCCTCTGGACACACACATATACCAGCTATAATCTATGCATAAACTGGATATGCCGCAGCAAGTCAACTGTATACGGCGACTAAAACCCAGTGGCATTGAATTGCCGCTTCCGCCAGTTCAACCAAGCCATGCAGCAGTTCGTCCCAAGGAGTACCGGCCGGTGCATCTCGAAGGGGTTAGCTCTTCTCAAAATTTAAAAAATGTGGCAGTAAAAGTGAATCAATCTTTTTAAAACAGTGGCAGTGATGCGGGAATAACTACAGAACAACAACATCCATATTTGTTATTTTTTTTGGTTTATTTTTCGGGACGATTACAAACTTAACACGGGGCGGCCACGAGGTCACGGATGAACGTGTTGCAGGCGGGGATTTTATATAATGCATTCTATTAATCAATTAGGGTAACGGGGGTTGTTTTTAAGAATGTGAGAGTGTGTGAGCAGCTGGGCTATCTTCTTAGACGTAAGTAATATTATGTAAGGCTATTAAATAAGATGTATAAACAAGAGTTACCCAACCTTTAAAAACATGTAAGACAATTTATTTGGAAAACAAAATTATAAAATCGCACTATTTGATTATTAAACAAAATTAATTTCTCTTCCAAAATGTATTGTGTAAATCATTCACGTAACCTTGAAAATTGCGTTTGTATCCCAAAGTACGTATGAGACCCTGGACCCAAGAACTCGCAAACGGTAAGTGTAAGTTTTTTATTATGGTATGGTTTACTAAGCTATTTAAATGGTAATAAATAAGTAATTTCACAACAGGAATTCAATTATATGCCAAACAATGTTGAGTGAAATTCTTAAGTAGCCAAGTGTCAGGAGTTTTACTTACCATTCTACCATCAGGCAATCTGTGCACAACGCCATTAATGCACTTCCGACATAATTCAGTCTGGAACTTTATAGTGGCATCACAGAGGCACCTAAAATCGCTAGACAGCCATGGTCCCACAAAGTACCTTGATGTAAGATCCTTAATTACTTCTACGGTCTCCACAAATACTTTTAGATCTCTGGGATTACAAGAAATTACAACATCCAGTTTAGGTTTAATAAAACCTATACGCACGATACCTCTGACCATATCATTCTTGTCCACCATTCGTACGTTCTGAACCACCTGAAAATTAATAAAAAGAATAAGAAAAAATTTAAAATTGTATTTCTTGTCTATGCTCCATGAAATTGGATTTTTTGTAACATCAGAGTGCTGTATACAAACAGAATTATTTTGTTTGGGTTTGCACTATTAATCATGACCTTTAATGTCTGAACAACATAAACATAAGAGAAAATAAAAGTACTGGTACCACAAATGGTACACCTGGCTTATTATTTGTTTTGAAGTATTACATATTTATAACATAAAATTACACTTAAATTTATTCAAATAAATAAACTTATCAAAATAGAAGTAAATACATAATTCAATAAGTTCAATTTTATATAAAAATATAGGAACAACTTTATCCTGTGAATAACCAAAAGTAAAAGTGGATAAAGCCAGGCAACAAAACGTATATTATAATGATCTGCCACCCATAATCTGTATCCGATACCTGGAAGCATTCTACATGTGTCATGTGTGTCAAGTGACTTAATAAGGTGTACTGGAAGTGATACCATTACTGACTGTAGAGTACAGGATTAAATACCCTCTTCTGCAGGATACTGCAGAGCTCTCTTTAATTAGTTACACTGACAGTACATACACTCAGTATATACCACTCCTGCCCCCCCCCCACACAGACACATTCGCTCGGTTAATTGATCTTGTTGTGTTAGATATTTTCTCTTGTATCCTTCACAAGTCCTGATGAAGACAATAAATATTGTCAAAACGTTAACACAAATAATTTGAAATTTGTGTTACACTTTTTTGACCGATCCTCGGTAAACCCTTCATCGTTACAATTTACTGATTGACAGTCACTACAAAATTGAGGATTATCATTATTATTATTACTGTGGGACTCAAGTTTTTGTATGCTTTACATGAGTTACATGATGGTACTTGTACTAGTAGGCCTATCAGTCATGTATGCAAATAAGTTATGTTTTTATACCACAATGTGCCAATAAATGACATGAGTATATTGCTTAGTGAGTGTGTGTGTGTGAAGCCAGGAGGGGTAACAAGTGCATGAAGTTATACCATAATTATTGTTTTCCATACAGTCTGATGAGTGGAGTTTTACAAAATTCTCACTATTAGTTGTATAAATTCTGATAATTCTGAAATCAGGGAATATATTCTTTTGTATTTATAATTTTAAAACTTCTCCATTTTAATCCCCCCACCCCCAATGTTACATGTTACAGGGTTACTCTTACAATCATGATTCTTATTCGAGGTCAATGACATAACTCACACATCATTCTGATCTGCTACACTATGTGGGGTGCACACTCGGTTTAGTAACATACAAGTAACTGAATGTGAAAGAATAGTTACAAATACTGACTGACATTATGATGCTATATCCGTTGAAGGACACCATGGATTCTGTCAAAGAGCAGGGATTCAAGTTGATGTTTGTTTTTTGTAAAATTGTGTCAAAAAGTGTATGTGATTTAGTGCACCAATCCCCTTCCTCCACACACCACCCCCACTACACCTTCCATACAAAAACCGTTACGAAAGGATGGCAGTCTAACTAAAAGCTGAAGAAGGCGGATACGTATGCCGAAACGCGTCCGACGGAAAAAGTAAGTTTTCACAAGATAAAGTTCATTTTTAGTAAAGTGATAGTGCTATGAAAGAAGAGATGAACAATCAAGACAACTATAATGGGTTCATAGTTAAATAATAATTTAAAAAAAGAGCGTTTTATAAAACTGATAGTAGGCCTAGATATTAAAACATATTTCATTACTATATTAAATTATTTATACACTTTACATTAAATCTTTAACACTTACATCTTTAGCAAAATTTTATGTAGAACTTGATGATAGAGCTTGTGAAGTTGTTGTGGCTTCTTCAGGTGTTATTACATAAATCCTTCCAGTAGGAGTTGTAGGATCAACTTTGCAAAGCACGTCTGTCAGTGATATCCACAATACGTCCGGCTTCCTTGGATATGAAAATGATGATGAAGGGCCAGCAGGATGTAGAAATGTCACTTTTAGTTCATCCTCTTCTTCATTCTTCTCCAACACATATGCCAGCCACCACTTTTGGTCATATACGGCCGTTATATAACTGCTTACTTCTGACATTTGTAGTTTTTCTGAGCATTTTTGGATGATCACTGTTCCTTCTGTTGTATCTTCAGAGAATATTTTTACACAAATCTTTGATATGCTTGAACAGGTATATAAGCATGATACTGTTGAGTTCCCTTAATAGTTACTGCTTGGCTGAAACGGTCATTCAGAAATGTTTCGGACTCAGCATACTCATCTTGTGTGGAGAAGGTGAAATTAATTCCAGATAAATTTTCAACTGCCCATTCATAAAGTTGGATAGGTATTAAAATTTGGTTGTCATATGGACGTTGCAGGCTTGCTCTTGCAGCAAGTCTCTTGACTGAGCCCCCAACCCCATCACATAGTCCTTTCCCATGTGCAGTTGCGGAAAAATGCCATTCAGCCTCTACACCAAAGTCTTGCTTGTGATAACATAAATTGATAAAATTTTTCTTATTTTTATATTGTGCAGCACACCCATCTGAGTAATAACAAATCTTTTTTGGCACTGTTTGAAACTTTGTTGTCATGAACTCGACAAGTTTTTTTTGGAATGTATACACAGAAACAGTGTTATGCTCTAAACAAGGTGAAATTACAACAAAACTTGAGTGTTTAATTTTATCATCTTCTCTGTAATAAATCACAAAAGGGTGTATTGTCACATGTTCGCTTGCCCAGTGATAACTTTGAGCTTCGTCCTGAACGACAATGTTATAGTTTTCAGAGAAATCTAAGTTTACTACAAACTCTGACTCTTTTAAATTTTCTTTTTTGTCATTAATGAAGACTGCTGCTTTGCAATAAAATCATGTTTGATTAAGAAAGTCAGTTTGTCACAAAAAACATTTATAAAATCTTCATTAGATTTCTGTAAAGTTTCAAGGTTGCAACGATCAACAGACACCCACTGACGATAGGTGACATTTTCTATAAGATTTTCTTCAAAAGCCTCTTCAATGATTTTGCGAACTGGGGTAACACCAGGGTATTCTCTACATTCACTCATATAGCAATTAATGTTTGGTGGATTACACAGCATTTTTGCCAAACAGTGTTTATATGTATTTAGTTGTCTATTTGTCAAAGCTCCTAATTTTGTATTTTCTATCATTAACTTTACGTTCTGGTGAATAGTGCATACACAAACTGCATGTGTGCCACTTTGCCCTGCCAATATGCAATGCTTTGGTCGAAGTTCGGCAAATTTTGAAAAACCTATTGTAATATCTGAGAATTTTTCCTTAAACAATGAGTAAGCCTCCTTAAGATTACACAAAATTAGTCGTTTTGACATTTTTGTTTTAATTCCATTCGAGTCAACTACAGTCATACAGTCCTTAATACCCGGCATTATTCTGCTGATTTCATCATTTTCATAAAATGACTTAACAGTATCAACAATAGCTTTTGAAAGGGCCTTTCCAGGCTTTGGGTTAGGGCTTTCTAAAATACCCTTTTCTTTTAACACTTTTTTTGCCTGTCTCACCATATAATCTGATGCATTAAATTCCCGCATTATTTTTCTAATACCCCATTTTTCTGGGAGACAGGTAAGTATCATTAACTTCTTAACTCTATTTGTTGAATTAGAAAATTTTTTCTTTAAGGTTTTGTAAAATTTACTCATCTAGATTCTCATCATCACTAGATGAATCTTCAGCTGCTAAAAAGATTTTACGCTTCAATGCAGAGTTAATCTTTTTTACTTTCTTTGTAGCATACTGCTTAGATTGAATTTTTTTAACGTTAATAGGAGACTCTTCTAGTTCCACAATAGAAGTATTCAATTGTTCAATTACAATTTTTGATTCTAAAGAAAAGGTTGGGTCTTCTGGCTCAGAACTGCATTCCTCGCTAATGTCAATTGAAGAACAAGGCAGGCCAGAGGGACCAGGTTGATTTGTATTGTCTACCTTTAACTTTCCGATATCTTTTCTACAAAGATCACAAATTTTAGCTTCTTTAGGTATTTCAGGAAATAAACTAAACATCCATGATGTTACACTTCTCAGTCTCTTTTTATCCCTAATTGTGTGATTAATTTTGTTTAATGGGTTAAAACATTGTAATCTAATGAATTTTAATTCGCTTTCCATTATCTTTAATTTATTGCTTTAAATACTTTTTTAAGATTTATAAAAAGATCATATCACAAAAATCATAGTTTTTAAATTATATTTTTCATTGTGTATTTCAAAGAGCTTCAATAAATATTTAATTTATCATGTAGTACTTACAACATAATCTTTTTTGAAACATCACCAAATAAATATTTTTAAAAACTTACTACAAATTTATTACTTTATAGATAAACACTCTAATATAACTTAGACAAAATACTTTAAAAACTGTTTGAAACCACAAAAGATTTTTCACTTAAACACAGATATAATGTACTGACATCCTAATCATACCAACTGCAGACACAGACTAATGATAAATTGCACAGACAGAAGAGGGAATTGAGTGAGCCTGTCTCAAATTGTCTGTGAGAGCTTGCTTGTCAGCACATGAAACACTCAAACAGTAGGCCTACCTACTATGAGTCACCTTTCATGTCACAACATGATGAATAATCTACAACCGACCACTGCCGATTGTTATTTTAGTGACTTTATCCTTTGCATCCTGACACAAAATGCATAAAGTAAATTATAAAAACTATTTCTCATTTAATTTTGAAAAACTTACTGAGTAAATAATAAGACTAAAATGACTAAATTGTGGACATAATTTGTCTTAAAGACAAGCCCCCCTTGGCACAGAATTATGGTAATAATCACCATTGTAATACATTATGTAAAGGTACATAGTATTAAAATTATGCATCAGTTTTATAAAACACTCCTTTTTAAATTATTATTTAACTATGAACCCATTAGCCTCCCACTTTGAAATTTCGAGAATCACTTACCAAAGGTTTAAACTATTTATAGGAATTTTTAAAAAATTTTCAAAAATGCACTTTTTGAGAAAATTAAATTTAACATTTTGATTTTGTGTTTACAAAAAAAAACTCTTATGAAAAGGTATGTTGTGCTGTATATCATTGAAAACGGCATGAAAAACTGAGTAAAATAACACCACTCCCATCTCTCTAGCTCAATTAAGAGAGCAGCTGTGGTGATTTCAAAATATGTAGGACGTGCATTTTTGGCAGTTTTCTGAAAACTTTACATAGCCGTAATTTCTAAACCGTTCGAGATATTTGAAAAAAAAATTGTATTTTTATTAATCTCCATGAGGACTACCTACATACCAAATTTCATCAAATTCTGAGATGGTCAGGTAAAATTTTTAATTTTAGTGTGTTGATTTGATACGGAATGACCCCAAACCTTTTGTTACAATTATCCAAATACGCATCTGTAGCACTGTAGACCATAAAAATTTCCGGAAAACGGTAATTATGACAATTCTCATCAATGCTGATATTGCGGTGATATATTTTTTTTCTATTCTTCTATGTTATATAAACACGAGAAAAATAATTTTAAATGGCGGTCGAACCTATTTACGGAGAAAAAAATTAAATTATTACTCCCATAAGAACGCATGCAATGGTGAATGGTGCCATATTGACTGTGTAGACTAGAGGTGGGCCGATATACCTGTAACAGGTATTTTGGAACGATATTTTTGAGGAATGGATGTAACAGTGACTGAAAAGTTGAAATACCTGTTATTCGCGGCGACGCTGTTCCGAGTCGAGGCATGCCCCCTACGCACCTACACAGACACACGCACACAAAAAGTACGGAAGATCACGTAAACGAATACGCCAAGGCCAAATACTAGGCGTACAAAAATATCGCTGGAACGCAAGGAACAGCCAGTAACGTGTATTTAAAATACTAGGTATTTCAAATACTAGTGGTATCACCGATACACAAGGAACAACGCGTTCCAGAGGAACAGTAGTATTTTAGGAACAGGCAGTATCAAGCATATTTCGAGTAGGAACTAGTATGTGCCACTTTTTCGTCCTGTATACTTCATTCTGCGCAAAGAGACGGAGCTGTTTTTAATAAAGGAAAAAATTCATCCTGATGTTACATTTATTCTCGTGTGATATGCAGATATATAATACAGATTATATACTAATAAATTATATATTATACTAATCACCAACTTGGTAAGTTTTGAAATAACGAATTATATTGTGTTATAACTTATAGAGTGGCTGATGTTGATAGGTTATACTTTTTATTAATGTGATTTTAACTGCACTACACATCTGATCTCATGTAAATGATGAGATTGTTGTAATGGACGTTTATGCACTTTATCAAGTCCTGTTCCTTAAATCTAATTCCTTAAGGGTAATCGGTTTAAATTATGTCCGATGAAAATTTATTATTGTTTTGAACATAAATTTGTATTTATTATTTTTTTTAAGTAAATATTTTTTTCCTAGCTAGGTCTTCTTGCTTACCACTAGTGGTATGCCTACCAAGGGTCGGGAACCCCTGTACTAAGGGGGAAGTCCTTAAGTATTGCTGTCCAGTGGAAAGTGTTGACTGTGACTGTTGTTGGTTTTGCTTGGTGACATGGATCGAAGAAGAAAAACAAGTGATGTGTGGAGCTTTTTTGAATCAGTCGGTAACTGTGTTGCATTGTGCAACATTTGCAAAACAAAACTATCATATAAAAGTACAGTTAGTAATTTAAAAAAAAACATTTACAAAGAAGCCATTCAACAGTTGCTCTTCCTACTATATCCACCCAAACTGCTGTGCAATCTTTGCCAAGAACAGAAACTTCTTCAGGTGATATATTGCAAATAGGACCAGATGTGCAAGAAAACTTAGTAGTAGAATCTTCCTCCCATTTTTTAGTCCAGAGAGACCAACCACTTCAAGAGCTACTGACACCTTCCAAAATCAACCATCTTCATTTCAGTCGCCTGTTCCAACAAGTAAAAAACAAATGTCAATATCAACTTACATACCCAAAAAATTAGCAGTATCTGATAAAAACAAAATTGATGAGGCCATAATGAAACTTTTTATTTGGGATCTTCAACCATTTACAGTTGTTGAAGACAGAGGTTTCCGAAATTTGATGAATACTTGTGCCCCTAGTTATCAAATTCCTTCTAGAAAGTATTTTGCTAACACACTGTTACCAGCTTATTATGAAACAAAGGTAAATGAAATGAAAGAATCTATTAAAAAGATGCACCAAGTGTTTGCTTAACAACTGACACATGGTCTTCTTCAACAAATGAAACTTTTAATGCAATTACTGCACATTACATTAATCAGGATTTTGAAATGAAACATATACTATTAGACTGTTCAGTTATCAAAATAAATAAAACATCTCAAAATTTAGCAGATGAAATTTTGCGTATTATAAATGAATGGGACTTGTCTGGAAAAATTTCAATTGTTATTACTGATAATGCCATAAATATTACTAGTGCTATACAAAGCATACTTAAGTGGAAGTATTTTGGATGTTATGCTCACACATTAAATTTAATTGTTCAAGACAGCCTGTTAATTGTAAATGACAATCAAAAAAGTAAAAACAATTGTAACATTTTTTAAGAGAAGTAATATTGCACATTTAAAAATCACAAAATATCAAGAACAGATAGGTGTTCAGCAACCTAAAAAACTTCTGCAAGATGTTGTAACACGCTGGAATTCTGTTTACTATATGCTTAAACGATTTGTTGAACTGGAAGATGCTGTAAAAAACACTCTCTGGTATTACTAACAACAGACATAGAAACATTAACAGCTGAAGAACGGGGAATTTGTAAAGAACTGTGTACTATTCTGCGACCTTGTGAGGAGGTAACAAAAGAAATGAGTGGAGAGAAATATATCACTGCCAGCCAGATAATACCTATAACCCAAGGATTAAAATTATCAATAGAAAAGGTAAGTGTGAAATTAACTAAACCACTTGTCAGAGAAATTGCACTTAAACTTCTAGAAGGAATTTCTGTAAGGTTTGCTAATTTGGTAAAAAGCAAAACAATTTCACTTTGCATGATGCTTGACACCAGGTACAAACACTACTTTTTTGAAGACAATACTTCTCTAGAAAATACACAAAAATATGCAGCTAAACTAGTATCTTCACAAATTACAAAAAATTCAAGAACCAATACAAGCATTGAAACCAAAGTAAATCTACAACGTAACATAACAGAGGAGGAAACAGTTTCAATTTGGGACCATTATAAAAACCAGATAAGCAAAGTTAAACAAATAGGGACATCTTTATCAATGGCTATACAAGAAGTAGATAAATATCTTCAAGACACACCAATAGAGAGAAGCGAAAATCCCTTACTGTGGTGGAAAGATCACCAACGTGTATACCCTAATCTTGCACATTTGGTCAGAACTAGATGTAACATGGTTGCAACATCCGTTCCCTGTGAAAGGATATTTTCCAGGGCAGGAATAATTTTATCTGAACGAAGAACACGATTGACTTCGAGGAAATTGCAACAGCTGATATTTTTAAATACAAATTTGAAATAGTGTCTGAATAACTGAAATTCTAGTATTTTAAAAACCATTCAGTAGTTTAATTTTACCTATAATGTGTTATTTGAGTGAAGCAAATTGTAATGTGAATAGGTGTGACAAAGATTAGTTCATGACTTGTATATTCTGTGTACACTGGTGAATGGATCTGAAGATTTCCAGGTATGTAATGTATTTAATTTACTTTTGTTGTTGCTTATTATTTATAAGTTTTATTTATTTATTTATATTTATTTTATTACAGTTGTTTTTATTTTTATTTGTAAAATTTTTGTTTATTCACTCTTGTGGCTTACTGTTATGTTTTTATTATATGTTTCTGATGTTTTTTTCACATTATTTGTTGTGGTATTACGTGTACTCTAAATTATTTCATTGCCTTGAGTTTCGCAACTGATTTGTCTAACCAATGGTAGTTTGTTCACTCCTAGTAAAAACTTAAATTGGTATTCCCAAAGGGAGATAGGCCTATAAATTCTCTTGTTTCTTATTTTCTTTTAAACAGTAATAGTTTAATAAAGTCACAGTGTAAAGTAACACTGTTAATACTTTTAGTTTCAATTTATTTCTTATAACAAATTGTATAGTATAGGTTATATAGGCCTAATATCTTCAAATAAATACACTGCAAGTAGGTTTATTAATATATTAATAGGTTTATCTAGGTGAAAATAAACCTACTTGGAGTTATTTATTTGAAGATATTACATAGGAGACCTGCAGGAAACTCAAAACGAGTTACTTACAAATGATAATATAGTTATGTATATATAGTATATAACAGGTATTTGTACCTGTAATTTTTTTGGAACGGTATTTTCATACCTAGTACTTTAAAATAACAGTTTAGCCCACCTCTATGTAGACGGTGAGAAATGACATAGGACCAGCTGTTGTTGACGCGTGACGCTTTTTCAAACAAAATTTACATGATTCTTACATGTTCAAAATTGCGTTGAGCCACACAGTCAATATGGCGCTCATTCACCATTGCATGCGTTCTTATGGGAGTAATAATTTAATTTTTTTCTCCGTAAATAGGTTCGATCGCCGTTTAAAATTATTTTTCTCGTGTTTATATAACATAGAAGAATAGGAAAAAATATATATCACCGAAGTGTTGGTGAACTAAATTGGTCCAAAATAAACAAACCTAACCTAACCGGGGCACTCATCTTTTGTAATTTAACTACACTACACCTAACTACCCTAACCTAACCTGGGCACATTATGAAGTAGTATTCTACAGATTACTAGTTATTTTTACCAAAAACTACATATTCAATCACAAGTAAAGTATACGACTCACTCGCCGCACTTCCCGCAACCGTTGCACTACTTGTCACTACGCACGCTTCTCAATGTTTCGTATTAGTCGGACGATACACTACTAAACGACGCCAAAACATTTTTTTGCAACGGTTACCGCGTGGGTTAACGAATATCTTCGTTTAAATTTTGATATCAAATTTGACTAATCACAGAGTAAGATTCCAATAGGTATGTTGCGTTGATACCGGCGGGCATTATAACCGAAATTAAGCGAAAACGGTGCGTTTCCGGAAAAAATTTAAATTTCTTCTTAACTCGTGTACAAGACCACTTTAAGAATTGGAAAAACTAGGTAACATCCCAAAATCCATGTTATCCTTCAACGGTCTTAATTAGAGTGTACACTGTTGCGTCAAGACTCCATATTAATAGTTAGGATATACCATAGTTAGGCCTAATCGTTACTCAACCTTGAAAGAGTAATCCGTGTTTTCAATGGCAAAAACGAACTGGGTCGTCTCTTCATTGTTGTTCACACAATGCAAACCTTTTGTCACAACAGAAAGCTTTACACCCGCCTTTCGGTGCAAAAGATGAATGGCTGGTACAGGTGAATCAACGTTTACAATAGCAGTGTATGCTCTTATCATTGTTGAACACGGCCAGATCGTGTCAAACAATTAGTAATTTTGTACCGCTAACACAACAACCGTCAACTGACGTATATTAGTATAATATTACTGTAATAACATTGTTGGCTAATACCCACAAACTGCACTACGCTTCAAATACATCGCGTAAACACAGTACCAAGGTTACTCTACTATAGTACACACAGTACTCATAAATAGCTATAAAATATGGAGACAGTGTTGCCAGGTCAATGAGTTCGCTTTTCCCTTGGGTCGCCAAAATTTCCCCACTTTGACGTAAAAATCCCCACTACCACAAATTTATGTGCTTTATGCAAAGTGTCACTTTTTATAGAGTCTGAATATATTCTAAATACTTAAATACTATTAAAAAAATAAGGATCTTTGGGGTTTTCGTGCTGTAGCTTGTAGCTAATGGGGGGACGGGGCTCGAGGCCCCTCCGGCACTGTCAATTCCGTGTATACCAAGTGTCTTGGCACCATGCTCTCACTTGGTACCACGGCTGTTTTTCTCTCCCACTCTAGATAACATACAAAGGTACCGAGACAAGTAGTATTCACGGAATCGACATCGCCGTACAAAAAGCCTCAAGATCCCTTCATTTAATTAAATCGACCAAAGGCGTCGTAAGAGTTACTTTTACAAACACAGCTGATCTATAGAACCAGTTATTATGAACTGAAAGAGAGGGCAAGGTTGAATTGTCAAAAATGCAGTTTTTATGTTAAATTTTGTAACCTGACTGATTGTGTAAGTAAATAATAAACAATGACAGGTTATTTTTCCACTCGAGGGAGAATGTTTCAGTTGGAGATTAGAAAGTCTGCTTTAAGATATTTTGATTCAATTGTCAGGCAATACTCGAAAAAAAATGTAAGTATCGAGTATCGTTTTTATATGTATATTTTCTTTTCTTTAATATCAGCTTGCATATGTACGTATATATAAATTAAAATGTGCATAATATCAGTAAGTGAACAGTATTAACAGTTGTAATAGACAGAGATTGTTATTTGTCTCAATAATAGTCTTGTTAAGATTTAGATATAATAAATTTGACCTGTTACTCGGTTTTCGTTTTTATGAATAATTACAAAATACTTTCTCTAAATTATAATAATACACATACATGTTTAAACATATAAGGTAGTACAGAGTAATCAGAACTTTCAATCATTTTATTTTTGATGTAAACCTTGTAGTTCTTATTAGTTTTTCTTTTCATATTTGTATCAATATTTTATTGTGAAAGTAAAACCTTAGCTCACTTATTATATAGTGTTTGGGTATGGACACACGTGCCAAGTTTTACAAAAATCGGTTGATGCGTTCAAAAGTTACATGAGACCCCCAAATAGACAGACAGACAAATACCAAACGGTTGAGTTAAAACTGAGAATTCACTTTGCTCGTTCAATAAAAGTATTGATGAATGTTTTAAGTAATAAAAGCTTTCAGTATTTCATAGCCATAAAATAATTTACAGAAGAGCAATTATGTATTGTGCTAATAGTAACAAATTTTCTGAAATTTTAAAGTAAATTGCATATTTTTTATGAAGGAGTGGCATCAGTTTTATTTCTGAACTTGAATGGGGACATTTTAAGGATTATAAGCAAATGAAAGTTGTACTTAATTATACCATTCCATTTTATGGATAGTTCACTTTGAATAAAACCTTGTTTTTTGTTACAGAATTATACAATTTACTAAAACAAAATTTGTTAGTTTAACAAAAAATCTTAAACTGTTAAAGTATTTTCTGAAATCCGCTTTCTTTAATTGATAATACTGAAAAATTTGATGAAAGATTGACTGAGTAGTTTGGGAGTTACAAATTTTTCTCAGTATAGATAGAAATTCCATTCAGAGCCTTGGGAGATGAAAAATTCTAACTATATGTAATTTCAAATGACAATAAAATAAAAACTATGTAAGTTATAAAGAAAAAAAAAAATGGCGTGGTTGTTTATCTATGTGAAAGGATAAAATCTGCAAACTTTCATGAAAATCTGAGATGATGGGTGACAACATTTTTTGTCATATATATACCCAGGCCTATATATTACGGCAACAGACAATTTTGATTTTTTAGTGCTTCACATGCTACATTGGTTATGATGTTTATATAGGCCTAATTGTAAAAAAAATTGTAAGATTATTATTAGTTTAATAGTAGTATAATATTGAGCTTGCATCCTTTGTTTGTAGAATAATTCGCCTTCATTTGGTCTGCTATTTGATATTGATGGTGTTGTTGTTAGAGGGAAAAAAGTTATTCCCACGGTTCCAGAAACATTTAAGAAGCTTATTGACAGGAACGGTGAATTTAGAGTACCAACTGTATTTGTGACTAATGCAGGGAATACCTTGTGCAAAGCGAAAGCTCAACATCTGACAGATTGGCTTGGTGTCAAGGTAACCTAACTCTCATCATCTCAAAACTGATGTAGATGTCTATACTAAGCTTCTCTATGTAGTGAAATTCAACACAGAGTTTTTGTTTTTTTAGAATTAATAATTGATGTTTTAAATCACCTTTTACTCACTGTCAAGAGATGTTGGATTTTCATTTAAAATATTTAGTATTAATTAAAGACTGTATGAAATGGTAATTTAAAGCTTAGTATTTTATATATTTGTTTTGATTCACTTTAAATTATTATTTTCTGCATATGAAGGCAACCAGTGTGAATTTTAAGTCCAGACAAATAGAATTTAAAAATAAAAACGTAATGTATTTCCATATAGTAGGTTAAAAAATAATAATATAAATATAAATAACATGTACACTGTGCCAATATAAGTTGCATTATATTGATATTTTAACAGAAAGCTGGGTTTTAGTCATTAATAAATGTTACTAGCTTTTGTGTAAACATCTCTGTGGACTTCAAAATGCAACTTATTTGAAGCATTTAGGACCATCAAGTTTCTATGCTAAGTTACACTTTACTATACTGTTGTAGTGGTTCGATGGTAGTTGTAAAAGGTATAGCAAAATAAGGGTAGTGAGAAGGTTTTGCATCCATCATATTTAAAGCAGATAATTATTATTGTGTTTCTTGTTTGAAATTAGGATTGAGTGCAGTATTATCTGTGATGATGCCACCATTTTGATCCTTTCATTTGCTAAAAATGTAATAATCTTTCAAAATGCTATAAAGAAGACATAAGTAACATACTAATTTTAATGAATGTTTTAGTGGATGGTTAGTGAGGATCGGTCAATAATACAAATTTTAGCTATTTTGCGTCGACATTTCGACAATATTTATTGTCATCTTCAGGACCTGTGTATGAAATACAATAGAAATATGAAACATAACGAACCAATTAAATATTTGGGTGAACGTGTTGGTATATGTGAGTGTGTGCGTGCGTATGTATGTATCATTTTTTATATCATATATAAATGATGCATACATACGCACACACACACTCACATACACCAACACGTTCACCCAAATATTTAATTGTTTCGTTATGTTTGATATTTCTATTATATTTCATACACAGGTCCTGAAGATGACAATAAATATTGTCGAAACGTCGATGCAAAATAGCTAAAATTTGTATTATTGACTGATCCTCACTAACCATCCACTAAAACATTCATTGATTGACGGTCACTAAAAATTTAAGGAACTAATTTTAATGTTTTTAAATACAAATGGAATTAACATAACAGCCCATGATTTTGACTGTCTGACAAACAGCTTAGTTGTAAAAAGATGTATGCCATTAGCATCTAAAGAGGGTTGTTAACTCATTTTGTACTGCACCATAATATTCCTCTCGTATAATTGGTGCTCTGAATCATGAAAGCTTTGTATTTGAATTGTATGGAAAAAGTGTGTTTCAAGTTTGTGTATAAGTAAATGACAGTTTTGTATAGGAAAATAAATCCTTAGCAGTGATTAGTTGATTTGTAGTACAACAAATGTCATGCTATTTTTTCTTCTGTTGACATGTGCTGATTTAAATTCTAGGTAATAGCACATAAATGTATAGTTAATTAACTGTTAACATATAAATGACATTACTTAAAATTTATTTCAATTTGAAAAATAATATAATTCTTTATAACATGTGAGCTTAGATTTGTTTATTAATGCTTGTGTGCATTTTTTTGCACATGTGTCAGTCTGTGATATTAATTTTGGTTTTAAATTGTTATGTTTGAAAGTGTCAATACCTCAGATAACCAGCTGAAAAAAATACTGCGATATGAATAGTCATCAGCCCGTACCTTAAGTAAGGATAGTCTATCAACCAGAAGTGGTAGCTAGTAAAATTATCAACACTGAATGATAAAATGTGTCAAAACAAAACACATTATGAAAGTAGGCATGTGAAGTCATTTGGTTAATTACAACAAAATACATCAAAGAAACTAGTTTCATAAAACCATTGTGCAAAGCTAGAAATAAAGCTTTCACAAAACTAGCAACTCACTTCGATATGAGAATTAACAAATGTGTATACATGTGAGTTGTGACAAAAGGGTCTTGTAATACGCTGTCAGAGTTACTTAAATGTATCATTATTTCATATTTTTTTCCATTATTGAGAACAACACTATTTTGGGGTGTAGCACATATTCTGTGCAGCACTGAGGATGCAGTATGGGTTATGGGTAGAACATTTGAGGCTTAAAACTATGAAACTTGTGTAAAACTCCAAAACCCAAAACCATTATTCATAACAAAGTCAAATGTAATACTCTTGTGTTTTTCTATCACTAACATCGTGTAATTTGTACATGTAGTGTTTTGTTTTGTGAAAAAAATCCTTTAATAATCAGCATACAATGTAAGACGTATTAAAAAATCCAACAGTTAAAAATTGTGAAACCATTAATAACAGAGAAACTGTTAACACAACTGATGGTTAAACAAGTTTTCAAATTTTAAACATTTTTGTTTGTTAACGGTCCAAGTCACGTGTTTTAATTTCTTATTTTCTTACCTTTGTTAGGTCCGTCTTGTGACTTTTATCTTTAGAATAAAATTAGTGTGACGCGTTTCAGGTCATCTGACCCGTTCTCAGACACTTGCTCGAAAAGAGGTCGTCATATATTAAAATTCAATTAAAATAAAAACACACATATGTAAAATCATTGTCAATAATTAAACGTTCAAAAACATGAATAACACTGTTGTCGTGGTGCACCACGCGATTACCGATCGATACTTTTTTTTTTGCACCACGCGCGATTACTGATCGATACTGAGTAGTGTAACTTTTCAACGTTTTGTTTTTGCGAGCGCTAGTATTGCTGTATCATATAGCGGGTTGCTTTTGAAATTATGCTACATGTACAAATTACAAGATGTTAGTGATAGAAAAAACACAAGAGTATCGATCGGTAATCGGTGCACCATGACAACAGTGTTATTCATGTTTTTGAACGTTTAATTATTGACAATGATTTTACATATGTGTGTTTTTATATTAATTGAATTTTAATATATGATGACCTCTTTTCGAGCAAGTGTCTGAGGATGGGTCAGATGACCTGAAACGCATCACACTAATTTTATTCTAAAGATAAAAGTCACAAGACGGACCTAACAAAGGTAAAAAAAAAAAGTTTTCAAATGGTTGAGTAATTAAAAAAAATAATTTATATAGTTATCTATTTATATTTACAATCAAACCATAGTGAATAATACATTTTATTACATTACATTACATTTTATTTTATTTACAGTTTTATTAATAAAATAATCTACTAAAAGGATGTGTACGTTTAGTGTCTACATGAGAAGTTGGAACTGGTTTAGTGGAGATTCTGCAGCATGTTCAGTGTTTTATAGTTGAAACCTTTATTTTTGAGATTTTATTGTTTTCTTTACTTTGGATGGTGCACTTGGTAAGGTAGTTGTTTTATGTTAATAGGTTACAGAAGACAAAGTTGTAATGGCTCATACACCTTTAAAAATATTTTATGAGTTTCATGACAAACGTGTGTTAGTGTCTGGTCAAGGGCCTGTCGAAGAAATAGCTGGACGAATTGGTTTCAAGAACATAGTCACACTTGATGATGTTCGTAAAGCATTTCCGTTACTTGATGCAGTTGATCATAAGCGACGAGTGTCCATGGTAAGTGATTAATTATTTGTGAGTTTCAAAACTACTACCATGATTGTATTGTGTACTGTGATGATACTTATTTACAGTTAATGTGTTTAGGTTGATGCTCCTGTGACTAGACATAGATTTCCACAAATAGAAGCTGTAGTTTTGTTTGGAGAACCCATTAGGTGGGAAACTGCTCTACAATTAATTGTTGATGTGCTAATGACAGACGGCCATCCAAATGAACTTCCCCCTGTACTTGCTTATCCTCATATTCCAGTTTTAGCATGTAACATGGACCTCCTGTGGATGGCTGAAGCAAGTATACCCAGGTATTTTTGTGTTTCAAATAAGTTGTCATGTTTGTTTTTAAAAGTACTCTACTCTAATTTATATGAAATTATATTAAGGCATAAAATAGATCATTAAACAGAGTTTGTGTGGTTGCATAGTTTCATTTCACTTTAATAATCTTAAAATCTTAATAATGTGTAAGTGCCATTGTCGCGTGCATGCACACTGCGCCCATGTGCACGTGCTTGTGGAGGTTAACTAGATCTGTTATTACTGAATTATATTGTAGTGCTATTATTTTATGCTTTCATATCTTTTGGGGCGATTAAACTCCAGATGCAAATTTAGAGATATCTCAGAAAAATTTTTTATTATATAATACTTATTTTGTGTAATATACTTAGCAACTATATTTATTTAGTTATGTCAGTTACTTTTGTTTTGCATTACCTAATACAGAGGACATGAAAAGCAATTTTGTGTGTGTTAAATTTTAAATCACTTAATAATGTTTTGTTAGTTTTATGCAGAGCAGAGTGAAAAAATATCTAAAATAATTACTGAAAATTAAGTTTGAAATACTATGTTTATTTTAAAATATTAACTATTACTTCAATTTTAAAAGAATTAAGCTTAATACCTTATATAAACTTGAGATAGAGTATTAGAAACCTATAAAGTTTTGACTAAGAAGAAGTAACTTATAAAAGACTGTAACAATGAAGAAGAATATTTTAAAACAAATAAATGTATGAATAGTAGTTATTGGTCATAAGGATGTGATCAAAAGGAAGGTAGACTGTGTTATAGTAGCATTGCTTCTATAGGAAGAGGTGTTGTATGAGAATTCCATGTGTGAGAATAGTCCCATAAGGTTGGCATATAAGTCTGTAATTAGCCAATAGCCTTATTATTAGAATTTAGAATAAGATAAAGGGAAAGAAGTTATGTTGAAATAGATATCACAAGAACCATCAATACTTGGTCAGCGTGGTTAAGTTCCAAGTGTGGGCTCTGTGAGTCTATCTTATGTATTATATCTTATGTGAAGCCGTATCAGGCTCAGGTACTGGAACTGTCTTATTTAATTCCGAAGGATGTTCTTTTATCAAATGATCTAATAGCGAGGCATTAATGAGTTCAGTCAGCCTTGCTGATGTCCTGGCTTCTTTTGGGTCACATCAGTAAGTAAATGCTCTTATTCCTAGTCAGTACACTGATCTGAAAAGTGTTTCTACCAGCATTTTGTCTGTAAATCCATGCCTTCTGTATCAGGCACTGATCTTCCTTCCAAGAACTGATTAACTAAGATCTGTTCTTTGCCAGCTCCCATGTAAAGTTTTCTTCACAATATAATGTATTATCACAATGCAATTAAATATTGTGAAACAGGGTTAATAGTACAGTAGAATGTCAATTGTCCAAAATAATTGGTGCAAAGCGTTTTGGATAACAAGTGTTTTTTAATAATCGATCTCTTTTGGTTGGGAAAACATTAAAAAAGAAATTTTACTAATGCCAATAAAAAATAAATATTAACTGGTTTATATTAAATGATAAAGGAGATCATTATAAAATTAAAATTTAATAGTATTTACCAATGAAAGTAATGAGAAATGTTTGCTTAACATATTGATAAGTTTTAACTACAGTACACCACAGTATGTACAAAATATATTACCAAAATATGCATTCATTTTATATTAAACATTAAGAAGACACCCATGTAACATCTTCCAAAAAAAAAAGCTTTAAATGCTTTGCACAGTACAATAAAATTTAAGTAACATTTTAAGAACGATACTGAATCTTCAGCAGCAACACTCAGAAACAAATTTTAATTTTTTATTTCGAAGAAATTGGTCACTTTCTTTTGTTTTACACAGTTTTTTTCATTTTAAAACTATTAAATCTCTGGTTCTCTTGATTGTTAGAAGTGTTGTGAAATTGGTGTCAGGTTGTGCTTCTAACTATATTAGCACTTTTTCTAATGCATCAAGTGATTCTCATAGGTGTTGGCATAGAAACAACACGTGCACAATCACTGTCTGTGTCAGAATCTTTTTGTTGAACTGACTAAGTAATTTCATCATCAGTTAATACATGCCATCCAGATCTTCAAATGTCTTTTCAAAACTGACCCAATCATTTAAAACATTCTCATTACACTCATTAAATCCACTTTGTTACACTAATGGTCAAAGTGGCTCATGTTCTTCTTGTGGCTGATCATGGGACTTTATTTCTGAATTATAAAGCTTTTCCCATGGTCTATGCAGCACAACACATTTGACATTTCCCTAAGTTTCAACAAGCATTAATGCACATGATTTATCAAGTGGTAAATTTAGGCATTTTATGCCACCACTTGTGTGAAGCTATTCATAGAAAACTGCCAGATTTATGGAAGGATAATTTCTGGAAATTGCAACCAGATAATGGACTACGATGCACACAATTGCTTGTTCTAGAATTTTAGGCAAGAAAACATTGTAATGACACCACAACCAATATTCATTTTAATGTTTAAGAATTACTATTTTAAAAAGTAATTAACATAATGAGTAAGTATAATAAGTAAATAGAGTAAAAATTATTAAACTGGTTTTCCAAGATAATGTCATGGGCCACAGCACAGTTGGAAATCACTGTTATAAATAAATCAGTTCATCATATCTGTTGCTGTCATTTCACTTTTTACTATGGTGTGCGTGTGTCCTCTGTGGTCTGCCAGAAGGTTGCATGTGTGTATGCTCCATCCTTGCCAGATGTCCTGACACAAAACCTTTCTGAGCCATGGTAAATGCTACTGACAATCACACCACGATGACTGATTGCAAGAGAGATCTGCCAAAGTTATATATTGTTACGACAGTCTACTGATCGTCATATGGTACGTGGAAAACAAAATACAAGACACCAATTACGCCACTAATCACCAGCTATAATTATCACAATTAAACAGTTTGTAATCAACAA
Organism: Magicicada septendecula; assembly: GCA_034769895.1. Taxonomy (NCBI): domain Eukaryota; kingdom Metazoa; phylum Arthropoda; class Insecta; order Hemiptera; family Cicadidae; genus Magicicada; species Magicicada septendecula. The sequence goes on from CM068376.1 coordinate 96,376,539, forward strand.
GATGGTCTCTTACAACAGATCAAATAAAAATTGTCCACACGCAATAAAATGTTAACTAATATAAAACACCAATTGTATTAAAATTGTCCCGCATGATTATAAAACACATAACACTTCGCCACAATAATTACTTTGCACTAATAACAACTTGAACGCACGTGACAATAACTGAACTAAGCCCGCGGACACCTTGTATTTATACCCCGCTCAGACACCAGAACATTCCACATACTATGCAATAGTGCTACACTACGACATAATTGATTGCAGCCTTGACACAATGCACGCGGCTGGTAACATCTAGAAAAGTCTCGCGAATGCATGTTGAAATCACGTACACACACAACATTAAAAGTGGAATATTCGAGATACTTATAGAACGTTCCGTATTACTTAACACTTTTTCCGCATTATGTAACTATACATATATATATATATATTGCAATGGAACATCACAGAAGGGTCTTTGTAGCTACATGCTTTTATACAATTTATGACATTATAGACATGTTGAAAATTGATTTTGTTAAAATTTTGTAAAATAGCTATAAGTTTTGAAATAAGAAATGGGTAATTGACTGTTGTATGTCAAAATACCCATAAATTTATTTTCTGTCATGTCAAGTGTGATTTTAGTGCGCATGTGCGCATGTTATTCTTCGTATTTACATGAATAACTCTGGTGTAAATTAACGTATTGAATTGAAACTTGGACAGCTCATACTTCTGAATTAGCGCTACATTTTTCATATGTCAAAGACTCAAAACATATTTAAATATGTATTTTTTAACAGAATTCACTTTTCTAAAGAATCCTTATCTTCTGAAAGTCATAAAACTTTTAGATAAAATCTATACATGCTTTTGCAGTCTTCAGCAAAATTGATCAGGACATATGTCTATCTGTCTAACCCATCAATCACGTGCTATGGGTTTTAACCAATCAGAGGCTCCAATTTTCATTCAGCTTGGTCCCTCGCGGAAGAAGCTTCGACAGTTCAACCTAGCAGCTCGGCCTTAACAGACGTCTCTGTGCGAGTTTGTTGTACCAGTATACATTCTACATAAGGGTTACGAGTATGGGGTCTTAGCAATGAGTTGCCCGTTTGCTAGATCGATTGGGTATTAGAACTCAAAATAATTTAATTATAAATTAAACAGTGCTATTTCACGATAGTCAAGATTTTTCCGCATAGGAATCAGGTGTATTTGCCAAAATACACCTGGGTGAACGCGAGGACACGTCAAGATACCGGAAGGTGTACGTAAAACACACCGAAATCGAATTAATAATAGTTAAACCCATTATCAAGCCCTGAGATAAATGAGATAAACTCTATCAGTGAAACAGCGTGCGTGTGTGTGTTGCGAGAGTTCTAAACGTCATCATTGCAGCGGATCCAGCAGGCGGCGAGTGGCAGTGGAGCAGTTCAATGGTTTGTCAAGGGATTTCGTCGAACAAGTAAAATAGACTGAGAGAAAAACATTCAAACCATTTTACAGACTCTATTAAAATTTAAGAATAAATAATTTATGTTCAAATCACACCATATTAAAGTTGTTTTAAAATAAATACCTAATTCCAGATAAAAGACTGATATTATTTTGATGTAATTTACTATGCCTTATATTTGTTTCATTGCAATATATATGTGTGTAGTCTGGCAATCCAGTCCTGTCAAAGATTACCAAAGATCAATTAAACAGTCCCAATCCTGTCCCATATTGTTAGAACAGGCTTGGTGTCACTTTCAGTAATCTGGCAGTTATTCACATATATCAGTGATTTACACAGTTGTTAAAAAAATACGTAAAATCCAAAGTTGGTATCAATGTATTACATTTTGCACTACATCACAGTGTTTATTAAGCCATAATTATGTTATTAATTGAGTAATTAATAAATAATTACTCTGTTCTTTCACATGTATGCTAATTTCCACAACCACGAGTCTAAAAGTGTATAAAATTATCTACTACCCATAAAAAAATTCGTTTTTGTATTGCATTGTTCACTTTTTGTATATTCCATGTAAAATGATATAGCATTTATGGGTGTCAAACTTCCTGTCATTGCAGGTCTCTTGCACACAAACGATTACACTATACATGGAGATATCACCCCTCATGATAGAACATGAAGTAACCCACACCTACCCAAGATCACAGTTTAAATTGAACAGGGTGTCTTTTTAACTTGGAACTCTTGAGTGTATACTTCACTGTCATTATGCCCCTGCTAATTACATGTATAACTGAATTAATCCAATGCTTAACAGTCTTTAAAAATTTATAAATTAAGTGTTTTGTAAGTTAAATTATTGCCTTTATACCTATTTATAATTGGTTGCTCTGTGAATCAAGTAAAAAAAGTTTTTTATGTGGTCCCAAATACAGTGTGATGTAGTGAAGTGACCATGCATTTCCAGTCTAAAAACTCAGTCTGCTACATGAACTCTGGTACTTTTTCAGGATTGGATCTCATTAGGCACACAATATTATAAACAGTATCTTAACAGGAGGTGCAGTATCTTAACAGTATCTTAAAATATCTGTCTCTATAATGAGAGACAGATATTTTCTTTGTAGAGTGCGGTATGCACAGACTAGTGTGTTTTAGTATTAAGCAGTTTTTATTGTTGTTTGTTCATCATGGCTCTTCCAAAACTAACAGACCAAAGATTTTGAATAGTGTATCTAAAACCAGTAACCAAATTGGGAAAAGAATGGTAGTGCAATGTGGAAAATGCTGATGTGGTTCAATGTATATTGAAGTAGTTTAAGCAATCAAGGGACAAAAAATTCTTGTAAGTAGGCCCCATATTAAAAGCCAAAACTAAGGAATTAATTCACATCTAGCTTAGGGAAAAATGACTTCAAGACCATCACTGGTTAGATTGTTGGCTTTAAAGAAGAGATGTTGTTTATTTCAAAACTGTGGGGGAAAGTGGATTTGTCGCAAATGATTTCTATCAGGTTGATGCAGACATTTTTAATGCTGACGATACTGGGTTGTCCTTCAAATGCACCATTGACAAAATACTTGCTTTGAAAGGAGAAAGTTGTAGTGGTGGCAAACACAGCAAGTAGTGCATACTAATTTTAGTTGGAGTAAACCAAGCTGGATCTGAAAAACTACCTTTGCTAATGATGGGAAGTCAGTCTTTTATACTGTCTAAAGTATAAAACAAAACCAGTAGAACATAAATCAAATAATAAAGCTTGGATGACAGGTGACTGCAACATCTCGAAACAATTATGGAATTACAAGCCAAAAGGATGGAGAGGTTTGGGGTGTCCAAAGAAGTGTTGGAGTGACCAGCTCTAGTCTATCTCCTTGCGACTGGAACAAACCATTTTTCATTTAATCCTTGTCGTTGTTGATGATGATGATAACAGGTGAAATTTTCTTCTGAAAATCAATAGAAATTTGGGAATTAAAACAAAAGTATTTGCTACTTTATTGGTACCTGTACAGTCATTGTGATGGAAAACGTAAGGTTTATGTTTTTCTCTCAACCATGACTTTAGTAGTTTAACTTATGGAATAAGGTGAACAGAAAATTTTTAAGTTTTGTTATCAATGGCTTGTGATCCAAAATGTTCTTTTAGGTACTTTGGATGAAGTAAATTAACCCATAACTAAATCCTTGCTATATGCTTGGATATAGCAGTGCTTGAGAGCAGGTTATATAAAAAGATTGTTAATTGCTTTCATAAAGGTGATTTCTGAAGGTCATGAGGAGAATGAAGCTTGTAGGGAATTTGTACACACTATGGATAACTGGAAGGATGGAGATGACCCATGCAATTGGACTAGCCATAATTTTTAGGGATACCAGTCTAACAGCTTTGAAAGTATGAAATTACATTCAAGACAAGAAATGTTTTGTTGCAGAATGTATGTGAATGCTACCTTCCATAAAGTTGGAGAGTATATTAGAACTCAGTGAATTAAGCTACAAAATGTAATAAACAATTTCAAGCATTTAAAGAAAACAAATGTAAATATTTTTTACTGAACATAGTACATACTTATAAGGAACATTTTTTAAATAAAATGCTGTATTGCTTTACTAAATTCCGGTTTTTGATTTGATTTTTATACCCTTATTGAAACTACTAATTCAAATTTTTTGATAATTTGAATTGTATACTGGCCACTTCATATACTGTATTAAATTAGTATCAAGCACACACAAACACCTACACATAGTAACACTGGCTCAAATTAGGACCTAAATAAAGTGATATGTGTCCAATATTGATAAATTTTACTGTTTCAGCGATTGTTGTAGGTTTTTGTTTAGTACTTGGTTTGCTCAATATAGAATCTGTTCAGCATGGAAGTGGATGATAAATTTCAGAAAGTATCTGTGTAATACATTAATTCAGTTTAAAAATTTCACGTTTTCTGAATTTTCTACAGATATTGACTTACATTAAGAATGCAAACAAACATATTCTTTTCGTGTTTAATATGTCAGCAACCGTTGTTAACATGTCAGTGAATAAGCTGTACACCCTTCAGATACATCTGATTGAAGCATGTGGAGTTGCAGGCACATTGTGACAATATCGCTGAATCCGTTCATGGTAGAATGTTTTATGGCATGGTTGACTATTAATGTAAATCTCATGGGAGCTGGGTCTTTGGGAATTGTAGCTGTTTGAAGGAAACTGGAATACCTTCCAGTTACTAGACTTTGCTACTAGACGGAATTACCCGAACTTAAGAGGATAGTACTTTCTTTGTTAAAAAAAAAGAATAATTAAGTCTGGTGTCGTTAATGAAGACGGTGAATGAGACAGTAAACAGTAGTTATTAAAGGAAGGTGTAATACCATGCTTCATGGGAATGCTGAGAACACATTTAACTGTTATTCAGGTATTCAAAAATATGTTGTCTGGAAATCTGAAGTAGTATTACAAATCAGTACAATTAAATTTCGTGGAGGATGTGTGAAAATATGCCACTGAGAAATTACTTCTTTATAAAATTATAAAATATAATATTTCATAAAAATACACATATTCCATTTCTTACCTTTATTGGGTCCAAAGATTCTTCACGCGAACTCGTGAACTATAAGTATGATTTAGGGTTAATTAATATATTTACTACTATCATGATATTAAATATTATTAGAAATATTTCTTTTTTATAAGACAACCCAGTAGCTGCTCATACACTCACTCACACAATATTTAAATTTTCCCCCCAATATAGAGATCTCTTTATATTAAAATTTATATAACGTTACGTTATAATTTTCATGATTGTCAAAGTTTATATAATATACGGTTACTTGGTTTTGATGATCGGGTCGACCTCCTGCTACACTGGTTTGTTTTAGTCACTTGTTGTCCGAATTCTGTTCTCACTGTTTAATTTTTTTATCACTGATGATGAATTAATATCTCACAGTTAGTCCATGTTAAATTGCTGTTAAGTTGAACTCATATTCTAATACTTTTAATAAATTTTCGGCTCGCGGGACTCCGTGGGTTACACCGGCCGCAGCCGCCATTATGTAATAACGGATACTGTTTTATCTACATTTTTTTCATATATTACTCTCTTTCACTTCATTAAAATAAACATTTAATCTGCATCTGAATAAAATTACAAAAATTTCAAATTTTAGGTTTAGTTTCAAATTCTGTTAACTCGTGACCTTGTTACATTCTAGTATTATATTTCAATTATGAACTTCTATTCCTCATTTTCATCATCGATTGGTTTGGGTGATTATCAGTTATCCACAACGATCTAATTTATTGAATAGGCATAAAAATATAATCTTACCCCCCTTCTGACTCTAACACTCACTAACAGATTTACATAGGGTGACACCAATCTCTCAATAAAATTTTCCTCCATTAACTTACTACTCTAGCTCACCTTGAATCATTCTAATCTTATAACAAAATACCCAATACCCTCTTTGTACTTAGGATGTGTTCCCTCCCTATACTCATTCCCTTATTAGTTCCTGGTCTCCCCCAGGTAACTCCGCCAACGCACATACGGTCACCTCCCGCCACAATGCCTTTCGTTGAGGACTCCTTATCACACCACCCTCTTTACAAAATTTCACCATCATCTAATTACATCACTCTCATTACTCTACATATATGCACTATCACTACTGTGTCCCTACTAATACTCAGTTTCTATATTACTTTTATTCCCAAAATTCTTATTCTGTTTAACACCCATTTAAAGTTAACTCTGACTGACTCAAATGCCTTATTGAAATATTTATCACCCAAACTCTATTTTTTACCATATTTTACATTAATTTAATCCTTGAAAATTACACCAGAAAATTCACATCTATCTCAAATTAATTTCATCATTTAATTTAAACCCTTTAAACACATTTAAAATTCATTATTCAAACATTAAACATTTTACTTTATTTAAGTTGCATTATAAACTTCATACTTACATTACATCACTCATATACTCGAATACAACATGATTACTGTCATAGACACAAAATTATAAACATTCATTACCACAAAATAATGTACATAACTCCATGTATCTTCTGAAACATAACAATCATATGACTCCACAACTAAACACATTTTACATTTATTCATTTACTATTTATTATCAATTTCAAATCTCAGACACATCATTTAAATTCATTAGCAAAATTCAATTATACAACCTTAATTAATTAATTAATCTCAAATTCTTTAATTCAATCAATTATTTAAAACACAAGTTATTTTAATTACCTTACTCCAAAACAATTACAATTCATTTATTACAAACTCTCATTATTTATTTAGTCTGCTAAAATATTATTATTATTATTAAATCAATTTCTACTACACACATTGTTTACATAAAATACATGTTACAACACAAACACAATTAATTTCACTATGAATTTATTTACAATTATTCGTCATTAATTTTCTGTTTACCACATCTAATTTCATAAGTTAGCAAGGTCATCACCATAAACTAAAATAATTAAAATGTCCATTCACAGAATTTTTATTTAACCCCCATCATCGTATATTAACCTGATGTATTTATAACACAACTCATTCTTATCGACATACATTATATTATCACTATTATTGTAATGACCACTTTCGTTAATTATATTAACACAGTAATTAACTACATACTTGTCTTCCATTATTCCATAAAACCCGTCTACCTTGGTAATTTTCGTCTTGTCTCTGTCAGTATTTTTGGTCAACATAAGGTAATTTATGTTATCATATTCTTCTACTATATCCATAACCGTACAAGGTAAGTGTTTATCATCTACAACGGTATCATCAAAGTCATCTATCTTTATTTCACAAGGTAAGTCAATTTGCTCACTTCTCTCAATATCTAAACTCTGTACTAACATTTCATAACCTCTATTAATCTCGAAAATCTCTATCTCTCTCTTTCTCTCTCTCTCTCTCATCCCAATACCTCTCACAACCCCCCTGAACTATCTCATTCCATGCAAAGGGCAACACAAAATCACTAAAATACTTCCTGGCTTTACCAGGTACATCACCACAAAAACTTAAGGGACCATTTGGAGACACCATGTCTCCCACATAACCTCTGGAGGAACCTTCGTCCTCATAAAACACATGTGGAGTCTTTACTCCACTTATACCACAGGGAAAATTTGCCCTCTGCCCTCCATACTCACCTAACCTCTCTTCACACTCTCTCACAACCTCATCAACACTTTCTATGCTCACAACCTTACTCTCTAACACCACGTTTTTAATTTATCACTGTTATCACTCTTTATTTTGCTACTACTTGTTGACTCATTATTAGAATTATCATTATTACGTATCTTGTCTACCGCCACCTGTTTTGCATTTAAACTAACACCATTACCATTAACACTTATAGTTCCGTTATTTCCATTTATTTTGCACTTACCTATATCTGTTCTCCACTCTCCCATTTTCTCAATATTCCATTCTAATTTGTTAACGTTACTTTCGAATATCTCATTTGTATTTTCTAAACGCTTATTAATTTCATTGATATCGTTTTTTAATTCATGGAATTTTACATTCTGTTCATCAAATCTACCGTCAAAACTACTCTTCTGTTCATAAAATTTGGCATTAAAATTACTATTTTGAACGTCAAATTTTACGTTAATATTACTACTCAGGTTATCGGACATTGTTCTCATGAAATTATATATATCGTCCAGTGACAACTCTTTTACTTTACTTATTACAGGAGTAGATTCTGCTTTTGCTGTAGACTCATTATTACCGATTGTGTCAAATTATTTTCGTCTATCAGGCTTGGAGTTGTCTCCATTCCTGAATCATTTATATCATCTGAGTCATTTACAATACTTTCTTTTACTGTATTAGGGTCTAAATTCATTTCTACCTCCCCCGTGACAGTTACCTCAATCATACTGACTTTATTTTCATTATTATCCATTTTTATCTTAATTGTGAGATTTTCCTCTACACAAAAAAATCAATCTTAAATGTATTCAGTATTATTCAATATAGTCTAATATAAGTACCACTTAAATATAACTTAACATCACTTATACGTAATTAGTACGCATTACCACTTAACCTCCAAATCATGCTTAGATCAACGAGTAAACGCGGTCTGTATCAAATTTAATTTGTACAAACAGTCCAAGTTCGGTGCGCCATTGAGAAATTACTTCTTTATAAAATATAATATTTCATAAAAATACACATATTCCATTTCTTACCTTTATTGGGTCCCAGGATTCTTCACACGAACTCGTGAACTATAAGTATGATTTAGGGTTGCTTCATTAATGTACTCAAGTCTCATTGGTATTGTTAATTTAACTCACTTTTATTTTACATTTAAATATTTAATTATTTAACACTTTCTATTTTCATTTTTTTTTTAGAACAATTGCTGATTCTTATGTAACATTGCAAAATTAATATATTTATTACTATCATGATATTAAATATTATTAGAAATATTTCTTTTTTATAAGACAACCCAGTAGTTGCTCATACACTCACTCACACAATATTTAAATTTTCCCCCCAATATAGAGATCTCTTTATATTAAAATTTATATAACGTTAACATTATAATTTTCATGATTGTCAAAGTTTATATAATATACGGTTACTTGGTTTTGATGATCGGGTCGACCTCCTGCTACACTGGTTTGTTTTAGTCACTTGTCCGAATTACGTTCTCACTGTTTAATTTTGATATCACTGATGATGAATTAATATCTCACAGTTAGTCCATGTTAAATTGCTGTTAAGTTGAACTCATATTCTAATACTTTTAATAAATTTTCAGCTCGCGGGGACTCCGTGGGTTACACCGGCTGCAGCCGCCGTTATGTAATAACGGATACTGTTTTATCTACATTTTTTTTTTCGGGTGAAACTAAAACTGTGTCCAGCTGGCGGACGCACACACTGCTCGCGTCCGTTGTGTTGAGATGTTTTAGCCGACTGCCTCTGTTTTCTGCGCACACGGCACGAAAGAATGTATTCATACGTCCCGAAACCATGAGAACGTTGGCCGAGGGAGTGCGCGCATGATGGTGAATACGCACCCTCATTGATAACTGCACATTCCTTTGTCACAATTCCCAATGCGTACCTTGTACTGACTGTTACCGAATAGTAACTTTCAAATAGATTGGTTTACTGGTTAAAATGATCAAAACCTGTCTCACCCCTTTTGCCCCGTTACAATACCCCCCCCCCAATGAGAGGTTTTCTGCCGAAACAGAAAAACTCTCATTGCTAAACCCTAAGAGGATCAGTGAGGATTTGGTGCCAACAACCCCCTTTTAATTTCTAAATACATCATGGGTAAACTACCCCCCTAGCTCGGCGACTATGGCTGCACCTGAACAACATTACTGGACTTCTCTGTTCATGATCCCAACACCATAAAATCGGACAGTTACTCACCATAGTACCCCTATCCTTGTAACATTCTGAATAAAATTCCAAAACTGGACTTATACCATACCAGATCCTCATATATCTCCCCTTACATACATACTGGGTTGCCTTTAGCAAGTACTGGGTGCATACACATACTCATTATTATATTAAACACAACATCTACATCCTACTTCTCGATCTAAAAGCCATAGAAATATTTTATATTTTAAATCCAATTCCATTTTCTCAACTTATAAATGTTTGACTTACGTTATTGTTTCAAATCAAATTAAAGTGTTTAAATTTCATTCAAATAATGCAATAAACCCAAGTCCCTTATCAAAGATTCCCCTTTTAAGATAGTTCATATTATTTACTTTGACTAATGAATTTAATCATAATTTTTTTTTTTAATTCCAAAATTCTTCAAATGAATTTATTTTATATCTACTCTCACCTAGACATTAACAATCATAATAAAACAAAATAAACAACTTCTTTCTATTATAAATGCCCTTATCACTACATCTGTTTACAAACATAATATGAACAATATAAATCAGTTAATACAGTATCAACACACTCAATTAGTAATATATCTTGAACATGAAAACACAACAGACTATCTCAAAACCTCAAAAAAAAAAAAAATTGTTTTCATAATTAAACAATAATGTAATAAAATGTAATAATGTTTTATTAAACATATACTCTGGCAATTCATAGAAAGAAATTTATAAAATAACATTACACTGATTGTTAAAAGAACGTTATACAGTTCACACCAGTCATCAGCTGATATCTTACTCCCAGGTGAATGACCTTTCTCTAGACACCGTATACAACTAACACACCTGCACAAAATTATATAATTACAATCATAAAGGTTCTTGTATATTAAGAGCATTACAATTGAATCTAGTACTTAAAATCGTTTGTTCTCATAAGTGAAATACACCACTAATCATCGAATCATAGTTATAGCAACTGTTACTGAACAGGAACTGGGTCACCAACCACCAACTTTCTCTTTAGAGTAAGTGAAATTGAATGGCCCGCTGTTTACAGAGGTCGTCACCTTCTCACTGATTGCTCAGTTACTCTCCTACTACATCATTTTTCTTAATTCCCCCCTTATACCCAGTTACAATTAGGTAACCACCCGCCGGATAAACCGGATCGAGCGTTTGCCTTATACACAGATGCGTTATCTGTGCCCCTTGCTTGTAACGGCCAGCTCCTTTTCCACACACACACTATTGTTTCCTGAGGGTGGACTGTAACGCCCATTTGCATCCCCAAGAATTGAAGTTTATATATATATATATATATATAGGGTATAGACGCTGCCTATACCATTCTTGGTTCAGTGTTATAAAAAATTCGGCATTACTGGTGTCCGAGGACACCAGTAATCCTACTAAATATGATTTGCACACCCTTAACACGGTGCAATCACCCCCTACGATGATAGCCGCTGTTCCATAGTTTGGTGATTCCCCTGAATTGACCCCCTGGTTAATTTCTAAATTCACCAATTTTGAAAATAATAACAAGTATGGCTAGGATACAATCTGCCCAACCACACTTGCTACCAATAATCCAAATCCACGGTCAGGGTTCGGTGATGCCGTGACCACCCGAAAGTTGGGGAATCACAAGTAAGATATATTTATTTATGATATAGTTACATTTAAAATTTACAAATTGCATTGCATGAAATTGCTAGTCTTGGTTGTGTGTTTTAACACCATACATTTCTTTCCTAACCTTCCCTACACTCCTTCATTAACTTAAAATCGTGAGTACAACAAAATATTTACTTATTCCTCTGAACTAATCTATTCCTACTTACATAGGCTATCACCAACTAACGATTGAATCTTTAATTACAATTTAATTGACCATTTAATAAAAAAGATGTACTCTCTTTCACTTAATTAAAATAAACATTTAATCTGCATCTGAATAAAATTACAAACATTTCAAATTTTAGGTTTAGTTTCAAATTCTATTAACTCGTGACCTTGTTACATTCTAGTATTACATTTCAATTATGAACTTCTATTCCTCATTTTCATCATCGATTGGTTTGGGTGATTATCAGTTATCCACAACGATCTAATTTATTGAATAGGCATAAAAATATAATCTTACCCCCTTCTGACTCTAACACTCACTAACAGATTTACATAGGGTGACACCAATCTCTCAATAAAATTTTCCTCCATTAACTTACTACTCTAGCTCACCTTGAATCATTCTACTCTTATAACAAAATACCCAATACCCTCTTTATACTTAGGATGTGTTCCCTCCCTATACTCATTCCCTTATTAGTTCATGGTCTCCCCCAGGTAACTCCGCCAACGCACATACGGTCACCTCCCGCCACAATGCCTTTCGTTGAGGACTCCTTATCACACCACCCTCTTTACAAAATTTCATCATCATCTAATTACATCACTCTCATTACTCTACATATATGCACTATCACTACTGTGTCCCTACTAATACTCAGTTTCTATATTACTTTTATTCCCAAAATTCTTATTCTGTTTAACACCCATTTAAAGTTAACTCTGACTGACTCAAATGCCTTATTGAAATATTTATCACCCAAACTCTATTTTTTACCATATTTTACATTAATTTAATCCTTGAAAATTACACCAGAAAATTCACATCTATCTCAAATTAATTTCATCATTTAATTTAAACCCTTTAAACACATTTAAAATTCATTATTCAAACATTAAACATTTTACTTTATTTAAGTTGCATTATAAACTTCATACTTACATTACATCACTCATATACTCGAATACAACATGATTACTGTCATAGACACAAAATTATAAACATTCATTACCACAAAATAATGTACATAACTCCATGTATCTTCTGAAACATAACAATCATATGACTCCACAACTAAACACATTTTACATTTATTCATTTACTATTTATTATCAATTTCAAATCTCAGACACATCATTTAAATTCATTAGCAAAATTCAATTATACAACCTTAATTAATTAATTAATCTCAAATTCTTTAATTCAATCAATTATTCAAAACACAAGTTATTTTAATTACCTTACTCCAAAACAATTACAATTCATTTATTACAAACTCTCATTATTTATTTAGTCTGCTAAAATATTATTATTATTATTAAATCAATTTCTACTACACACATTGTTTACATAAAATACATGTTACAACACAAACACAATTAATTTCACTATGAATTTATTTACAATTATTCGTCATTAATTTTCTGTTTACCACATCTAATTTCATAAGTTAGCAAGGTCATCACCATAAACTAAAATAATTAAAATGTCCATTCACAGAATTTTTATTTAACCCCCATCATCGTATATTAACCTGATGTATTTATAACACAACTCATTCTTATCGACATACATTATATTATCACTATTATTGTAATGACCACTTTCGTTAATTATATTAACACAGTAATTAACTACATATTTGTCTTCCATTATTCCATAAAACCCGTCTACCTTGGTAATTTTCGTCTTGTCTCTGTCAGTATTTTTGGTCAACATAAGGTAATTTATGTTATCATATTCTTCTACTATATCCATAACCGTACAAGGTAAGTGTTTATCATCTACAACGGTATCATCAAAGTCATCTATCTTTATTTCACAAGGTAAGTCAATTTGCTCACTTCTCTCAATATATAAACTCTGTACTAACATTTCATAACCTCTATTAATCTCGAAAATCTCTATCTCTCTCTTTCTCTCTCTCTCATCCCAATACCTCTCACAACCCCCCTGAACTATCTCATTCCATGTAAAGGGCAACACAAAATCACTAAAATACTTCCTGGCTTTACCAGGTACATCACCACAAAAACTTAAGGGACCATTTGGAGACACCATGTCTCCCACATAACCTCTGGAGGAACCTTCGTCCTCATAAAACACATGTGGAGTCTTTACTCCACTTATACCACAGGGAAAATTTGCCCTCTGCCCTCCATACTCACCTAACCTCTCTTCACACTCTCTCACAACCTCATCAACACTTTCTATGCTCACAACCTTACTCTCTAACACCACGTTTTTAATTTATCACTGTTATCACTCTTTATTTTGCTACTACTTGTTGACTCATTATTAGAATTATCATTATTACGTATCTTGTCTACCGCCACCTGTTTTGCATTTAAACTAACACCATTACCATTAACACTTATAGTTCCCTCATTTCCATTTATTTTGCACTTACCTATATCTGTTCTCCACTCTCCCATTTTCTCAATATTCCATTCTAATTTGTTAACGTTACTTTCGAATATCTCATTTGTATTTTCTAAACGCTTATTAATTTCATTGATATCGTTTTTTAATTCATGGAATTTTACATTCTGTTCATCAAATCTACCGTCAAAACTACTCTTCTGTTCATAAAATTTGGCATTAAAATTACTATTTTGAACGTCAAATTTTACGTTAATATTACTACTCAGGTTATCGGACATTGTTCTCATGAAATTATATATATCGTCCAGTGACAACTCTTTTACTTTACTTATTACAGGAGTAGATTCTGCTTTTGCTGTAGACTCATTATTACCGATTGTGTCAAATTATTTTCGTCTATCAGGCTTGGAGTTGTCTCCATTCCTGAATCATTTATATCATCTGAGTCATTTACAATACTTTCTTTTACTGTATTAGGGTCTAAATTCATTTCTACCTCCCCCGTGACAGTTACCTCAATCATACTGACTTTATTTTCATTATTATCCATTTTTATCTTAATTGTGAGATTTTCCTCTACACAAAAAAATCAATCTTAAATGTATTCAGTATTATTCAATATAGTCTAATATAAGTACCACTTAAATATAACTTAACATCACTTATACGTAATTAGTACGCATTACCACTTAACCTCCAAATCATGCTTAGATCAACGAGTAAACGCGGTCTGTATCAAATTTAATTTGTACAAACAGTCCAAGTTCGGTGCGCCATTGAGAAATTACTTCTTTATAAAATATAATATTTCATAAAAATACACATATTCCATTTCTTACCTTTATTGGGTCCCAGGATTCTTCACGCGAACTCGTGAACTATAAGTATGATTTAGGGTTGCTTCATTAATGTACTCAAGTCTCATTGGTATTGTTAATTTAACTCACTTTTATTTTACATTTAAATATTTAATTATTTAACACTTTCTATTTTCATTTTTTTTTAGAACAATTGCTGATTCTGATGTAACATTGCAAAATTAATATATTTACTACTATCATGATATTAAATATTATTAGAAATATTTCTTTTTTATAAGACAACCCAGTAGCTGCTCATACACTCACTCACACAATATTTAAATTTTCCCCCCAATATAGAGATCTCTTTATATTAAAATTTATATAACGTTACGTTATAATTTTCATGATTGTCAAAGTTTATATAATATACGGTTACTTGGTTTTGATGATCGGGTCGACCTCGTGCTACACTGGTTTGTTTTAGTCACTTGTTGTCCGAATTACGTTCTCACTGTTTAATTTTGATATCACTGATGATGAATTAATATCTCACAGTTAGTCCATGTTAAATTGCTGTTAAGTTGAACTCATATTCTAATACTTTTAATAAATTTTCGGCTCACGGGGACTCCGTGGGTTACACCGGCCGCAGCCGCCCTTATGTAATAACGGATACTGTTTTATCTACATTTTTTTTTTTTCGGGCGATACTAAAACTGTGTCCAGCTGGCGGATGCACACACTGCTCGCGTCTGTTGCGTTGAGATGTTTTAGCCGACTGCCTCTGTTTTCTGCACACACGGCGCGAAAGAATGTATTCATACGTGCCGAAACCATGAGAACGTTGGCCAAGGGAGTGCACGCATGATGGTGAGTACGCACCCTCGTTGATAATTGCACATTCCTTTGTCAAAATTCCCAATGCGTACCTTGTACTGACTGTTACCGAATAGTAACTTTCAAATAGATTGGTTTACTGGTTAAAATGATCAAAACCTGTCTCACCCCTTTTGCCCCGTTACACCACAGGCTCCATGGTGTCTGCAAGAACCACGTTGGACAGAGCAGCAGTGAAGTATCCACTGACCTGCAACCAAATATTACCGACATTTTGAATTCCATTATAAATATCAATTTTTTCATCTGTTAGTTGTATATAATGGATGTTTGTTTATTCTGCATTTATGTGTTAGTAATCAAGGATTTTTTAATAAGCATGAAGGTTGGCAAAAGTAAATTTTCTCACAGTCATAGTAAAGTACGATGTGTGAGAGTAGTTCCATAACACTAACTATGATTTAAGACACATTGTGTGAAAATGAGGATCATGGGCATGACTTATCATTCTTTGTTAATTATAAGGTTGTTGTTATCAAACGACCAATAAAGGCAAGCTCTCTGTACTTGAAATTTGGAAGGACTTTTAAGTATAGAAAGGCTCAAATTATATGAAATATTATAATATAAAGACAAAATTATAACTGAATAGTTGTATGGTAATGGCAAAATGAAGAGAATGGTGAAAAACAGACAATGAGCCCAACAGTGAGATAGCGTTTGTGATCCAATAACTTGTCTGTTTCTGAACCAGTACTATAAATTGAAGCTCTTGTTTATGCCACACAGCTTGGGTAGCAATGAGGTCAACACATTTGTTGGTGGTTGGATAGTTTCAAAGTCATGATTTATAGTGCCTGGAATAAAGTGTTGAGGAATCAAAAGAAATCTGTTAAAACATATTGACTGAGAGAAAGCAGAAATTGTATAATTTAATATCAACTGAAGAATATATTTAGTGCTGATAAGACAGGATTTTTTGTTGATGTGCTTTACTGCCAAAGTCACTTGCTCATTGTTTAAAATTTTTTATTGGGAATAAAATATCTGAAGTACCTTTTTATTATATAGAAACATGCCAGATGATGTGGAAAAACTTTAGCAATTGGAAAGTCTGTAAAACTACAATGTTTCAAAGACAGCGGCATTAGTAAATTTCTTAATTGTGTGGCAAAACAGTAATACAACTTTTGGATGGCCAGTTCAATTACAGAAGACAGACTGCTTTAAACAGGACATATAAAAAAGACAACCAAATAGGATCCTCTGTTTAGATGATGTGACTTGTCGCTCAAGTGTCACACTTTTAAGTAGCATTGTACAGTCTATGCATCAAGGTGTGATTTACACATTCAGATCATACTGTAGGCAACTATTAATGCAGCCTTTAATTCATTATTAATGTTAATAATAAATAAAACTTTTCTTATAAGAATATATTTTATATATTTTTTTGTAGTGTATAGTATCGAAACAGTGTAATATTCACAAAAAAAACTTGTAAGAAAAGTTTTATTTATTATCAATAATAATAAACACACACACACACATATATATATATATATATATATATATATATATAAAAGAATAATGTGAGCAAATATAAAAGTCCTTAATTTTAATGTGGATGATGCTGATAGTACCTAATGCTTTAGTGTTATCTATTTTAACTCTTGATGCTGTCAGCTGAGGTTTGTCAGTAAAACAGATCCAGGTTGACACTATCATTGTTTCACAAAAGCTAGGTTTGGTGAAGATGACATAAAAACAATGAAAAGGAAATGAAAATGCAGAGGTAACATGGACATTGTTAAACAAAAAATCTTCAAAAGAGATAACAGAGAAAGAGAAATAGGCTAATAGAAACGAGTACATTTTTATAATGATGATGTGTACTCACTGTAATTTTGAATCTGCAATTGGTCTTTATACAGTGTTAAAAATGATAGTAAAGGAGAAGAAAACGAGCAGTATGGTAGTGTGATAATGAGTAATATTAAAAGTAATAACAGTGCTATAATAAGATTAACTGTGTAAACTTCATAAAACAACAAAGGTTGTTTAAAGTAATAAAACATCAATACAGCTGTTTACACTATAATTAAATTATCACAAAACTGTATGTAATAGAATAGAAACAAAGTACAGACATGTGTAGTTCTTGTAGGTTCCTACAGTTTGGTGTATTGGGGTTCTTGTGTTTCCAGACTTTGACTGCATTGATGGTTGTTGACTTTCTTTTAGTATTTCAGCAACCTTCTCAAACATCTTCCTCAGGAAGGTAATGTTTGATCTGGCATGACCCCTTTTATTTTGGATGGCAAGCACTGATGCTTCTCATTGGTTTGATGTGACAGTACTCCTGGGGCCGGTATTTTTTGTAGCCAGTGTATTGGCATGTAGATGTTTCCATGGTACATGTATGTGGCGTCTATCATCCTTTTGTTTAGGCAAAGTGTTTGTGATTCTGTAGAGATTTTCTGTTCTACCACACTGGTGTAGCTGTATTCTTCAAAAATAAATTGTAATAAAAAGAAAAAATAAATGGCGATAATAATAATAATAATAATTATTATTATTATTATTATTATCATCATCATAAACTTTAGGATTTTAGTCTTAACTACAGTTAAGTGACATCATTTTTATTATTCCCATGATGGGAATATTGTTTTCTGTTATTTTCTAAATGTACGTTGAATTTTATGTTTTGTTACCATAGAATGAAATGTTCCATCTGACTAGAACAGTTCTGTGAAAAACAGTGTTAAAGTTTTAAATTGCTAGAGCGGTGTTATTATTTAGTATAAAAGATGTGCTAAAGCAACTTTTAAGTGTACTAAAGCAACTTTTAAGTGTACTAAAGCAACTTTGTAAGAGTAATTTTGTTTGATTTTAATAAATTATATTTTGACCCAAAATTAAAAAAAAAATTGCAGTTGGGACCTTCTCATTCACATTTACACACCTTCCATGTAAGTGACACGTTCCATCATCATCAGACTGAACCTTGTTATATCAACTTGTTCCAGGTTGTGTAAAATATATGACCACAATATGTGGATATAACATTACGAATTGATGTATAACATTACATTATGTATTGATTACGAATTGATGTTCTGAGGAATGATCTGATGGCCACTTGATTATGAAATTGATATATGATTAAGTTTGAATTGAGTATTACTGTACTGTAATGAACTCATAGCTTTAACCATTTTTAGAATGTACACACAGAAGAATATAAAGAAACTGACTTTTACAAACAAATCAAACTGCTATATAATATCCGATTGAAACTGCACAGCTGAGTAGTCTGACGAATAGATGAAACCTTGTTTCACTAAGTCTAATCTTCTACATTTGATTTAAGCATGATAATGTACCACCTGCCAGAAAGAACTTGGCAGTCTACTAGTTCAGTACTAACTCAGCATAGTACACCAGAAGTCAGAAAATTGGATAGAGAAGCTCAGGGCCGGACTGGCCCTCAGGAAAAGACGCAGACCTTAGGTTTTTCAGGGCGCACCCCTCAAGTGGAGTTTAATGTAATCCCGACCTGGAAATTCGTCATACAACACCATTTTGCCAAGAATACCATTTTGTTGATTTTGTATTGTTCTCTATTGATTGCCGTTAACGTTTTACTATTGATAATGAGTGTTAATATATACTAGCAATAAATACCAGCTCCTGAGGCAGCTCCTTTAAAGCTGAGAACGAAATAATAAAGAACAGACACACAAAAGTTGCATATCTAAAAAAAAAAAAATGAGATAAAGTACGGTATTTGAAATAATTTGAAGTTAAACCTTTTTTAATGTTACAAATGTTTGTATTATAAATAAAAATAAAGGAAAAATCGGACATTAGCTTTCAATGGAAACGAAATGTTGATTGATATTTTTGTACATCAACAAAATACCTTTAAAAATCAAACGTTGTGTTAAATTTTTTGTTCAAAAAATATTGTTATGACGGTCTAACTGATCGTCGTATGGTACCGTGGAAAACAAAATACAAGACACCAATTACGTCACTAATCACCAGCTTTAATTATCACAATTATGCGGTTTGTAATTTTCCAGACAGTCTCTTACAACAAATCAATTAAAAATAGTTCACACGCAATAAAAATGTTAACTGACATAAAACACAATTGTATTACAATAGTCTCGCACAATTATAAAACACGTAATACTTCGCCACAATACTACAAACCACACTCCCAATAATTTGCAACTCAAACTCACTGTGTAATCACCCGATAATAACTGAGCTAAGGCCGCTGATGCCTTGTATTTATACCCCGCTCACACCAGAACATTCCACATACTATGCATTAGTGCTACACTAGGACGTAATTGATTGCGGCCTTGACACAGTCCACGCGGCTGGCGACGTCTAGAAAAATCTCGCGAGTGCGTGTTGAAATCACATACGCACAGAACATTACAGCCGGATTCCTCTGGAACATTAGGGAAACACGTGGATTGTTCTGTAATGTCGTAACAATATCTATGTCACTTTTAAGAATGTACGGCACCAACGGCTTAAATAAATCACTGTAGTTAATACATAATAATCAGTGAAGCTAAATTCTACTCTGTACAACTTTTTGTTATCAAGAAACAATTAAATAATTTAAAATTAAATTTTTTTATGTTACAACTGTTTGTTTGTGCTACAAGAAAAATAAAGAAAAAATAGAACATTACTTTTGAATGGAGACAAAGTTTTGTTGATATTTTTGTACATAAACAAAATACCTTGAAAATCAAACGTAATACTACATTTTTGTGTACAATAAAGATCAATGTTACTATCAAGATCTTACCAGCGCTTTAAATAAAATACTGAAATTAATACATAAAATTTAGTAAAGGATCTACTCTGTACACATTTTTGTTATCAATAAATAATAAAATATAAAAAACCAAAGTTTTAACTTGAATCAGTAAGGATGCTGTAAACTTAAGAAAATGTTATGATTTAAGTCTAGGTAAATTTCAAAAACAAGCTACAAAACTTTTACTAATTTGCTACCGACTTTATATTTTGCTAACCTGGAAATAAAGTCAATGGAGAATGCAAATATGAGACAAAAACTAAAATAAATAACTAAGGATAGTACACTTTTTATAATGTCTAACTCTAATAATTTAGTATTCAGTAGGAGAGCAGACGTTGCATTTCTTCACTCTGACAACAGAGTTCGTTTATGATGACGTTGTTGTCAATTGGTGTGATTGGTGACATTTTGTGAGAAATGTACGTCTTCACAGAGTCTAGATGAGCTTTCGACTTTTCATGTTCTCCTATACTTTGTGTCAAATGCCTATAGCGGTCAAACCCTTGACAAAAAACTAAGGATCCGTCAGTAAAAGCCAAACAAACGCTACAAAATAGCTTTTTGCTACTTATGTGGTAAGTTAGCCAATTGCGCTTGAATGTTTGGCCGTCCCCAGAATGAAAATGAAACACCTTGTCATCAAAAGGGAGAGGTCCAATAGTTTTTCCATGTTGAATGGGCTGAAATTGAAAGAAGGAGTTAATGTCTTTTGGTCCGGGTTTTTTGAAATACTCATTGGGATTCAGCAATGGATTTTCTTCGAACCGAACATCAGAGTCAACAACGCTCACATCTTGAGTAATAGCTTGAGTTGGGAGGCATAATTGAACGGGCTGATCACAATCGTCATCGTCAATTAGATTGTCATCAATTTTTGATGTCTGTACTTTTGTACATGATGACACAACAGGAACTTTGCTGTCGTCCGATATACTGGTTACAATTTCTGAAAGATGGTGTAGCTATGATAAGTCCTTCGTCCTCATCCTCTCTCTAGCCTCTTTCTCTCTTTTGAACTCGTGTCCTGATTTTCGTTTTTTCTTCGGTCTCTCTTCCATTGTGACCTAAAATAACAATTTGCTCGATTATTTTACAAAATATAAAATCTTATTCATCATTTACAGAAATGAAAAATTACAGTAAAAAAATTTTGCAGTTACGGATGTTTAATAAAAACAGGGTAGGGTATGGCACGTTATTATTAAATATCACGTAAATGAAAAAACAGCACGTGGATAAAATGCCGTGAACATTTTGGAATGAGCCTACATGAGCAGATGGGCTGCTGTAGCGCTCGAGGATAGAGAGAGTTTAGGTGTGAGTCATGTCATCAGTTATTGCGTAACATTTGTACAGCTCATGATAACATAATCTGCGTGTCAAAATAAGAATAAACACAGTTTTGATGTTTCATAAATATATGGTAGTAAATAGTTACTATTTTCTTACCTTAATGGAAATAATCAGTCGAAATATAATAACTGTCAAATAACTTCTGTAATCTGTCAACTCACAACCATTCCTGACATTTGCGTGACACTGAGAGTAAACGTGACACCACTAAACTTATTGGAAAATACTACTGTACTTCCACTTGCACAGCGCCTGAGCGGAGGTGGTAGGAAGGGAGTGGAGGTAAGGGCGCAGTGGCACTGCCATGTCCAGTGTCGAGGTCATTGATGAAACCAAGTCGCACAGCACGGTCGGGTATGTACGGCTCACACGCTCACCGCGCAGTGCTCTCTGCCAGATTCGCACTCGCACACATCATTTTGCATTGCATACGCTTTCTTTGCTGCTAATAATACAGTTAAGCAATTCGTTTTTTTAAATATATTTAAAAAAAGGGAATTTGATCCGATTACCAAAAAAATATTCTCGTGTAAAAGTGTGACATCATTTTCAGAGCTGGGTGAGGGCGCAGGTCGCGTTTTATTTGAAAAGGCGCACCAGCTGGCGGGCCAGTCTGGGCCTGGAGAAGCTCAGATAGGACGTTACCATACTAAAAATTTCAAGAATTTGTTAGTTTGAAATTATTTATTCTAAGATAATGGTTTTTGTTCTTCACGGCAGCAGTCTATTCATTTATTTGGTGAATGAGCAATTTTTAATAAGCTTAAAGAAATAATGATCTGATTTTCTATGCTGACAGTATGACTGTTTGTTATAGGTTTGGGCATGGAGCCTTTTTACTGTGCTTAGAAGATTTATATAAGAAAATTACAGGGAAAGACCTTATTTACAAAGCTTTAGTAGGAAAACCAAGTGAGCTTACATATCGTTATGCACACCAGTTGATCCTCGATCAAGCCAGAGAACTTGGAATTAGACACAAAATAAAACGACTTTATGCTATTGGGTAAGTGAAAATTGTGATTGATTGCGTTCTTGGTGGCAGTAGTAGTAGTAGTAGTAGTAGTAGTAGTAGTAGTAGTAGTAGTAGTGGTAGTGGTAGTTCAGGGTCCAGGGTCATTCTTGGGCTGAGTACTTCCACAACTTGTAGTGAATTAATTTGTAATAATGATTTGTTCTGTGTATTAAAAGTACAGAATGCTCCAGTAAACTTACAGTGTTCTTATAAATACTTATGCTGACAATCTTATACTATACGGTATTAGCACTCAATATTTAATCTACTTGTGAACTTTCTGACTTATGTTCGTGCGTTATTGTAGACCAGTCATCTAAACGTCAGCGATACGACCAAGCGTTTTCGAGTTCACAGCGAGACTGAATTATACACTACGAAGAATAAAATCAAATGAGATTTTGTCAAAATTTTGACCATTCATTGTCTAAAAAATTCCCTTTCTCTGCATTTTCATTAAAGATAACGTTCTTCCTGCAAAAGACGGTCTACAGGCAGAGTTAAGCCTGCAAATAAAACCAGTCTAATTTTATTTTTTCTTTAAGGTCATAAAACTTTCTTTATAAAAAAACTCATATATTTAGTCCTTTAGTTTATGAACAAATGTTACCACTCGATAGGTCTGTTATTTGAGTATTCTGGTGTAAGTCTCATGTCAGAATTTTTGTTTTCATGAGAGTTATTTAATTTATTATGTTTTTTATAACTATCCCGTAATATAGTTACATATATCTGCACATGCGGACTCACCATATGCCTACACATATTTTCCTACTACTTCACAACACAACTCTTTTTTTATTGTCAAAAATTGACTTAAACTAACAAATTTAACCTGTATCTTATTGTCTGTTATACAATGTCTGAACATGCAGTCTTTACTTAGACACATTTTTATTGCAACATGCTGTCATAAGCCAAGAGTTATATTACTAATTTATATGCAAGTTCTACCTATTGGATTGTGTATATATGCGTGTTGTCATGTTGTTCAGTATCACACTAACCGATACCAGTGAAGTCACTAATTACAAACTTCAATTAGTCACAAGCAGCAGTTATAAATCAATGAAGCACTCTTATACAGTAATTCAAGTTAAATTTGTCCAACAGACAACAATAAATGTACCTGATTACATTTTGCACTAATTAATATACTAATCTCTTTTCACTAAAGTGCTACAAACACTTTAATCCACACTTGAATATCGCCAGGTCTACAGTAACTGGAGTGCTTCGAAATCCAGTATTTATACATCCGCCGCCGTGAATGGTAGTGAGATAGCAAGTCTGGATGCTGGTAAGGGTAGTCGAGTAAACGTCTAGAATGAACATGGTCAACATCGAAGAATCGAGAATATTCTGCAACTCTGCCATGCATAATGATCTTCAGACAACCTCGCGTGCCTTGGCATGGCAAGAATTACATAGGCTCTCTTGTGATGTGATACTATGTATTTCCTCAATGTTCCACTGCCCCCTCCTTAAACCTGTTCTTCTTGAACTGGCAGACCATCTCTGCAGTAATACTTGACCAGGATCTATATGGACGACCTGGAAGAAGATCACTGATTCTCTTTTTCACATTGTAAGGACCTTCCCAGTTAGTTTGGTTTTTTGTCAGCAGCCTCTTGCGTAATGCCCTCTTCAGTGACTTCTCCCACAGTGCTTCCTTTAACTCAGGAACAAGCAAGAGCTTTTCCTTGACAAACATAGTAGGTTTTCCAATCATCTCTTCTGTCACAATACAAATTGGTACTTCATCTACTAGTTCTGTTATATTTCTCCATGCAACAACAAGGGTTCCTCTTCTCCACACCTCTTGAGTTCTTCAGCTACTTTCACTTGCTTGATTGAATCGTCAGCACACTCCATCATTTTAGTCATGCAAAGCTGTATCTTCTCTTGACCAGCCTGCAGTACATTCTCTCTTAAGTCCACAACAAATCTGTAGACATTTATAATATCCGTGCCAAGAATCACTTCATCGGCGATGTCTGCAATGACCATTCATTGGCTAAACTCAAGGAGTTCTAGACATACATGTATGTCTACTTTTTTTTAACACTTTGATGGTGCTTCCAGTTACAGTCTGTATGGTGTAAGTGCTAAACTGAGGCTGCCAGTGGATGGACACATTGCGCCCGTGTCATCTGTAAATTATGTTGGTTTACCTTCTGCAAATCCATTAATCATCAAGTTTCCACTGGTCTTATGAAGTGTGGAATCTGTGTGCTGCTCTGGAGCTTTATTGCTCCAATTTGTATTTCGCTCCCTTCTGTCTGTATTTCTCCCTTTTCTAATCAGTAGGCCTGAAGATGAGCACGTTTCACACATTTGTAACTCTTTGGTTTTCTGTCACTTTCCCACCATTCAAATCATTGTGGCACTCTTAACCCTGACCCTGACTCTGAGGCCGGACAGAGTTAATTGACTCAGTATATCTTCATATAGTATCAACCCATCGTCTGAAGAATCTGCAGTCGACATTACTGGGAAGTGAACTTATTTTATGCACACTTATGAAACTTATTTAAAAGAAAGAGTCTATTATAGGTTACATCGGTAAATATTATAGTTTAGATAAATAATAACTTTTTAAATATTCATTTACTTCATTGTACAAAAATTCAATTTTTAGTTTATGTTATGAAAGTCAGCAGAGACAAATTCAGTATTTTATGTAAACTGTATTAAGGCCCAGTAGATTGTCTGAAAATTAATAGTATTTTTAATAAATCTATTTCATTCCAATAACATTTATCTTAACTGTTTATTCTGTGTGACCCTTATACATTGCAAATGTTATAACCCAAAATTTTGCCCTTTATGGGGATCACTGGAGTCATACCATTCAGACTTCTCCACATAGAAGTTGGCAACCACTTGACTGAGTGGACTCCCTGAACCAACACCATCAATCTGTTTGCTTTGTAGAACTGACCTTGGAATGTAAACAGAGTGCTTAGCACATGATTGAAGAACAGTCTCACCTTGGCTGGAAATACGTCTTAAATATATTCCAGAGCTTCTTTCACCAGCACCATTGAAAACAGAGGGACCAAGATTAAATTCACTCCTAAAGTAACCTGATACAACTGCTCAACAAAGCACTTGTAATCTTGTATGAAAGCATCAGTTCTACAATTAAAATTTTGCAGGCGGTTACTCAAATTTTTGCCAAAGCATACTTAAAGAGTTCCAGCACTCACTGTCAATCTCAATGGGACGTTCATTTAAATATTTTGGGACCCCATAGTCTTGGCAGCTGAGTCTCACTTCTTCACAGAGGCTTCTAAACATCTATTGCTAATAGGGATTGATTGAATAACAGGTTGGTCTTCCTCATTACGGATGGCATCAGGTCACTTGGGAGTCACCATTGCATACTAGATCAAGAAGCTGCTGAATCTTCTGGCGGTAGACTTCTTTGTTTAAAGTTACAGTGGCACTGTGCCGAGATTCTTTAAAACTCTTGAGTTTATCTCCTGACAGATTACATTTTGGAAGTATGGGATAGCAAGAATACTTGGCAGGCAAAACCACTCAGATGGACTATATAATTACCACATGGCTGCAGATTAGGTAGTTGAGTTCTGCACACCATAATTTGATAAATGGTTATACTTAGTGGTAGTGTGTTATTTTTGTGAGAGTGAGAGACTTTCATATAACTTGGTAATTTGTTTAATTTGTTATGTATAATGCACATTAGGATTTGTGTAACCAATAATACTATTGTAATGTGAATGTGATTAATTTGGTTTCTCTGGCGTTAATTGATTAATTCTACTTGATCTATAGGGTTGTCATAATTGCACATTACAAACCAGTAAATCTTGAGTGACATGCGCACCAGTGGTGGTTTGATAGTACTGAAATGGGTGGGGCACACAGAGGGGGGCTGTTATTCATGGATATCAGTAGTTATGTATGAAATTCCTTACGTGGTATTCATTTTTTTTTTTTTACAGTAACTCCATTCTTCTGTTTTTAGATGTTGTGAATTCCTCTATCACTTCCTTGTTAAAATCAGGAGTTTAGTGTATCATTTTTTTCTATAGACAACATTCAGCTTGTCAGTTCCCATAGAATTTCTGTAAAATTTTTTAATTCCTCTCATTGTAGAAAAGCATCGTTCACTTTCAACTGTCTTCATCAGTATAGTAACTCTATCTTCAAAATAGTCACATGTTCTGAGAAAGTACAAGATACCACGAGCAATACATAAATCATACATACATAAATCTTTATGATCATGTAACACTTCCAATCTGGTTCTCAGTTTCAGACCATTTAGTATAGGGAAAATTTTAATTGTAGTCCAAAAATTATTTCCTGGAAACTCCACACAGTACTGTGGGAACTTTTCCATTAAACACAACTTTGATGCACATAAATGGCCTGAAAATTGAAACTTTTCAGTAACACTGTTTACAGTCATGTCACATACTTCCAAAGCGGCCACACGCTTGCTCCTGTTACTTATGTGTTCAACACACTACCTCTTATGGACACTCCACTGACTTCCACTGTTATAACTTACTGCTGTCAATGCTGTATGATGATAATATGATGTATTGTTTTTACAATTTTTATTTATTTCATGCTTGTCTGGTGGGGCACATGACTGTGTGCTCTCATGAGTGAACTGCCTCTGCATGCCGCATTGCTTATGATATATATTTACATTTGAGAGATAATACAAAATTGTGTTGTTTGAAATGAATAAAGGATGTAAGTTTAAATAACAATATAATACGATAAGATTAATAATAAGGAAACAAAGTTCTGCTAGTCAAAAGTATTTTGGATCATTACACACACAGACACCACACGTTCACATTTACACACATTTATTAATTTTTGTGTTACAAATAATTTGATTTTTTTTTAGTGATAACATAAATACGGATATTTTTGGTGCTAACCTGTACAATGAATTTCTATCAGAAAGGAATGTGCAAGTGCAAAACAACTACGGTGGATCTGCTGGACGCCTTAGTTCGAATGAAGATATTATTGAAAACTGTCCAAGTATCCTTGTAAAGGTATGCATGTTATAACATGTATTAGACGTATTATAACTAATTTCAATATTTTATGTTACCTACATCACAAACATATTTCAATACACATATTTTTTAATGATAGTATGGCTTCTGCTTTCAAGAACATATTTGTTAATTTTCTTTATTAATGCGTATATCAAAATATGTAATTATACACAACTCCAGAAGTCACTTTATTATTTGCATTTACTCTACTTTTATTAATGTGTAAAGGTTTAGGAATCAAATAACTTACTGTTATCATTGTTCCTTCGATGTACTTACGGATATACTATGTAATAAATGATGCAGTCAGGGGTGGATTAACCATTAGGCTGACTAGGCTATAGCCTAGGGCGCGGCACTTTGGGGGGGCGCAAAATTTAGCTAAAGAATAATACAATTTTACATCTAAATGTAAAATTGGTAATAAATTACAATGATAAAAATTTGTGTTCATTTTGAATACAGGCACCTGTTTGTGAGAAATTATGGTAAAACTGTACATAAATAATAGAAGTGCTTTCCAAACTGTTTTCTCTGGTTATGAGTCATCGGCGGCCGGCGCTCATAGAACTATGCCGCTGCCTGACTTTTGTGGAATTGCCGACCACGTTATCTATTCCATCCACTTCCACCCCACCCCTTCACCTTCCCCCCATCCCTTTTCATTGCAGACAAGTTCGGTATCACTCATATTTGCACATTCAAAACAAACATTTTGGTTATGGTTATGTCGATGTTGTTATGTCGTAGTCATGGTCATATATTGCAATAGAACACAGGATCATGATAAGCAATGAACTATGTCTTATGCATGGATGACAGACATTCTCCTGTTTAAATTTGTCTCTTGTTCAAATTGTTTTTTTTTTAGCTATAGTTTTTGTATTGTATTACCAATAAGAATTTAGAATAGGTCAAACTCTTAAAAATTTTATTCGCCATTTTTCTATGTAATGTGTCTGTGAAAGTGTGCGCGGGTGCGCGAGTTATTAACGTTTTTCTATAGTGTCCGTTATAATTATCCAATTTACATGAGACTTGAACAAGATATAAAATTTAATATTAGCTACAATTTCCGTATGTTCTGTGATTTTCAAATAACTGTTAAATGTGAATTTTGTTATATGAAATTTTTATATGAAACTCACTCAAGCGTGAAGTAATAAAATTCCAGATAATTATCTGTGTAGGCTTTGCCAATTCCATGCAAAGTGTTGCATGAAGAAATATTCGTGTCGTGTGCATATTATCATGTGACCGATAATTGGCCAATTAGAACGCAGTAAAATCATTGAAAATTGTCTGTTGTCATGTGCAGATCAAGGGCAGTTCATCTTGAGCATTCGTCTAGTAAACGTGTGGTCCGCGTTCAAGAAGTTTCTCTTGCTTGAACACGTAAACTGTGCGAAAGGTGTACGAAAACTTGGAACTCTGTGTGAGTTATTCTACAGACCCAAGTAATTCAATTGTAATAATATAATTGTGAATTTCAAGTATCCATGTTAGTCAAGATTTCCTCATAGGTAGTTCTACCGACCGCGGTAGAGCTGGTGACGCGAGGACACTTGAAGACAAGCCGGAAGGTGTGCGCCTATACACCGCTTTTCATTAAACACCCACATTATACCTTGAGATACGTAAATAAGTAAAACAATATTAAAACATTTTTAAAAACCTTTGACAATCAATAATCAGTGTTATCGCAGTGAGGCAGTGTTGCAGTTCGACGAGCAAGTTCAGCATGTTTATCATCAGGACACCAGCCAGCAGAATCCACGAGGGAAGGACACGCAAGATATACGCATCGCCGTCATCCATCTCGCCGCATTAAATTGGAACATCTTCACTCAAGTAACAATTTCAGATCTGAACTTTATATAAACTTGTTTTCAAACAATATTTCAAAATTCATAACATTTGTGTATGTTTAAAAATATATCGTATGAACTATTATTCAATTGGTGTGCAATAAATAATTATAATACCTCCAATATAGACTTGTTGATTTATAAAACACACACTTTAATCCTATGTGCAAGAATTAATTCAGTTGTGTTGTCGCATAGTATTAGTGGCGCTAGCCAACTAGGGACACGATTAATTTAGTAATTTAAGTAATATTTCTAAATTTTGTATAAACTAATTTTGTGAACTTTTATTTGTGTGTGTTGTTCATTTCTTTATCAGAGAATATATATCTTATGTTTGCGTATTCTCGGGTATATGTTATATGAACAGTTTATCAGTAGTGTATTGGAGGTTGAATTATTATTTGTTTATGTTAGAATAAGTTTGTTTACATTTGATGATATTGGACTGCATACTTTAAACCGTATAATCTGAACATTCTTAACAACAATAATCCTGTGATAATAATAGTTGACGTTCTGATTAATAAGGAAATTTTAATATTTGTAAGATTTATTATATAAATTGTCAAAATGGCCGAATCACAAACTCCAGCAATGGATATACAAACAACATTGGCCGCGATTATGGCTAATATGCAATCGGCTAAAGAGGACGTGATTAAACAGAACAAAGCACTTCGCGAGGAAAATAAAAAAATCTGTACTGCGGTGCACGACCAGGCCAAACAGATAGAGCAACTGCTGGAAGCCATGGAAAAACAGATTGGCGAGAAGGTGGAGGTAATCCACGCCGACATTGAAACTGCACTCGAAATAAATAATTCACGAATCAGCGAATGGGAGGCAAAGATTACCGACATCGAGAGAAATGTTGTGCAACATGCTTCCACGGTAAGTGAGTTGGTGGCAGAACAAGATCTACGTATCCAGGAGTTGAAACAACAACTATCGTGACTCCAAAATATGTCATCGTCAGCTAATCATACAACCTACGTCTACAAAACCTTAGATGATACGAATTCGCAGTAGAAATTTTTTGGCCGTGATACCGAAACCCCATCCTCTTCATCAAGAGCTGCCAGTGCGATATGAAAACGATAGGGGACACCTTGAGTGAAGCGGATAAGATTAATTATGTAGTGAGGAGGTTAAAAGGTACCGCAGTGGAATGGTTTACTATTGTACAGGATAAAATTAGTACCTATGAAGATCTGGTGAGGCACTTCAGGGCTAGGTATTGGAATAGTGAAATACAATGGAAGATCCGAATACAGCTGGAATTGGGTAGGTATTCCAATATAAAGGGGTCAAAAGAAAATTATCTAATCCAGTTGGTATCGCGAGCCAAATATTTAGAACCACAAATAGAGGAACCAGAGATGGTCAACAAATTAGCACACAATTTCGGGCGCGGTATCCAAATTGCGGTAATCACACAAGGAGCACAAGGAGTCACACACTCACACACAAGGAGTCAAATCCTTGGAAGAATTACCCCTTTTGTTGACAAAATGGGAACATGTTGACAGCCAAAACAGTGGCAATAATAATAGTGAACCGCCGCGTAAACAATTCCAGCCTCAACAACAACAACAACAACAACAACAAAGTAAAAATAAAACAACTTTTCAGAATTTTAATGCACATAAAGTATCAGCTATTACTGAAGTAAATTCAAATGAAGAGCAACAAAAAAACGAGTAAGGTTGCACGGTGTGAGTCCGTGCAATGAAATAAAAAGCACAAATAAAGAAAACAATAACAAAAAGCAGTTCAATAGATCTAATGTTAATGTCTAATTATAAGGATGTATACGTTGTGTCAGGCCTATAACCTGCTGAAATTAGAGACGATTAGTTTATAGTAATTGTAGGGATAAGTGTGTGGAAAATGTTAGAGTTAAGGATGATAATGACATTGTGGTGAATGCCAAAATTAACAGATGTGTCGGAGAGGTTTTGTTTGATAGCGGAGCACAAATTTCTCTTATTGATGAACGTTTTTTGACCAAGCACAAGCACTATTTAAAAAAATTCTGATTCTACCTGTTAACAATAAAATGGTCACATCTGTGACTTGTGAATCACAGGTTGTCGGGAAACAAGCACTTATAACAATATATACACAAGGGGTGGAAATTGAAGTCCCCGTACTGAAAATATAATAACTTGTGTACGACGTCATAGTGGGTACCGACACGTTGAATAAATGCTAGCCACTATTGATTTCGCTAACAGAATGCTGAAATGTACTATCCAAGACAAGTTACACACAATTAAACTCGGGCGCTTGCACAACAATATTGAACAAAGTCAAAGCTCGGGTCATATACTCAAGCCACACATTAATTATGTTGATAAGATAACGGACAACAAGCCTACCCGCAATAGTCAGATAAGCCAAGATAAACAAAGGCAGTTAGACGAGATTTTAAATAAATACAAATCAATTTTTGCCAATAAACCCACTGTTACTAACGTATATGAACACACGGTACAGGTCACCGACGAAAATAAATTTGTCAGAAAGACCTACCCCATTCCGCTTCATTATCAACAACAAGTTGATGAGGAGGTTAGCAAGATGTTAGACAGTGGTGTCATCGAACGCACTGATAGTAACCTCTTGAACACTATGGTTATAGTTAAAAAAAAATAATGATGTTAGAATATGCTTAGATATGCACAATCTTAACACGATTACGCAGAAGTGTTATGATTGCGCACCCAATGGGGAAAATTTATTTGTCAAATGCCAAGGGGTAAAGTATATGTCCCGCCTCGACCTGAAAAGTCGGTTTTGGCAGATACCTTTAGCTAAGGAATCCTGCAAATACACTGGATTTCTATACAAGAACAAGTGGTACCAATTTAAGGTAGTTCCGTTTGGATTGGTAACCAGTTTAGCCGCAATGATTAAGTGTCTGGAACTTGCGTTAGGTCACAAAGTGGAAGATTTCATCAGTGTATTTGTCGATGACATCCTTATAATATCCAGATCGTTTGAGGAGCATCTCCAACATCTTGAGATCGTCTTCCGCAAATTAAGGGATGCCAACCTAGCCCTTAACTTGGAGAAGTGTGAATTTGGTAAATCACGGATAAAGTTCCTTGGGCATATAATTTCAGCGGACGGGATAACCACTGATCCTGAAAAGATACAGGCCATCACCGATTTCCCAAATCCAAGGAAACCGAAAGACATCAGGGCGTTCCTTGGTTTAACAGGATACTTCAGACGTTTCGCACCTGAATATTCCAAGACGATTGAACCGCTACTGGAATTGTTGAGGAAGAATACAAAATGGAGGTGGGAGGAGCGTCACGAGCAGGCTTTCATCGCCACCAAGAAACTATACAGCAAAAATCTACATGTATTTCACCCTGAAAAGGAAGGCACATATGTGCTAAATTGTGATGCTTCTGATTATGCTATTGGAGGAGTACTTTACCAAAGGAACAACAAAGGTGAGCATAAAGTCCATCGCCCACATAAGTAGGTCATTAAAAGGGGCGGAAAGAATCTATTTTACTTCAGAAAAGGAGATCTTAGCGATAGTATATTGTCTCTGTAAATTTAGATATTACCTTGTAGGCCAGCATTTTGAAATTGTCAGACAACCAGGGGTTATCATTTATGTTGCGTTGTAAACTTGCAAATGC
Source organism: Magicicada septendecula (assembly GCA_034769895.1). Taxonomy (NCBI): domain Eukaryota; kingdom Metazoa; phylum Arthropoda; class Insecta; order Hemiptera; family Cicadidae; genus Magicicada; species Magicicada septendecula. The sequence continues at coordinate 96,410,161 of CM068376.1, forward strand.
ACGTATATCTAGATGGATTATGGCAATCCAAAAATACGATTTTACAATCAAGTACTGCAAAGCCAGCGAAAATAAAACTGCTGACACACTTAGCAGGTATCCACCGGTTATTGAAGAATGGCATTCGTCTACCAATAATGAGGTTCAGATTCTTGCCATAAGATACAAACTTCAGGATGATTTAAAAAACATAAGTTCTGAACAGCAGAGTGATTGCAAGTTAAAAAGGATTAGCGATGAGATTCAGGGGCATGAAAACCCCAAATATAAAATCCACCAAGATGTATTATATAAAATCATCAATGGGGAATGGAAAATAATGGTACCCGATGCCCTCGTCGAGGATTTGACATGGATATGTCACGAAAGCTTGGCACATGCCGGTGCGTATAAATGTTACCTGGCTATGCGTGAGGATTTCGTATGGTTAAATATGGCCAGAAAAGTGAAGGCCATCTTACGCACATGTTACATCTGCCAAACCGCTAAGTACCTGAACCAGCATACTCAAGTAGAAATGGGCAACATTGTTGCCAAAAACAAAAATGACCTTGTTTGTATTGACTTTTTAGGCCCACTCCCGAAGGCATCTCGGGGTATGAAAAATCTTGTGGTTTGTACTGATGCTTTTACTAAACACGTTAGTTTATACGCCATTGGGAGACCGATAACAACAGCGGTGTTAAATATAATCCTAAATAAATACATCCCAAAATATGGTCCAATAAAAAAAAATCTTGTCCGACCAAGGCAAGCAATTTACAAATACAAAGTGGCATTCTGAGTTGGCTAAACATGATGTCCAGACAGTGCTGACAGCGATCCGGAGACCGCAAGGCAATCTCGCCGAAAGGGTCAATAAGGAATTAGGGAGATTATTCCGCACGTATTGTAATGTGAATCAGAGTAAGTGGCCAGATACCTCAAGTTTTTCGAGACGTCCATAAACGGAAATTACAAAATAACCACAGGATATACCCCTAGCAAGCTTCAAACCGGAATAATGCCAGGACGTATCTGGGAAGGTTACATCAAACGAATAGCGACTCAGAATGTACCAATACCCAATGAAATAAAAAAAATAGAAACCAGACGCCGCATTAAAAAATGTGCGGAAAAGCGTACAGAACAATTTAATGCTGAGCATAAACTGGTGAGTTTTAAAACTGGCGAAAAGGTACTCTTCCGTGCCTTGAATGTAGAACACAGGGAAGACAACACGGCAGCTAAGTTTTTTAGGCTGTATAACAGTCCTTACATGCTATCCGAACAGGTGGGGAAAAATACATTCATCCTAACTAACCCTAATACAAACAGTATAATTGGCAAATTTCATGCTTCACCACTAAGGAAATATTATGTTTAAGATGATTAAGGGAATATACCAGGATATAGGATGTAGGAGTGTGTAACATCAATGTAAAATATGTCATAGTAAGAATGCATGCTCATGTTGAATAAGTCTGTAAACGAACGGTTGTATACAATAGCGATAGTGAATGACGTCAGAAGTGTATGCTTATCTGTGTTTGGATTGTAAACGCCAACCACATGTACGTGTTTATGTTTACCTGTCAATGTTAACCACGTGTATATGTTTATGTTTATCTGTCAAGATGACAGTTATGGAGGGCGAGAATTATAAGTTGTTTATTTAGTTGGGGTTTGAATTATTAGGTTAATGTTTTATTATTAGGACTTGGACATGGTATTATTAAAAAAAAAAAGGATTAAAAATTTTTTTTTATATGGTGGGGGTTAATCCTGCAATAGAACACAGGATCATGATAAGCAATGAACTATGTCTTATACATGGATGACGGACATTCTCATGTTTAAATTTGTCTCTTGTTCAAATTGGTTTTTTTAGCTATAGTTTTTGTATTGTATTACCGATAAGTATTTAGAATAGGTCAAACTCTTAAAAATTTTATTCGCCATTTTTCTATGTAATGTGTTGTGAAAGTGTGCGCGGGTGCGTGAGTTATTAACGTTTTTCTATAGTGTCCGTTATAATTATCCGATTTACATGAGACTTGAACAAGACATAAAATATAATACTAGCTACAATTTCCATATGTTCTGTGTTTTCAAATAACTGTTAAATGTGAATTTTTGTTATATGAAATCTTTATATGAAACTCACTCAAGCGTGAAGTAATAAAATCCCAGATAATTATCTGTGCAGGCTTTGCCAATTCCATGCAAAGTGTTGCATGAAGAAATATTCGTGTCATGTGCATATTATCATGTGACCGATAATTGGCCAATTAGAACACAGTAAAATCATTGAAAATTGTCTGTTGCCATGTGCAGATCAAGGGCCGTTCATCTTGAGCATTCATCTAGTAAACGTGTGGTCCGCGTTCAAGAAGTTTCTCTTGCGTGAACACGTAAACTGTGTGAAAGGTGTACGAAAACTTGGAACTCTGTGTGAGTTATTCTACAGACCCAAGTAATTCAGTTGTAATAATATAATTGTGAATTTCAAGTATCCGTGTTAGTCAAGATTTCCTCATAGGTAGTTCTACCGACCGCGGTAGAGCTGCTGACGCGAGGACACTTGAGGACGAGCCGGAAGGTGTGCGCCTATACACCACTTTTCATTAAATACCCACATTATACCTTGAGATACGTAAATAAGTAAAACAATATTAAAACATTTTTAAAAACCTTTGGCAATCAATAATCAATGTTATCGCAGCAAGGCAGTGTTGCAGTTCGATGAGCAAGTTCAGCGTGTTTATCATCAGGACACCAGCCAGCAGAATCCACGAGGGAAGGACACGTGAGATATACGCATCGCCGTCATCCATCTCGCCACTTCATATTGGAACATCTTCACTCAAGTAACAATTTCAGATCTGAACTTTATATAAACTTGTTTTCAAACAATATTTCAAAATTCATAACATTTGTGTATGTTTAAAAATATATCGTATGAACGTGGTATTATATATATAAATAAAATTTATATATATATATATAGATATATAAATATATCGTATTCAATTGGTGTGCAATAAATAATTATAATACCTCCAATATAGACTTGATGATTTATAAAACACACACTTTAATCCTATGCCCAAGAATTAATTCAATTGTGTTGTCGCAATATACAGGTCTGGAAACTCTCGTGGCGGGGGGAGGGTTGCTTATGAAGTCCAAAAATATTTTATATATTACCCGCTGGAGGGCGCGTCGATGTAGAAGGCTTTTGTAGTGCGCATGCGTTAGCTATATCAACAAACGAGTGTAACAAAGACAGTGTATTACTGTCTTTAAGTGCGCATGCACCTTATAATACACCTTCTGAATCGTAGCACTCAAGTGTTCATTATGGGAACTATTTTTTGCCTCGATAAGAGGTACAAAATATTCTACCCCCTCCATGGGGGTTTCTAGACCTGTATATATGACCGTGGTCATAGTTGTTATAGTGTAGCCTACTTTTAATTTATTTTCATTAATGGTGTATGAACTAGTTCATAAACACTGACTGAGTGGATTATTGTGTGATGAAGTTTTGTTTAAAAGTGTTGTTTTCATGATGAGCAATCAAAGTGCTAACATTTTTAAGAAACCCAGTGGAGCACAATACAGGAAACGCTCACAGGAAATATCTTATAGGAATGAGTCTCTGTTGAAAAAAATTCAAAAATTAGACATATTCTTCAACCACCCACCAGAAAGTTCGAACTGTAGTGTAAGTGATAATAACTTGGCCTTGCCTTCCCCGACACCAACCTCCAGTGCCGTGGACTTGGACTCTGGCAGCAACGGCAACCTCGTGGAGACGCCACCAACACCACAGCCACCTGAATCACCCAATACTGAGGAAGGCAGCGCCACTCTCATGGAGACGACAACACAGCCTGAGGTAGGGTCTAATGAAAAAGTTGATTCTAATGATCCTGCAAAGTGGGTTGTTAATGATAGTTTATGGGACTATATTGTTGAACACGGCATAAGCCAAAATGCCAATTTAGATTTTTCAAAATCTGCATGTCAGTATGCCAATCAAAAAAGATTTTTATCCAAAAGTTTGTTTTATAAATACCTTAAGAATGGCGAAACTGTCAAATGTAGTTGGTTATCATTTTCCCCATCAACTGGGAACGCATTTTGTGTTCCATGCAAACTTTATGGCGGTACCACTTCGTTAGCAACTAGTGGATTTAATGATTGGAAGAACCCTAACATAGTGCATGACCATGACAATAATAAAGAACATATCAATTGTTTGAAACAATATTTTTCAAGAGGTACTTTATTAGGAAGAGATGACAAAAGCCTGATGGTGCAATATCAAGAAGTGGCTTATTGGCGAAAGGTTTTAGAATGCGTGGTTGAAACAATCAAGTTTTTAGTGTCGAGGGGGCTACCATTCCATAGTGAAAATGAAACTATACATACATACATACATCCTCGGTGCTACAGCCCAGTCCGAGCCCTGGCCTCCAAAAGAAATCTTCCCCACTGGTCTCTACTCCCGGCCAATGTCCACCAGTTTGCTGCACCCAGCCTCACTGCCTCCTTACCAACCTGGTCCAGCCATCTTGTACGCGGTCTTCCCTTCCTTCTCCTTCCCATCGGCAAATAATTCATCACTCTTTTTGGGATTCTATCCTCCGCCATTCTCTGCACATGACCAGCCCAACGCAATCTGTTAATTTGTATGAGTTGCACGATCGGAAGATCTTTAAACCTTTCGTACAACTCTCAATTATGCAGTCGCCTCCAAATGTCGTTTTCCCTCACAGGGCCATAGATTCTCCTCAGTACCCTCCTCTCAAAAACGGATAGTTTCTGCTCATCTAGTTTTTTTAACACCCAGCATTCCGAGCCATACATCAGGACTGGTCTAATCAAGGTCTTGTATAGGGTGGCTTTTGTATCTTTACTTATTAATTTTGAATTAAAATGTTTCACCAGTCCGTAGTAACACCTATTAGCAGATAATATCCGTTTTTCAATATCTCTAGAGGAGTCATTTCCAGAGTCCACATATGACCCGAGATATGGAAAACCCTGAACCTTTTCAAATTCATAATCGTTAATGCGCAGGGACAGGGCACGAGTGTTGGCACCTACAACCATATATTTGGTTTTGCTTTGGTTTATAACCAAGCCCATAGCCTTAGCGGACAACTCCAGTTCCTGAAAGGCTTCCTTTAAGCCAGATTCAGACCTACTTATGACGTCAATGTCATCGGCATAGGCCAGAAGCTGTACCTCCTTGTGAAATATGTGTCCGCTAATTTGAATTCCTGAATCCATGATGACCTTTTCTAGAGCTATGTTGAACAACAGACACGCTAAGGCATCTCCTTGTTTCAACCCATTCAATGTTTTTAAGGAGTTAGAGAGATTTGATTGTATTCTGATTTGGCACTTAGAATGAAATGAAACTATAGGATCGGTAAAAAATGGGAATTTCCTATGCTGTATTGAACTTATTGCTAAGTTTGACCCATTTATGGCTGACAACGTAGCCAGGTATGGAAACAAAGGGCGAGGTGTTCCATCATACTTGTCCTCAACCACTGTGGATGAGCTTATGTCACAGCTAGAGGGACAAGTGAAAATGAAGATCAAAGAAGATGTGCAAGCTAAATACTTCTCGATAGTTGTGGATTCAATGCCCAATGTTTCGCACACCGATCAGTTAACCTTTATCGTTCGCTATGTTCTTCCAGATGGTGCTCCTGTGGAGCACTTTATCACATTTTTACCAAATACTGGGCATAAAGGTGAAAACTTAGTGGAAGCTGTAACTACACTTATTGAATCTTCGGGTCTTGATTTGAACAACTGTAGGGGGCAAAGTTACGACAATGCCAGTAACATGTCGGGAAGCTACAAAGGTCTACAATAAAGAATTATTGAATTGAATCCTTTGGCGACCTATGTCCCTTGTGCAGACCACTCTTTACAACTAGTAGGCTCTGCAGCAGTGAACAGCAGTGATTATTCAGTTGCTTTTTTTCTCTTGAACACAAGCTTTACAATTTCTCTTCCTCTTCTACAAGCAGATGGGAGATATTGTTGTCTCACTTGAATGAAAATGATTGTTGATTGTTGACTCTCTTGTGCTAAAAATGTTGTCTAAAACTCACTGGAGTGCACGTGCAGATGCAAGTAAAGCCCTTTACAAATCATACAATGAAATTATTTCCACATTGGAAGATATTAGTATGGATAACAACCAGACAAAGGATGTGCAGTATGAAGCAAGGAATTTGACAGAAAAACTAAAAAGCCTGGAGATAACACTCATGATTTGTTTGTGGCGTCGCCTTTTGGAAAAGTTTCTTGATGTCATTGAGAAGCTTCAAGGACAGAATGTTGACATGGATAGTGTGATTGGCTTATACAGCTACTTGCAATCATTTGTTTCCACGCTTCGGGACGAGAGAGAATTTGAGAGACTGGAAAGGGAGGCAAAGGAGATGTGCAAATCAAATGTCTACAAAAAAGATGTAATAAGAAAAAAAAAAAATACGAAAACCCCGCTTTGATGAAACATCTGAAGACACTGCTGCTGCCATTTTAGATGGGAACGATGGGAGGAAATCTTTCATTGTTGAAAACTACTACGTTGCCTTAGATTCGCTTCTGCTTAACTTGAACAGGAGAAAATCAATTTGCAGTGATATACATGACAAGTTTGGATTCTTATGGAAATTACCTGAACTTTCTGAACTAAATAATGACATAATAAGACAAAAAGCTAATCACCTTCTAGAAAATTATGCTGTTGACTTGGATCAGACATTTTCTGATGAGTGTGTGCATTTAGCTCAGTTTTTAAAAGACTATGGACCTGTCAACCTACAACAAGAAGGAGAAGAAAAGAAGAAAAAGCGATCTGAAGCAAAACCACTGTTGAATTTTTTGAAAACACTTAACTTAGAATCAGTGTTTTCTAATGTTGAGATAGCTTTGCGCATTTTCCTTACTATGCCCGTCACTAACTGCAGTGGAGAAAGATCTTTTTCAGCTTTGAAGCGGGTGAAGAATTATTTATGCTCAAATTTGTGCCAGGATAAACTGACCAGTGTACCCCTCTTGTTCATTGAAAGTGACTTTCTGCAAGGACTTGATTTCAGTGAGGTGATTAAAACGTTTGCTCAATCTAAAGCGAGAAAAAAGAATCTAGCTTGAACTTTACATGAGCCTTAACAAATCCACAAGATATTTAACTGATTGTCTTCTTTGTGTAATTGATGTTAAATGTACCCTTAATAAAACTGTTGTAATTCTGTAACTACTTAGTTAATTTTTCCTTATAAAAGCCATGCAAACTCAAAATGGGTGAAGGTGTAACTCTACAGCAGTCTCTGAAAAATAGCCTCAGTTTTCAATTCTTGAGACTATTTTCAAAAACAGTAAGATATTTGAAATATTCCTAACTAAGAAATATATTGTAGGGGTGTTTAAAGCTTCATTCAGCCCCTGATTCAGCCTTGATGTAGTTATTGTTGCTCAATGATGCATATTATAAAATATAAAATTTTGCTAGAATAGAAGTATGAACAAGCAAAATGTTTTGTGTTTTTATAAACAGATTTTAATTTTTAATACTGCAGATGTTACATTTGCTTCCCAAATGTGTCATTTTTCAATTGTGTGAAAATAAGTACTTTACACTCGAATGTAACTCAGTAAACACAACACACATACTAATAAAAAATTGCATACAACTGAAATTTACAAGTGCACAAAACAGCATCATGTCTGCACACGACCTGACCAAACACTGACTTATAGCACACTCTCTAGCTGGTGACCACTACCCATCCTTTTTGGGCATAAAATCATACTGCAGTGGCCAGCCACATACAAGTTATCATATTCCATATTTTTTTAGCATAGTTTCATACAATAACTCAGTATGAAAAAAAATTATGGGGTAGTGGCCTGAGACTAAATGTTTAGTAATGGTCTTATGTTCTATGAGAAAACTGATAAAAGTAAAGTTTCAGTAAAAGTTTCAGTAGTAAATGGTAAAAAAATAAATAAATAAATACAAGCAAATTTGTAGGTAATCTGGAAAAATTGAGAAAGTCAACATCACAAATGGGATTGTCTGGCTCATGTTTAGGAGTTTTGTGTTTCTTCTTAGTATTGTATAATACCAAGCTTTTCGAGCCCATGGCAATAATATCATCTTTTTACGTAAATCTCTTTCCAGCAAGCTACTTCTTTAAATTTGGAAACAGATGATAGTCCAAAGATGCTAAGTCTGGTGAGCAGGGGGTGTGGGAGAATTTCATAGCTTAATTCAAACAATTTTGCAGTCACAATCGCAGAAGAATGAGCTGGTGGATTATGTTGGTGAAAAAGAACCTCATTTTTTGTTAAATGTGGTTGTTTTATCTTTATTTCCTCATTTAGATAATCCAGCAGAGATGCATAATATTGCTCAGTTATTGTTTTACCCTTCTCCAGAAAATCAATTAACACTTTGAGGACCAACGGTATAATATTGCGCTGCCAATGGACTTGGTGTTTTGACAGACATTTATGCCACTCACTTTTCAATCCTTTCAGATGCTTTGCATCATACTATTACGCCACAGAACGAATGCAGAAGTTTTATTTGACATTTTAGTTCTTGTTTCTGCCATCAGATTGCACCACTGACTGAAGAAAATAGTTTTTAGAAAAATAATTTTACAGTTGTCAAGCGTCGTGACTTTGTTTACATTTTGTGTGTTCAAGGGGGAAGCTGCGGTTTTTGTTTATGTGAGGTTTACGGGTTTTCTAAGGTTATTTCATGTTTATTTTGCGTGTTATTGATAGCAGTGAGTGTGTTTGTTTTAATTACTATATTATTAGTTACAAAATGGGTAAACAATATTTGATAGAACTTTTTTTGCTTAAAATTGCACGAAACGTATTTTTTTTAAACAGATTCAGTTCCTATATATAAAATCAATAATAAAAATGTTAAAGAGTATTTTCATAAGAGAAAAGTCAGAGAAAAAGTGTGGTATAATTATTTTTTTAGTATTAAATTGTATTAAGTATTTATGAATGTTTAAACAACAGTTCCTTTTTTTAAAAACCGTTGGTCATAGGGGATGATCTGTGTACAAACACCATGGTACTCAAAGTGTTAAGATTATGCCACGAGCATCCCAAAAAACAGTGGCCATCACCCTACCTGCTGATTGAACGGTTTTTGCCTTTGGAGCAAGTTCTCTTACTGCAATCCACTGTTTTGACTGTTCCTTGGTTTCAGGTTGCTAGTGATGTATCCAAGTCTCATCAACTGTTATGAAATGTGCAAAAATTCTTCTCGATTACATTGAAACAGCTTCAAACCATGCTTAGAAATGTTTATTTGTTCACGCTTTTTATCAATTGTGAGCAAATGCGGCACCCATCTTGCGGACAGTTTTTGTGTATGTAAACGTTCATGTAAAATATGATGCATCCATTCATTTGAGATGCCTATTGTCTTAGGCTTTCAAGCACTTTCAATTTTCTGTCCTCCATCACTATATCATCGATTTTTTTTCAATATTTTCTGCAGTTGTAACCTCAACTGGCCATCCAGAACGTTCAGCGTTATTTGTACTCATGTGACCACAAAAAAAAAAATAACCAAACCATTTGTAAACTGTTCTAGTTGATGGAGCTGACTCATTATAACATTTATCCAGCTTGGATTTATTTTCCTGTATGGTTTTGCCTTTCAAAAAGTAATGTTTCATTACCACGTGAAATTCTATCATCCATTTTTTGCAAATCACAATACTTGATTAATTCAAACGATTAGCAACAATAGAAAATTATGAATGTATGTGACTGAAACATGGTGTACACTCCTGGTGGAAAACTAAAAATGATGTCATTTATGTACTACGAATGCCATCTCTTGACTTTGCATGGATTTATCAAACATCCCTCATTTTAGATTTTACACTGGGTAGCACATACAGGGTGTGTCAGCTAAATCCGGACAAAACAGTTTATTAAAACACTTGTTTATTCGTTAAAAAGTTTCACTTACAAAACAAAATTTTTTGTACATTGTTTAAGAGACCCTTCCTTCTGTTATTCAATATACCCCTATTTGCTGTGATCACTGCCTCGATCCTCTCTTCAGTTGCTCCTTGTCCAACCCCGCGAATGCTTCCTCAATACTGGCCTGAAGGGTTCCCACATTGTGGGGCCTGGACTTGTTAAGACACCCTTTCAATAATGCCCCAAACATAGTAATCAAGGGGGGTTTAAATCAGAACTATTGGGAGGACAGAATTCCTTAGACCAGAATGCGTTCATGCTATGGGAAAGCCAGTTCTGCACTAAATGGCTTGTGTGAACCAGTGCACTGTCCTGTTGAAAGATGTACAGTCTCCTGGAGGCCACAATTTCCATCCATGACTTCACTAAAGTTCTCAGAATCTGGAGGTAAACCTCCGTAGTAATGGTTTCTCCCTTTTTAAAGGAATGTGGCGGCATGATGTCACCCTCACTGGAGACGATCAGAGATATCATCACCCTCATTGGATGTCACCCTACAGAGATATCTTCGGGATCATGGGGAAGCCAATGGTTGTTTCTCCAGTTCAGTTTTGCATCAACAGTAAAAATATTCTCATCAGAAAAAACCTGAGGTGACCCGTAGCCTCAGAAAGCATTTGTCATACCTTGAGCACATAAGACGTGTGTCTCAGGTCCTTTTCTGCAAATCGACACATGGTGGCCTCACCCACCCAAAGTGTGGTATACAGTTTATTAAGTGGCACCCCTGGATATTCCGAAATAAGCTATTGAACCCTTTGGATGATACTTGGGATCCTTGGAGTCTTCTCTCTTGAATGGCTTTGCCCTACCTGGTTAGCAGAACCTTTTACGAACTTCTCTGCGTCTGCATACTTTTGCGCGATGTTATAAACGGTTGATCTCAGGTACCCGAAGAAGTGAATAATTCTAGTCGGTGAACAGCTGGTGCAAAACGCTTCAATTACCACCGCTCGTTGATTATATTCCGCACTTGATCTCACAAAGTCATCCATTTTGAGATTATGCACATACAGCTGGCTTACCTAAACGCCAACAAGCAACTGGTGCTTAGGTCAAATGTAGTGGGAAATTCAAATTAAATTTTGTCTGGATTTAGCTGACACACCTTGTATATCTGATGAATAACAAATCATTTAAATATATGGTCTAATTTTGTAAATAAAGTATTATTGTTTATATAATTTATGAAGCGTGGCCATGTAGAAATGATTCATTGTGATAGCACTTTACTGGTGACATACCTTATCATTGCTTATCATTTGTAGTATAACTTAATTATATGTGTATAAGGTGAATGATACTTGGATGTGTGTATCTTATGAATCCAGTAATCATAGGATTTCATCCTGAAAAATAAACACATGATGTTCAACACAGTCTGTTACTGTTATTGTAATTTCAGAACTAAAGCCTTCATTTAAAACTTCGAGATTTAGTATTGAAACCACTGTTTATCAATGCTGGTCCAGCCAGATTACTTGTATTAACTTATTATTTAGTAGAATTTAAAAACTTGGCACAGACATTTGCTAAAGTGATAAAAAATGATATAATAAAGTTCTTTCACCCAATGATTGGTTTAATCCCTCAGTTGGCCCATGGCCGGTAGCAGGCCACACCTAAAAATCACCAGCCATCACAATCCCCCAAGGCAGAAGCCCATCTGAAACTCTGAACTTTGCATAATTGTGGGTGACGAGTTTGCCCATTGCTTGCTCAGCCTCTGAACTGCTACCCTTAGGTGGGAGTAACAGCCCCTTCCCACCCAAAAACAATACTACTCAATTATAATTTGAACTGTGACAGTTTTGTTTCAAAACAACTGCTTACTGTTAAAGCAAGTGTAATAAAAAAGGTTTCCAATAAAATTTATTGCAAAAATATTTTTATTTTGTGCTTAAAATTAGTAGTTTATACAAATGTGTGTTAAAAATGTGGTCAGATTCTATTACACTTACAACAAGCATATGAACTGGATACATATTCCATAAATACTACAAACATATAATTATGAAATACTAATTATATAATCAAATTAAGAGAAATTCAGGTAGAAATAGATTTGCAACAACATACTTGTTTTCCATACATTTTTACTTAACCATTCTTTTTCATGTTTCATATAATTCACTGCAATCCCATGTGTTTTGTACACACACAATTTACTTTTATTGTGTGTAATATTAAATACACAGTAGATTAAAATTATAATAATTTGCTGCTTTTATGATTTATATCATATTCTTCTGCTTAAGAAAGTAGATATTCTTAACAAGCTGACTTTCTCATGGCAGTAACCACCCAGCTTTTACAAATCCACATCTTCTTTTATCCACATTTTCCAGTTACTTAACTCCAATAACAGTAACAAACTCCAGTTTCCAGTAGTTTAAATAAGAATTTTTGCTGGCACTGATAATTCTGTGGTAGGAATGGGTTATAAGAGTTAATGCATTTTCTACCACCACTTAGTAGCAGTCAACAGAGTTCTTGCCACATTTTTTTGGTGAAACACATGGTATGAGTAGTGGTTATGCAGTGGCAGAATTTTGAGATTGTTTAGACAAAACAACAGTATTATCTGTTTTCCCACCAACCTGTTGAAACGTAAGCTCTTTTTCTATAATAGGAACCACATATAAGCCGAGCAGTTGCCTTAGTGGATTTATTGCCACATTCAGAGACCTATTTGTGTGTCAAGAGCTTCCACAGAGAATGTCTCTTTGGATGGGAGTCTGCATCTTTTTTATTTAAGCTCTTGCATATGACAAACTATATATGTATATTTGACTTCTGGAAAATAAATTGTAAAATGTAACCTATATTACTATATATCGGAATGATATTATAAGATGTGGGTATTCACACATGATACAAAATCCTAACTGCATTTAAATAAAAACAATTAAATAAGGCTGTTTAAAGAAAAACTTATTACAATAATTATTGTAAAGTACATGGTATGAAATAAATTGCAATATTATTAAAATGAATTAATTATTAAAGAGTAATCAAAAAGACCTATAATGCAATAGCAGTGTTTGTGTTACCCAAATAGAGCACTGGTATTAATCTCCAAAATAAACTTTTATATCTTCATAAATGCATTAAGGTAGTACTTGCAGATTGAATTAAAATTAAATTTAATTGATTCTCATCAATTCATTCACTTATACTAGGTACCTACCTGTAAAAAAGTTTCTCAAAGGCCAATGTTTTTATGCCATTATTTGAAAAAATCGTAACCAAACGTTATAAATAATGTTTTGTTAAAAGGTGTGAAACGTGCAGAAAAACATTAATTATTCCTTTGTCTTACTGACACATTAAGCTACAAATTGAAGTAAAAATGAGCTGTTTACATCAACTAATAACAAAATATGACGAGTTAAGTTATAAATTTCACTGTTGAAATGTACAATTTATTGGTTTTATATTGTTTATAGTTTATTTATGGTCAAAAAAAATTTTTTAATTTGTTGAACGATAGAGAATGACGATTTTGACAGTTCATAAGTTTAAAAATGATAATTCTCGGACTGTACTTTTTGGACGAGTAAATTTTTATGTCGCACAATACATATGAGCGAAAAACCTATATACGCATTTCCCTATCTTTCACATTGTGTCTTGTAACTTCTGAATGAAGTATATATCTTTCACATTGTGTCTTGTAACTTCTGAATGAAGTATAATGATTAATAACGTGTATTATATACTGCATAACTACAGAGTATATGGACCGAATTAACAATGTTCTGCTCCTATTCTTATTAACAATATAAAAATTAACAGCCATCAAATACAAAACAGTAAATGAAGTATTATTCTAGATGTAATTAGTGTTTTATCGTATCTCTATCAGTGTATGTGGCGTAATGGGAAAAATGTCATGTAACTTACATTTTAGTAATTATGTGCATTACCCAAGCATATAGAATATTATAGAAAATAGCTGTTCATTGATGACGTTCTTTTATATTTATTATACTGTACTTCTCAATTTTATATGAGCTAATACATTTTAGTAGAAAAGAGTCTATAGTAAGAAAACTTGATAATGATTTTGATATATTAAACAGGTAGTTTATAAATTATAAACTATGTGTACTAAGTTATACTATAAAAAGTAAACTATACATTTTCCTGCCCTCAAAAAGTTATCATCCTCATTGCCATTGTCATCATCATCAACACCACCACCATTATTCATGAATGCACTAAAAACGATGTTTAAAGAATTGAAGTTAGCAAAAAATGTTTCAATTTTTAAGAAAACAAAGAAAGTGTTCCCCAATCCTGTGTATTGTTAGATTGATGTGACTTGATATTTAGAATATATTTATAGTGCAAGTCATAGTCTATGTGATACGTGAATTGGAGGAGGAGGAGGAGCAGGTCTTCAAAACAAATGTTGTCAAATATTACGACTATTTTAGTGGTATGACTAATTTAGATCACATTTGGTCAAATGTCATGTTGTTGTTCACACCTGATATTTGAGGAGGGATTTGATTGTGAAATGACACAGAGATAGAGAGAGAGAGAGAGAGAGAGAGAGAGAGAGAGAGAGAGAGAGAGAGAGAGAGAGAGAGAGAGAGAGAGTTTGCATGCTGTAATTTACTAATCAAGTCTATTTATGGTTATTTGTGCAGACAAATTCATCAATTACCGTAATCAAAGGAAGTGAATTCAATCGTAGTTTTGAAGTATGGTATGACAAACAAATGTTGTCAAATATTACAACTATTTTAGTGGTATGACTAATTTAGATCACATTTGGTCAAATGCCATGTTGTTCACACTTGATATTTGAGGAGGCATTTGATTGTGAAATCACACACACACACACACACACACACACACAGTTTGCATGCTGTAATTTACTAATCAAGTCTATTTATGGTTATTTGTGCAGACAGGAGTTTTTACACATGAACTAACGGAAACAACGTTGGATCATTCTCCAAGAGATTTTGTTTCTTACAGGAAGGATCTGCGTAAACCTTCTTACTCAGCTGAGAATGTTACAGAAGCAGTTGATTTGGTTTTCCGTATAGAAGGGTTTTGTTGACTACAGTTGATTTTAATAAGTTGTAATGTATTTCTGTTAGTTTTAAATGTATTTTGTTGTAATGTTTAAATTATTGTTAACAAAAAATCATAGTCGTTTAATTTATTCAAGGTGTGTGTGTGTGTGTGTGTGTGTGTGTGTGTGTGTGTGTGTGTGTGCGTGCGTGTGTGCGTGCGTGTGTGTGTGTGTGTGTGTGTGTGTGTGTGTGTGTGTGTGTGTGTGTGTGGAGGGTATTTAGATAGTTATATAATTACTTTCAAATATTACAAAATGTTTTAGGATTGTTACAAGTTCGCCACTAAAAATATATTTGTGTATTGTTACTGTGTAACATAGACAGATGATTAAAAACATGAGTATATATTATGTATATAATCATGAATGTACATATACAGTAGAGTATCAGATTATCCAGATATGTACTGTCAGAATTTCTTAAAAAAGAAAAGTTGTCATATTTTCAAAAATTCCCAATGTTAATTTGGCTGTTATATATTCAGTGCATACTTATCCTCTGTTCAGTATAAGTATGTAGATTCAGTTTTATGTTTATTATTTAATGTAAGTGAAGGCTGTAATGAATCATAACCATAATAAATACAATATATATTTCACTTAATGGTGGGCATGAGGCATTTTGTGTTAAATGAATGTAATCAGTACAAATAAAACATACCAGTAGTGAGATATAGTTAGTGACCTGAGAAGTGGTGATGGTTGTATTTTATGTTTTTATTTATTGCTGTTTCAGCTTTGTTACTTTAATAGCCATGACATGTTTTGTACCTGAGGAACCACAGTGTTTTAACTATAGAAACTAAAATTTAAATTTTGTACATACTTTAAAAGGAGGAAGTGCTGAATTTAATAATGTTGGAAAGGCTGCCATACATAGTATGAAAACTAAGAAATAAGTCGTCATAAAATACATGTCAAATTTCTGTGCTGTTGATTTGAAAAAAAAAGAAAACTTAAGAAAATTCTATCCTTATTTATAGAACCACACACACACACACACACACACACACACACACACATGTCCTTAGAAAATGCTATTTATTTATGGTTCATTTAGTTAGAAGTGTAATTCAGACAAACCAATATTAGAATCTCTGATTTTACAATGAGGTCATCAGAATAAAAAAATGCAAAACACAGTGCAAAGAGAAATTAAACAGTTATGTATTCAACGAGAAGTTTTATCTAATAATTGTAGTGCAGTTGAACTATTAAAAAATACATTTCTTAATTTAATAGAAAAATATGGATATTGTGTATGTGGGTCATTTTCAAATTAGATGCAGATTTCCATTTATGTAGGTTGTAAAATTTAATTTATTAAAAAATAATAAGGGTTTATAAAAATGGCTTCCGCATACATTCATGAATACCGTGCAACTAAAGTTCTCCATGTTTTTTAAGAAAATTTCATTTTTTGTTCATTTTTCTAAATCATTGTATGAAAAAATGTCACGAGTGTTACCAACGATAAAATATTTTAAAGTGATTAAATTATTAAAATAAAAACAAAACTAGACCCTTAATAAGTATTGTGGACTTATTTAAACCAGTTCATTATTTATTGATAGTACAAACAAATTTTTCTAAAAAATATAGCATTATTTTTGGCACGAGTGTTACCGACATGCATAAAATTTAGTTAAATTTTATATTCTCTCAAAAGTTCTGAAATTTTTAGTGTCAAAATTATTTTCTTTGTGTTAATCAAGTATTTTACTTCAATAGTACATATAAAGTTATTTAAATATATATATATTTTCTTTGTATTTTAATATTTTGATTGAAGTAACACTCGTGACAATAAGTAACACTCATGACATTAGGTATAGCACTCTTGAGTAAAGACTCAGAAAAACAACCATTAAGTATTATTTAACTAAATCTTTATTAAAGCACATTAAATTGAATTAGGTACAGAGTATATGGAGCAATTATTTTAATATTTCTCAGACATTGGATGGTTTCTCAACCTATCGTAAATAGTTCTCTAAGCTACACGGAAACTTGTACGCAAAGCGTTCTGATCCTTTTTTACTATTTGCGGCTGGGGTAGAACTGCATCCACTTGAGCAATGTCAATCAAAGATACATCCTTTTCGTTAATAATATAACAGTTCCCTGTCCCCAGCTTAACCAAAAATGTGACCATGTAGTCACCGTCTTCTTCATTTGTGCATACTCTGGTTACTACACCAGCATATTTTTGCTTTGATTTTTTCCTTGCACCTCCTGTAAAAATAATTAAAAATTAACAACCAAAATAGGACTTAGTAAATCTGTTAAGTAAAAATTGATAATGTCTCATAAAGTAGGCAAAGGTTGTATACAAAACCGTCTATGGTGGAATATTATTCTCATATACGAACTATATACGAACACATCATACAAAAATGTGCATCATTTGTTACTTTTTTAGTCATTATCTAATCTTAGTTAGTAATAATTGCTTTGTTACATACCCAATAGCTCCACAACAATAAACGTCCCTTTGATAATGTTTTTTTCTGTTGGAGCCTCCAACATTTCCCTATCTAAATCCTCAGACTCTCTTTGAATAAGACTCGCCAAATCCTCCATTGTCATATCATCATCATCTGTGTCCTTAAGGCTAACTTCTGCTTCAGACTCTGATGAGGAATATATTTCCTGGTGACGACTCTTCTTTTGGCGCTTCAAAGATTTTCCAGGCCCATTAGAGCTCAATGAGATGGATTCTGTTGGGAAATGGCAGTTGCACGTAAGCCCCATTTCCCAGTCATTTTCTTCACAAAAGCATGATATGGGTCTGTAAATAATTTGATTCTTTCGACTTGTAATTACTTGATGAATGTCCCTGGTTCCATGTATTGTCTTTAGGGGCGCACTAGGTAAATGTTTGGAAGACTGTTTTATGTCATCATCTGTTACGTAAAAAAGTGTTATTTTGCTTTTTTCTTGCATCAGTTTAAAGAAGGTTGTAGCGTCAGTAATGTCACAGCCATGAGCAACATAATGGTTGGCCAATCGTTTCAAAGCTCCGCCAACACCGTCTGGTGCCCCTTTTCCATGGGATGATTAAAAAAAAGACCAGGTAGCATTTTAAAATCCCATTTCGTATATTTGAGTTGAAAACAAGTAGAAGTTTTTTTTCTGCTTGTACTGGCTGGAAGGACCATCAGAAAAAAAGTGCACAGTACTGACATCTGGGTACTTTGTTTTCAAGTATTCAAGTATTGGTTTGAGATGAGCCCAAATAGCTGCTGGCCCATGTTCTCTATTGGGAGATACTGTAGCAAATGGCAGGGGGTTTTCTTGTGAGATACACATAATACCGGTGTGCAGAGAAATCTGATTTCTACTGCCGCCAAAATGAAAACTTTGGACTTCTGCTGCAAGTTTGCATGCAAAGTTTTCAGAAAAATCTGCGTGTATAATAGCCTCGTTACTCTGTAAATTAGCGTTATACGGTAGCGTTGTATTAGCTTAGAAGACAGAGCAGAGCTTATGTGCCATTTAGTCATTTTAGATTTTGAACTCATGTACTTTTCTTTAATGGACGATGTCATTGTGTTGTGAAAAGTCAAAGCTCGAGCAACATTTGAATTCATCAGAAACTTTCTTCTCTGAATACTTGAGTTACTCATATCATGTAGGTCGTTCAACATTTTTCTTGTTTTCGACTTTGGTGTCAGATCATTCTCAGGCGTCACGTTCAATTTTGTTTTTGTTTGTTTATACTGTCTTTGTAACCGTTTTTTGTATTTTTCTGTTCATTCCTAATCTTCTCTTCTAAATTTTTTACTTGTTCGATTAATTTTTTATTGTCCCTTACACACTTGGACCTGTATCGTAGTGTAACTTTACGTCCTCTTTTATTGTTACCGGAAACTAATGGTGACGGTTCTGGTGTAGAAGGGGGTGTTAGTACTTGCTTGCCTTCTTCTTCAACTAATTTCTTCTTTTTTCTGCATGCATTTTGCCTCTGCCTCCATTTCTTTTTTTCCCTTCTATGCTCCCTGTCAGACAGTTCATTTACTTTCTTCCTTTTTGCATTCCTGTAATGTAGTACATATGTATACTTTCATAATCGTAACTGAAAATCAGGTATACAAAACCTGGAATCAGGAATATTTAAGACCCAAATTATACCTACTGCGACACTAGGGACTTCAGTTGTAACGGATTTAAATTATACCTATATATACCTATACCAAGATTTTTTATATAAGATAAATGATCTAGGTATATTCATTTAACGACTTAATAGACCACAGTAACAAAATATTTTCCTGTTTTTTTTTAAGAAACAAAATAATATAAATTCTAACAGTTGAAGTTGCAAAAAACTGACAAAAATACAGCATTAAAATAGTTCTATACCTACCTTGCTTTGTGTTTTTCATGATACTCCTCTTCTCTACTGGGATCAAGCTTTCTTTTCTCTCGGTAGTGCTGCTGCTTTTCAGCTGCTGCTAACTTCTTTCCTTGCTCAATTTGCTTTCCCTTAAAATAATTGGCAACTATTAGGAGTGCTAAGTAAATAAAACATTAATAAATGTAGACTCATTGATAAAAACTAACAAACACCTAGCTGCTTACTTGTGCAGTTTAAAAATATGAATATAAATATCATACAGTAATTTGGCTTTATTCTATTTTTTGCAGCGTTAAAAGCAAAATGCAAATATAAGCTAATGTAATTATTGTTAATTTTTGTTAATGTCAATGAAAGTACAATTATAAATTGTATTTGCAAAAGAATGTCATGAGTGTTACTTTTGAGTCACAAGTGTTACTTTGAAAAGGTAACACTCGTGACAAAAATAAATGATTTCACTCATAACTCAATATGGCTCAAAGCTAGAGGTTTGAGGTTATGTCTAGTGGAAGAGGGCACCGAATACTTGCTAGCTAATATAATAAAAGTTAAATAAGTTCACATTTATAATATAAGGGAAAGGTAACACTCATGACATTGAATTAAAATACTTACCATGATTAATTTCAATCTTGAACTATATTTTCTTCACTTGATCAACAAAGAAAACTTTCAAAGTCCACTGAAGTAAGATCAAGATGGCTAGTTTTCACCAACCTAACAGAGCTGAAATTCCCTTTTTTCCCTCCTAAAACTAAGTAACACTCGTGAAGTAACACTTGTGACAAAAACTCGGGACAACTGAAAAAACTTGTATAAAATGAAAAATTTAGTTTTTTATGTAAAAGTAACTGCTGAATACACCTTTTATTGGTTCAATTTATTTAATAATACAATAAAGTAATTTTTATCCCTATTATTTAAAATGAATATGTTCATTTAAATATATCGAAACCAAGGCAGGGACAGGCAGAAATATGTGTTTCGACAGAAACAAACAATTTTTACAAAAAATTAAAAATTGCTGAATAATTACAAATTTTTGCAAGTTATTTGTTAGATTTCATATTTTAAAATACATTAACAAAAACTACGATATTTCATACCAAATAATTTCAAAAAAATGTCAAAATCATAGGACTGCAATTTGGCATCAAATTTGAAAATGACCCATGTAACACTGACAATAGAACTTATTTTCTTGAAAATCTCTGGTATCCCAATGTGAAACAGTAGCTGGGGCTTCAGAGTCAGTAAAGAGCAAATTTCAGCTATGCTCACTGTTCATTGTCATTGTGTCATTGCTTTTAAAATGTTAACAGTCTTTCAACACAGTATAATGTATAAAAAGTTATTGGATGAGTTCCAAAATATTCACTGACTGGTTTGCCAGTATTCTGACAGAAATTATTATGATGAAAAAGGCAAGAGGACTAAACTTTGCTCTTTACATAAAACAGCTCAGTGCATCCACCAGCTGAAATGTTAACTGAAATAGACAACTGTGAGGTTATGTGCCTTCCACCAAATGTCATAGCATTTCTGCAACCCATGGATTAAAGAGTCATCGAGATGCATAAAAATAGTATGAAAAACAAACATTTATTAGTTATGTCAAAGATGAAGCCCTCTAGGCCATATGTGGTTCTGATATCTACTTAGTGTGGCTCGCTCTTCGGTTCATAAAATAATTTCTTTTTTATTTGTATTGCATATAAAATTGTTCCATGTATATGTAGTTGTAGGAGCTGAAAACAAAAACAATGCAAGTGTAAAAGCAATTAGCTGATTAGAAGAACTGTGTGTGTGTGTGCGCGCACGTGCGTGTGAAAGAGGGGGAGTCAATGTTCATTTTGAACTTTCTTCATAAAAATAAGTTTTGCCACTTTTAAAAATTGAAATAATAAAACTTAAAGTAATACTCTAAATTTTTTTATTGTCCACTACTGAAGGAATTTATATTTTCCAAATAAGCAGATTATATAATGTGACTGCTAAGTCTTAGCTTAGCTTGCTAAACTAAAATTAGTTTTTATAACAAAACTCGTTTAAAGTTGAACTATATATAATATGGATTTTTAATAACCAAAATGTGAAAAATCGTATGTTTGTATCAAATGGATGTGCTCCCCTATTTGTGTTTGACGTGATTGTATTACTATCTTCTTTGAGCTGATGACAATGCAGAAAGTGTTGTAGCTTCTTCAATGAAGCACAGATTGAAAAGACAATCACTACATGTTAGTTCCATTTGTGGTACATACTCATGGAACAAAATTTTAAAATATATATATATATATATAGAGAGAGAGAGAGAGAGAGAGAGAGAGAGAGAAAACGTCAGTCAATGGAAAAAAAGCAGCACTGGAGAAATTAAGGTAAACAAAACAGAAAAGGAGAACAACCAAATATTAAATGATGGTAGAATTAATAATTATTATAATAGTTTTAATTAATACTGATTAATCCGTGGGCTTGAAGAGTGTGAAGCTGACACAAGAGAATGAGTGGCAAGTGCTAAAGATATAGAATTAAATGAAGAAACTGTTAACATTGGTAAAGTTGTGAAGCATCTGAATATAAACTGAACACTGATAGCAAAGACAATGCAAATTATGATGTATACACCAGATGTAAAACTACCAGGATATTTCACACCATGAAAGCCTTTATGCCCTATTTTAAAAGACAATCTTAATGCAGTCATACATAATTTATCGCGTTAAAACAGTTGAAATTATAGCTGAAATAAAATTTTCAAATAGTATCCACCAAAAAATAAGCAATTTTCTTTCATTACATCTATATTACTCTGAACCATGTTATGTTTACATATTCAAACTTATAAATACATTTATTGTTGTACTGAAATATTTATTGTAATATATATATATATATATATATTTCAATCACTTTCTGCTACAGTCCGTTTCTTGATGTATATAATACTTTAATATTTATACTAAATTTACCTCAAGATGTTTTTTCTATTTGGAACATGTTTCGAGAGTTCCTGTTCTCTCATCTTCAGCCTTCGCCATCTTGTTTCTGGTGAAGTATTTGTGTGGTGGCTGCTGGATGTTATTAAGGTTGTTTGTTGGTCTTTGGTCTTTTAAAGTTGTATTATTGTGTGTGGTTGTGGTATATGTATATATGGTATATATAATACACAAAATACAAAAACATATACCACAACCACACACAATAATACAACTTTAAAAGACCAAAGACCAACAAACAACCTTAATAACATCCAGCAGCCAACACACAAATACTTCACCAGAAACAAGATGGCGAAGGCTGAAGATGAGAGAACAGGAACTCTCGAAACATGTTCCAAATAGAAAAAACATCTTGAGGTAAATTTAGTATAAATATTAAAGTAATATATATATATATATATATATATATATATATATATATTGCAACACATCTTTTTATGATTTCTTTCATTATGGATTATGAGTTTTACATGGACCTGGTTAGGGTATACCATGCCAACACTTACCTGCAGTATATGGTACTTTTCTGCTTTGCCGGCTATTAGGTGTGGGATTTGGGCTTATTAGGTATCAGGTAACGAGTTGGGACGATGTGTTTTCAAAAGAATTATTTCAGGAAGCTGAGTTGTATAAATTGTGAATAAATGAAAACTACCTTTTTAGTCTATCATTCCAATGATTATAATTGTCACCCTCAAGGTGCTTATCTTTAAACAAATCATAATAATAAAAAGAATTTCAAATATTTAACACAATTTATGGCGGGTTCCACCAAATTATATTCTTTCTTGAATATTACTTTACACATATTTTCTCTAGTGATATATTGTTATAATGCTTACGTCTAACAATCACATATTAAAATCATATATCTTAGTACATAATTTATAAGTTCCTGAAAATAAGACATACAATACACAGTATATACACAAAACATATAACATGGAAATATACACACATATATGGGCAGTTTCACACTGTCTGCCTGTAATTATAATTCATTTATAAAAAATCATTTTTGTTATATTGAATTTAATTATTTAATAAAATGGAAATACTGAATTGATTTCATTCTATGAAATCCGTAACCCTGTTCTTTATACATGAGAAAATAAAATACGAACTTTTTAAATGAATATAACAAGGGTTATGGTTATCGTTATCTCTATGGTAATTATTATTAATATAAACACTTTTATTAAGGGTAACTCCCTTTTAATTATTCTACTCTTCAGCCTGCTTGGCTATCAACAATAATTAATATGAAACAATAAAATTTGTGACATCTACTATCTTGAGAACACTCTTAGAGCTTCTCTGCACTCTCCCTTAATTTATCACATTTAATTTATCAAATATAATTCTTTATACAGTGCACAATCTCATGAAAACATTTGCTTAGAGTCTTTCTGCACTCTTATTAACATATTATTATAATGATCACACATTATCTAAATGTTCTGTCTTTTTGAATAAATGTCTCTATATGATATACAGTACAACATTTAAAAGTGTCTTTAGGCTTTAGTCATACCGCCTATATAAAAAAATGTTTATCAATTATTTAAAACTGTTCAATTTCGCTTATAGCGGCTTTTCATTTACTTGTTGTGTTTTACAACATTATTATGAACCCTGAACCATATCAGGTCACCTGTTTTGATGATTTCATGTTACACAGATGTACACGGGTCTCAGGCGTCGGCGTTGAGTACAGCTATTCCTCTCGAAACCTCCGTCAGCGTCGCTTAGCGGTGTATGAACAGCTAGGCTAGGCGTCGTTCCTTTATCGTCATGGACACAGCGTCTCTGGCCTCGGGTATAGTCTGATGTCCGTAGTACGTAGTTGTAGTAACTCAGGTGTCGGCCGGTCTCATTGAAGCGTCTTCTGCAGCGTATCGTTCCGTGTGTACGACTCAACGAATACTTTATGAATGCGACAGATGCTCGTTTTGGCTCACTGTTTATAGGGCAAAGCCACGTGTGCAAATGAGTTTCTATCGGCGAATATCTCAACAATCCTTTATTTATTTAGGTAACAAAGTTGTTTGTTAGACGTGTCTTGAACACAGTTATTAGCTATGTATACACGCGATCTTTAATTAGCACCGCGAAAGGTGTGAAATAGTAAAACGCTTATAGTTCACGACACTCTCACTATCTCGTTATGTGTTTGGTGTCTAAATAAAGCTACATTTCCGCACTATTCACTGGTCAACCTAGTTCTTCTTAATCTTTTGTCATTTTTTTATTATTTAAGTTTTAAAACACTTCTGACATGTGCCTACAAAATTATACATATTTATGCAGGTGGACTGTTATCTGTTTTGTTTGCTATATAAAATCTTATCTGTACCCTTCTAAATGTACAATTGTAGCAGATAACGCTTATTATGCGTACTCCAGTTAGAACGATAAACATTGATAACAATGTTTTGTTATAACACTCCCCCACTTGCTTTAAAAAAATTGTTTGTGCTTTACATAACATTTTTTTTTTTTTATCTATGTTTAGTACATACACAGTCAGTTATATTACATGTTTATTAGAAAGAATATAAAATCTTTTCTTAAAATAACAATCACATATGGGTATTATTGGATATAATGACGCAGAGATGACGCATGGTACTTTCCGACGTCCTTTTTCTTCACTGGGTCATATACCATGTAGGTGTGTGGTCCTAGACGACTCCTTAGTTCATATGGGCCACAGAATAATCTGAAGAATTTCTTGGAAGTGTTTAATATACTACTTCCCACAGGATTTGTCTTTATCAATACCTTATCCCCAATCTGGAATCTTGTCAATCGGTGAGTTCTATTATACCGGTCTCTCCTTTTACCTGCTTGATGATATAACTGTCGTTCAGCTCTGTTTATTTTTATTTGAATTGGCAAATCTACATTATAATTTTCCGGTTTATTAATCATGTTGTGCCAGAATCTTTTAGGTATTTTATTCTCACTTAATTCTAACGGTGTGTATCCTGTAGCTTCACTATAATTGTGATTCATTGCATCTTCGAAAAATTGTAGATAGTCAGGCCATTTACTCTGTTGATTGTAGCAATATAACCTCATGTACTTGCCTAACTCTCTATTTATTCTTTCAGCAAGATTAGTTTGTGGATGCCTTATGGATGTAAGTATAGGTTTTATACCTTGTCTTGTCAATGCGTCCTTCCATAATTTATTACCAAACTGCTTACCTTGATCTGTCAACACTTTATCCATTTTTCCATACTTAGGTATATACTTCTGGGTGATGACGTTCAGAACAGATTTCATGGTGGGTCTTCGTACAGCATATAACTTTACTAGCTTGGTAAACACATCTACCGTCACAATTATATGGCGGTACCCACGACTTGATCGCGGGAGTGGTCCAA
This sequence comes from Magicicada septendecula, assembly GCA_034769895.1. NCBI lineage: Eukaryota > Metazoa > Arthropoda > Insecta > Hemiptera > Cicadidae > Magicicada > Magicicada septendecula. Next base: position 96,436,051 of record CM068376.1, read on the forward strand.
GGAAATCAAGTGCAACTATATCCCCCTTCTTCTTAGTTCTGATACTCCCCATTTCAACGCAAGTGTTTAAATTCGGATGTTTGGATGTTTGACAATCATGGCATTTCCTAACAATTATTTTAATTTTTCTGAACATATTATTACAGGTGAAGGCTTCTTTCATAGTTAAATAGCACTTCAATGGAGATGCATGAGCTAGACTACGATGACATGGCATAATTAATTGCTGTAACATGTCATGAGATAGCACAACTTTCCAATCATAATTAATAAGCTTAAATAAAATTCCATCTTTCACACAATAATTTATAGGTAACGGATTATTTTTTATATTCTGTAATCGCTGATCTTTATCTTGCTCTCTAGCGAGATTACGTAGTAATTCTTGTACTTCTCTCTCGGGTTTGTATGTTATGTTGCTAAGTACCCTGACATCTTGTGGTTTAGCTTCATGTGTTTCTATACAGACTCCAGAATGTAGTCATTGATTTTCAGTCTTCGATGTGGACGGTTTATTACGTTCATCAGTGTTTCTCAGTGGCTCTTTCTGTTTTTTCTCAACGGTAATCGCCTGCGTATTTGCATTCCTATCGGATGTCCATGGTTTCGAAAATCGTTTCGACGAATTCGGCCATCGGTAACCTCCTTTGTAATTACCTCTTTCATTATTTTGCTCCTGCTTCTCATATGTTCGTCCATCTTCATGGCGTCTATCATATGATACATTTTTGTTTTTCGGATATTTTTCATCGTCTGTACGTCTATCTTCTCTGCCTTTATCTTCTTGGCGATATCTTTGCGAATACCACGTACCTCTATCTTGATTTTGGTTCCGGTTATCTCGCTGAACTCCTCTTGGTGGGTCTCGTTCACGGATTACACCCTCCATCTGTGTTTAAAGTATTAATAGATCTTCAATGGTAGCTATACCCTGAACATGTATAGCTAGTTGGATGTTCCTGCTGAAATGATTAGCAAGCTTAATGACTAATTCTTTTTGTGTTAACGCGGGACGTAAATGTTTACTCCTCTCTACTAACATAATGACGTATTCATCTTCAGACAGCTTACCTGGATTATATTTACCAAATTCCAGTGTATTTCGTATTCTCATTTGTATGTATTCATTCCAATACCTCCGTTCGAATGCTAGTTTAAATTCTTCATACGTTTTTAAATCGTCATTCACCATCGTGAACCAACTGGCTGCTGCATCTTTTAAGTAACGACTTACAAAGTCTATTTTATCTTTGTCACTGAGAATAGATCCAATACTATCTATTTCTTTCTCACATTTGATACGAAATTCAATGGGATTTTCCCCTCTGGATCCTCTAAAATAGTTAATGGGTCTCTCTTCTCTAGGTACGGTCGAGTATACTAACGCTTGTGTTGGTAGTCTTCTCACTTCTCGTGTAAGTCGGTCTACTTCACCTTTTAACTTGACTTCCAGCTGATCTACCCTGTTGTCATGGTGTTGGATAGATTTCTTGATGGTGTCGTCTGCTGCGGCTAGACTTTTTGTTTCTTCTTCAATTTTCATGGTCTTCCTGACATTACTCTGCACCAACTCGCTGATGACTTGTATCTTGGTATCTTGTCGATGCGTAATTTTTTCGAGTTTCTGGTCCAGTGTGTCGGCCATAGATTTAAAATTTAGTTGGAGTCTTTTTCGCTGCTCTTCGAAATTTTCATTCATCACCACCGCTTGTTGTTTTAGAGACTCTTTAACTTTACCTTCTAAGGTCTCCATTCGTTCCATAATTTCTACCTTACTTTCAGCATTATACGCGTATAGTTTCTGAATTTCTGACGTGCTTGCTTCCAATCTTCTCATAGTTTCAGCACCACTAGTTTTTATTTCTTCAAACCTTTTTACGTTTTCAGCGTTGCTGGCTTCTAACTTCTTCATTATGTCGGCTAAACTGACCTCTTGTTTATGTGCCATGTTTAATTTTAATTTGGTGAACCGATTTTAAAATATTTATTATTAATTTGTATATTATTAATTATTTGGATTATTATTAAATACTGTATTGGTAGTCATTTATTCATCAACATACAACCATTATCTTGGGCGCCTGTAGTATCAGTTTCTGATAACCACAATATTTATCTAAGCTCCCCTTTGTTTACTCTACTGATAACGCTAACTGTACGTTCTTATCAGCTACATTCAACATATAAATGCACGTTTTATAATAATTACACATCAACTCTAAATATTTGTTCTACGTGAATTTATATTTATTTAACTTCTAACTAATTTTTAATTTTTTCGTATTATTTATATATTTTTTTTTTTTTTTTTATTTATTTAATCGTGCCCCACGTTGGGCGCCATTTTCTTTTGCAACACATCTTTTTATGATTTCTTTCATTATGGATTATGAGTTTTACATGGACCTGGTTAGGGTATACCATGCCAACACTTACCTGCAGTATATGGTACTTTTCTGCTTTGCCGGCTATTAGGTGTGGGATTTGGGCTTATTAGGTATCAGGTAACGAGTTGGGACGATGTGTTTTCAAAAGAATTATTTCAGGAAGCTGAGTTGTATAAATTGTGAATAAATGAAAACTACCTTTTTAGTCTATCATTCCAATGATTATAATTGTCACCCTCAAGGTGCTTATCTTTAAACAAATCATAATAATAAAAAGAATTTCAAATATTTAACACAATTTACGGCGGGTTCCACCAAATTATATTCTTTCTTGAATATTACTTTACACATATTTTCTCTAGTGATATATTGTTATAATGCTTACGTCTAACAATCACATATTAAAATCATATATCTTAGTACATAATTTATAAGTTCCTGAAAATAAGACATACAATACACAGTATATACACAAAACATATAACATGGAAATATACACACATATATGGGCAGTTTCACACTGTCTGCCTGTAATTATAATTCATTTATAAAAAATCATTTTTGTTATATTGAATTTAATTATTTAATAAAATGGAAATACTGAATTGATTTCATTCTATGAAATCCGTAACCCTGTTCTTTATACATGAGAAAATAAAATACGAACTTTTTAAATGAATATAACAAGGGTTATGGTTATCGTTATCTCTATGGTAATTATTATTAATATAAACACTTTTATTAAGGGTAACTCCCTTTTAATTATTCTACTCTTCAGCCTGCTTGGCTATCAACAATAATTAATATGAAACAATAAAATTTGTGACATCTACTATCTTGAGAACACTCTTAGAGCTTCTCTGCACTCTCCCTTAATTTATCACATTTAATTTATCAAATATAATTCTTTATACAGTGCACAATCTCATGAAAACATTTGCTTAGAGTCTTTCTGCACTCTTATTAACATATTATTATAATGATCACACATTATCTAAATGTTCTGTCTTTTTGAATAAATGTCTCTATATGATATACAGTACAACATTTAAAAGTGTCTTTAGGCTTTAGTCATACCGCCTATATAAAAAAATGTTTATCAATTATTTAAAACTGTTCAATTTCGCTTATAGCGGCTTTTCATTTACTTGTTGTGTTTTACAACATTATTATGAACCCTGAACCATATCAGGTCACCTGTTTTGATGATTTCATGTTACACAGATGTACACGGGTCTCAGGCGTCGGCGTTGAGTACAGCTATTCCTCTCGAAACCTCCGTCAGCGTCGCTTAGCGGTGTATGAACAGCTAGGCTAGGCGTCGTTCCTTTATCGTCATGGACACAGCGTCTCTGGCCTCGGGTATAGTCTGATGTCCGTAGTACGTAGTTGTAGTAACTCAGGTGTCGGCCGGTCTCATTGAAGCGTCTTCTGCAGCGTATCGTTCCGTGTGTACGACTCAACGAATACTTTATGAATGCGACAGATGCTCGTTTTGGCTCACTGTTTATAGGGCAAAGCCACGTGTGCAAATGAGTTTCTATCGGCGAATATCTCAACAATCCTTTATTTATTTAGGTAACAAAGTTGTTTGTTAGACGTGTCTTGAACACAGTTATTAGCTATGTATACACGCGATCTTTAATTAGCACCGCGAAAGGTGTGAAATAGTAAAACGCTTATAGTTCACGACACTCTCACTATCTCGTTATGTGTTTGGTGTCTAAATAAAGCTACATTTCCGCACTATTCACTGGTCAACCTAGTTCTTCTTAATCTTTTGTCATTTTTTTATTATTTAAGTTTTAAAACACTTCTGACATGTGCCTACAAAATTATACATATTTATGCAGGTGGACTGTTATCTGTTTTGTTTGCTATATAAAATCTTATCTGTACCCTTCTAAATGTACAATTGTAGCAGATAACGCTTATTATGCGTACTCCAGTTAGAACGATAAACATTGATAACAATGTTTTGTTATAATATATATATATATATATATATATATATATGTACACACACACAGTCTGATATTTTATGTATAACTGTGTAGTGTACATTTTACACTACTGTGTACTGTGTAAAAAAACCATAAACTTCAAATGTGCATATTAAAGAAACCATTATGACAATATTTAGATTATTTAAATATATTTTAAACATTATGTGTAGCCTAGCATACGTTGTCATTGTAATTTGTTTGTATGATTATCAGAAATTTTATATATGTGCACCACCCTGTCTCAATCATTTCAGATAACTGAAACTTTACTGTATATAAAACTAAGAAAAATTTTAAAGTTACCAACAATGTGTGAATAGTATTTCTATCAAAGATGCCTGATTGATTTGTAGTTATGTCTATAAGGTGTGGCTGTAAAATAACAGGACTGAACTGTTTGCCATGTCCCTGTAACACTGGCAACAGTGAACAGTGTATGTCATTGGACCTGTACTCTCCCCACCATCTACTGTTAAATTTTCAACCACATGCAACCAATAGTTCAGTAGTAGAATTTGTTCAAAGTAGTACATATATCTGAGCTCTGTCAGAATAATGTTAACTATTCATTTGAGCAACACATCAGTATGAAATTATTATGAAACTTGGAGAATCTGCTACAGAAACATAACATTTCCTGAAGGAGGTTTATGGTAATGAATGTCTGTTGAATACTCAAGTTTTCTAGTAGTTTAAAATATTGGAGAAATTGATGGAAAAAAAAGATCATCTCAGTATTTAAGTGTTTGCTGAATTGGTCAGTATCAATAATGGGGTGTTCGAGAATTATGTAAGCATATTTTTAGTCATTTTAGAACCTTTCCCCATGTAAGCAAAAATGAGCAGGACCTTCCCCTGTATATAAAATTTCTTGTCATAATTTCAAAGGCCAAATGATTTTTGTTTTCAGCGTTTAAATTCATTGTAGATTTTTGAATAGATATTTAAAGATATTAAACCATTAACATAAATACCATGAGACAATAAATTAAACAAAGTTATACAAATTATCAACAGTTTTATTAATTCCTAATTGAGTAATCATAAATTGTCTTAAAAAAGGAAACAGTGTATTAGAAACACATGACATTCACTTGTTAATTAAAATCCCCTAATCTACTCTTCAGAATCACCAATTGATCTGTGACTGGCCCCTGCCATAACATCTACTTCTTCATTCTGATCTTTGTAGTTAAAGATACTCAATAGCTGACTGGAATATTGCGTAGCTGTATGAACTGGCATTTGTTCTTTGTTTTGGTCATTACTGTCTTTATGAATGCTTTTCTTATGGTGATCTGCTGAGTTGTTAGAAAGGGTGAGAAAGACCATGTTCCCTGCAAGTCCTTTTTGAAAGATCCGCTTCACTGAAGGGGAAAAATCGTCATATGGAATTTGTAAAAATTCTTTTAGTTACAGTATCCAGTTTTAATCTCAGCAACATCCCAGACTAAGAAAGTCGCCCTCATCACTTGCAGTACGGTCATATGTCATTTACATCATTTATGCCATTTTACATTCTTCATAAAGATAATGTACCTGCACACAGTGCAGGGAAAACATCTAACAAGAGATGCTTCAGAGAAGCACAGAATCCCCTTATTGGAATATTTACCAATCCTACCTGATCTAATCCCATATGACTTTTTTGTTTTGAAAGATCAAGAGTGCATTAAAAGGCACTTGCTCGAAGTCAATAGATGGAGTGAAGACATAAGTGATGTGGCTCATGAAGAATCTGTCAGATGACCTGCAACATTGCTTCCACTAGTGGAACATTCAATGTTGTTGGATGGTACATTGGAGTAGATAATATTTCTTTTGTTTAATTTTTTTAACATAAATCAAGTTATTTTTCAGCCACACATTGTATGTAAATGTACACACAGCTTGATATTGCATGAACATTGTGACATATCAGTGTGAGGTTATATGTATGTAGTTGTTTTAACATTAATTTAGATTAATTCAATTTGTTTAGTAGATGAGAGTAATAGAGTAATGTATCTAGTTATCTTAATATTAATTTAGATTAATTCAGTATATATTATTTGCTACTGTTGTGGCAAGATATGTTTATGTATACACTAGTCAAACTAAATTTTTTAAATCTTGGTGATTTTTCAAGATAAATGTTTTGGTGTTAATATTATTTTTATTTCTGAGAAACACTTCCTGGCTAAAAATTTTGTTTTAAAAATTTAACAGTAATATCTATAAATGATGTATTACAAATGTGTTCACTGATAAAAATTTTACTCACAGTATAAAGATCAAATATAAAATAGTGATGTGAAATATGTGCATGTGCACGCACTATGCTCGCACGTGCATGTAGGGGGCACACTTAGTGTAGGTGCAGGCATATACATACATAAACATGGAGCCATGAATGAGTATTAGGGAGAGAATGTATGTTAATATTCATAACATACGCGTTACTTGTATTTAAGAAAAGAGCAATATTTTTGTAATTGCTATTTATGTTCTGTGATTATACTAGATCATAAGAAAATTATGCAGCTAGTAAAGTATATAATAAGTGGAGTCAGATTTATTCATATTGTCTTAGTAAGATAAAGTACAAGTTCTTATATAGCTTTATAATCCAGTGTTTGTATTTCATGAATACTGTCAGTATGGTCAGTACAGACAAGTATTGAAAAAAAGACAAATATAACAGAAAGTGTATGGTTAAAGTGAAGCAAAATGCATCTTGCATCAAGGTGAATTTAAAAAGTAATGGTACCTTTATAATACTGTGCATAATATTCATATTAATAATAATAATAAGAATGGTGTTTTCGGATCTAGTATTGATTTACATAATGGGGTTGGGGTAATTAATGTATTTGGGATAGGAGGTAGTATGATTCTAATAATGTGTGTGTGATTTGGTCATTGTAATTTGGTGGTCATCTGGTTAAGTACACAAATGAGCTACAGCATTGGGTTCTGAAACAGTTTTGCCTTATGAATACCGTTGGCATATTCAGTATAGTAAAGTACAGAAAAAAGGACAGATACTGCAATATAAAATTCATTAATACTGCAAAAATTAAAAAATTGATTAATAAGTATATTACACATTGCCATAAAATAGATGGTTGGTAAGTAATAATAATAAACATACTAAAGCACCTAAAACATATTTATTGAATTAAATCAAAGTAATTGTCTCCCCCTCCCAACACTCCTCCTCCCCTCTTCTTCTTCGTCTTCTTCTTCTTCTTCTTCTTCTTCTTCTTCTTCTTCTTCTTCTTCTTCTTCTTCTTCTTCTTCTTCTTCTTCTTCTTCTTCTTCGTCGTCCTCCTCCTCCTCCTCCTCCTCCTCCTCCTCCTCCTCCTCCTCCTCCTCCTCCTCCTCCTCCTCCTCCTCCTCCTCCTCCTCCTCCTCCTCCCCCCTAATCTGGCCCTTTGCCTCTCAGTGTCAGGTTACCAATTGTCATAGGCAGGAAATGTAGTAGAACGAGCATTCAAATACTGTACTCATATAGCAACTATGGTTTCCAATGTTTATTACCCAGTAGTTTTCTTGACATGGCCTTTAAGTAAGTTTTCTTCCTCCTGTCAGTAGGTGTGTATATTATGAGTTTTCTAATGACCACGTTATAATAACAGATGTCTTTATTATAATTGTTCATTTATAATGACCACTTTTAAATGGCGTGATTTATGTATTTAGAATGTTTAAACTTTACAGTTCAAATGTAATAAGTAAAAATGACAATAAATCCATCCAGTTTAGTTTATGTAATTTGTTGTTATACCGCTTATTTAATTGGACAGGTTCAAGGTTTTGTTAAGTACAGCCTGTTTATAATATTAGTTCTCTTTTTTTAAGGTGATCAGAATTGAAGTAGTAACCACAGACATACAACTTCCAACAACAGCTAGACTAGCTTACCTCATGATGGATCAAAGACAAGGTGTCATCATGTATTTATAGTGAGCATATGTTTCATGATTTTCAGATTTAATTCAAATATTACAACATGAAAGGAAGAAATATTTGTAGACAATGAAACTGTGAACAATTGATAGGACCTTAGCTTGAACACATTAACTATGTTATCATCACAGACTGGTACTTCTGCCACATAGGGGTTTGAATGATAATGAAGCAGTAGAGAAGTTGGCAAAATCTTAAACACAAAACTTATTATAAATTATCATAATATTGATCTTTAAAAAAACAACTTAAAAGATTTTTTTAATTGTAGAATTAAGAAAGACTGGGACAATAAATATGTATCAAAAATATTGAACAAAGAACAAATTAAAAAAGGATTTATCTGGCCTGTCTTGAGAAGCCAGATCAAAGAAGACGTAAACCAGTTTGGACCATTAGAAGTGCCCATAATTGTTAACGTCTTTTTTATAATAAAATAATTATTAAATGTCTTTGTATTTGTGTTTCTGTTGTACTGAAAAGAAAACTGTCTTTAGTTACTTTTTCATGGTATGCGCTACTGTTGTTGTTCAGTTAATTTTGTATGCAAAAAGAACTGAGTAAGGTTGTGTGTTAATTTGATGTCAAGGCTTGAGGACTTTCATTGTTATAAATGAAGGCAGTTATTTCTAAATGAGTAACTGCTTGATTTCATATTTAATTAAGTCTAATAAAATCAATTTTGTTTATTGATTTGCATTAGTTTCTGAAATTTTGGTATAGTGATTCGTATTTAAAATGTAGAAAAAGAATGTGCCATTGAGTGTAAGGTATTGCAAAGCATGTATATGTGTGTATAAGCATCCTTGTGAATATGTATTTTAGAACATAATAACAGATAATAACTCAAATGACAACTTGGGAACAAATTAACAAATTGTGCTTGAAAATAAACACAGTAATTTTAGTATATGTATGAGTGTGATGAAGATGGGAGAGAGAGATAGACATGGAAATCAGATGTAGGTATTAAGCACTACCACATCATGTAGGCTACTGGTATTTTACTTATTACAGGTCAGTTCTCAATATTTCTTTTATGGACATGCAGAGTCTAGTAGAATTTATTGAATAAAAATCAACTTGATTTTATTCTAATAAAATTTAACACATACAAAGTTTAATTAATTTGAGTAACTGAAAGTAGGCATAATAATATGAAACAGTATAAAGTATTGAACAAATTATTAATTTTGTAACTAGTTTCTAGGAATAACTAATTTAAAATTTCAGGTCAATTAATAAATATTAATCACTAACAATTAAAAAATTTATATGGATTACCCAAGTTTAAGCTCCTTGGCATTTCTCTATGCTGAGCAATAATTTTTATGTTGTTTGTTGAATATGTATTTGAAATGTATACTGATCTTGAAGTGTTCATACAGTTGGACCAGTCTACCATAATAAGAAATTTGAAAAAGTGTATAATAATAAAGCAAAAATAATTTGTGTAAGGAATTATGATAATCTGCTGAGAAGGTAGGTGATGAAAATTTTAAAACATAAGACTGAAATATTCAGACATAAATAATTAATTGTAATAATAATTGCTATTTAAAAGCTTGAAATAATAAATAATTGCAACATTAATGCAAGGACACACACACACACACACATATATATATATATATATATATATGTAATCAATGGTTTTTTAAAAACTAGAGGTTTAAAACATTTTCAGTTTCATTAGGCACATAATGTAAGTGTGTTAAGTTTATAATTATATGACGTGTAAGACTGGAATAGTTCAAGGAAGTTTTATTTCCAGTAGAAAAAATATATGAAGATGAAGCAACTTATATCGAGTATCTGGAGAAATTTTAACATGTAGAAATTTTCTTTTAAAGGTAATAAAAAGTGGTCAGTTCCTTTATTCTTCTTACATACTAATACAATTTAAGCTGCTTGTTTGGGTCACTAGTGAATAATAATCACACCAGTAACATTAGGTTTGGATCACAGTATTGCATCACGTACACAAATACGAAATGTTTGTACATAGATCTCCACCTGTTAGCAACAAAATAATTCCCAGCTACAAAATTGGGTTTATGAATGTAAGTGGTATAAGTGATGGGTGAAATTGTGTTGTGAAGTCATGGTTGTACTTCATTTATATAATAATTGCTCTTTAATTGTATTACATTTTCTGTGGTGTAGAGGCATGGTGTGCAGTTAAATTCCCCAGATGTTTTGACTACATCTTTGGTAATTGTTACCTTCAGTGGAGTGCTGGTTCACTCCCTTGCTTCCAAATGAGACAGAGTCAGAATTGTCTCTGGCCTGAAAGTTTTGATGGACACTCTTATCAGCCAGTAACTCACAAGGGGACCAATAACATTACTAACTTCTCTTGCTCAGTAGGTTCTTATCTGCCATGTCACAAGGAAAGCATCTTGGTTTTCCTGAATAAAAACATATTTTAATTAGTGGAATATTCTTAATTAAGCTACTATATTTTGTGGTTTATTGTTTTATTTCGTGTATTAATTATAATTAATTGTGTTTTGATAATGTATTGCATTCTAAGAGGAAGATGTGTTTTCATGTTTTCAATTTTCTACCCTGTACTTCTTAAACTGTAGCATTAAAACGTAAGTAATTATAACATGATTTGGAAATAAACTGTGAAGAACAAATAAATAACTGTACAGAACATTTAATACAATGGAAAGTACTCATATAATTGAGGTTATACTATGTCTATGAAATAAATGGAGCATCGAACAGACCGATGCCCATTATTTTACAGTAGGGCTATAACAGTGTGGCTTATGAATTTCTTGTTGAAAGCAGCAAGCTAATAACTGTAAATCAAGCAACAATATAATAACAATAAACAGTGGTGAAATGAACAGCAGATTTTCATCGTAGTTTCATTTTTCATTAATACTATATAGAATGGAGGACTGGCAAATGTTAATTAATTTTTGCTTTATTATACCGTTATTGTTCTGAATACAAGCCGCACTTTTTCTCCTAAAAACATGGTCGCTAATTTGGCCTGCGGCTTGCATTCGCGCGCTAACAAAATTCGAAGTTGTACCTGACTTTTGGCGGGACGAATGCTTTTGGTATCTATGAGTTGTTTACTGCCTAAGCAACAGCAGTTTGCCTGGCTGTTGTTAACTCTGGCATTATGATTTATGACTACAACCGTATGTTTTAACAGCCAACTGAACAAAGAATAGGAAGAAAAAGTGTATGTGCGTGCACACGCGCGCGTGCTCGCTCCCTTCTGTAGGCGGCAAGACAAAGGATGAGTAGAGGGGTGTGAGTAACATGTTTCTAAATACTGGGTAAACTGCCAGTGTGGTCGTCTGTTGTAACAGCGACAACATCGCTTATCTGTACTCTGTTTTCATTCGGCGATTTTGTAGTGCGTTTGCGGTATGAGTGATATTGTAGAGACTAAAGGCATGCAGTCAAATCAAATTCCAAAAAATAAACGTAATACGTACGATGCGAATTATATAAATTAATTGTGGTACAACATGCAGAAAAAACATTCAATCGCGAAGCCACAAGAAAATTCGATATTGATCAATTCTGTATTCGACGATGGAGAAAACAGAAGGAACGGTTTTTAAATGCAAATACTGCACGACGAGCATTCACGGGGCCTCAAGTTGGGCGTTTTGTAGCAGTAAAGTCCAGCGTCTGTGAATACGTATGGCTTTTAAGAAGGCAAGGACTCCCTGTCACTAGACATGTTTTAAAATTAAAAGCTTTAGAAATCGCAGAAGAATTAAAAGTCTCCGGTTTCAAAGCCAGCTTCGGGTGGATAAGACGAATCATGCGGCGGAATGGATTTGCGCTTAGACGACGTATATCACTCGCGCAAAAACTACCGAGTGACTACGAAGAAAAACTCCTTCAGTATCAGCGGTTTGTCATTAATTTATGCAAGAAGCATAATTATTCACTTGAACACATGGGAAATGCTGATGAAACGCCCGTATTTTTTGACATGACCTGTAACTTTACAGTGGACCAAAAGGGAACCAAATCTGTAACAGTAAAGACTACGGGAAATTAAAAATTATGTGTCACTGTAATGCTTGCTGCATTACCCGATGGACGAAAACTTCCACCTTACGTAATATTAAAATGGAAAACCATGCCAAAAGAGAAGTTACCATCGGGTGTAATTTTTTGCTGTCACGAAAAAGGTTGGAGACAAACGATCTTATGGTAGATTGGTTAAAATGTGTATGGAATAAACGGCCAGGAGCATTATTAAAACGACGCGGTTTGTTAGTGCTAGATTCATTTCGTGGTCACACTACGGATGAAATAAAAAAAAGCTTCTTTACAAAGAAACGAACACTGATATCGCCGTTGTTCCTGGAGGAATGACAAGTCAGTTGCAGGTGATGGATGTTGTAGTAAATAAACCTTTTAAAGATAACCTGCGATGCTTATATAATAATTGGTTGATGGCAGGACATCATCCTTTGACTCCTGCAGGAATAATAAAATCATCCATAACAGAACTCGGCAACTGGATCAAGAGTACATGGGAAAGCATCCCACCAGAATTCATAATTCGTGGTTTCAAAAAGTGCTGCATATCGAACTGCATGGATGGAATGGAAGATGATGTCATTTATGAAGAGGACGAAGCGACCGTCTCAGGGACAAGTGACAGTGAAATTGAAGACCCTGACAGTGACAATGATTAAGTATGGGAATATTTTAAAGTGCACAAAATATAAACTACTGTACACTACTATAAAATGACTTAACAATAAATAAGTATAATTTTTATAAACGGTTAGTAAATAATAATTATTATTATGTAACAATAATGTATTTTTACGTGCTATTTCTTTCTTCATCTTAATAAAATTTAGTAATTTTTATTCAAACGGCGACTTTACACTTTTTGCAAATTTTTAACCTTTAACCTGCGGTAATTTTTTGGGTGCGGCTTGTATTCAGAACAATACATTCGGCAATATGGTACTTGTCATTGTAATGGAGTCCAGTGCTATGAGGTTAATAAAGAAAGTTTTTAGAGGTAGCAAATCTGTTTTTTTTTTTTTAATTTTCTGCATAGGAATTCAATAAAAAACACCAGCCTTATTGTCATTTCACTAAAATCATGTTAACTTTGTGTCTGTCAGTATTTGACCCCCTTTCTTGCTCGTTCTCTCTCTCACTCTCACTCTTTGAATTTCCACATTATGATCTCTAAGGCCACTTCTATTCTCTTGCTGATTTTCTCTGTGTGTGACCCTTTTGGTTAGTTGCTAATATCCAGATATGATTACTACTATATTGTACCTCATTTGGTCTGTGGTCAGAGTACATTTTCTGTGATCTTTGATTTACAGTTTTGTGATAACATCTTCGTAAGATTTTATTCATAATGCACAGTGTGTTGGTTTTACTCTGAGAAATGTAGTGACATTGTTACACATTGTGTTCAAAGTATGTTTTAGTAGCTTGTCATAAACTACAAAAAATTGTGATTTCTAAAATGTAGATGTAACAATGTGACAGACATTCACTGATAATTACCCTTTGTGTCTCTCAAAAAAATCTTTATTCTTTACTAACGTGCAACTTTCGGCAGTCAGTATAGTATTATAAAAGAATGACCGTATTATTGCTGACCAATAGGGCAATTGACATTTCAAATGTAGGTTGATTACAAACTGACAGAACTTAACTGATCCACCCCTAATTTTAACACAGAATAGTATTTTATAAGTTACAAAACTTATTTAACGTAAAATCAATATAAATTACTACAGTAATCCAGTCTGTAATTTGTTGCATTTTTAATGTGCATATCACGTAGATCATTATATTTGTCTATTGAATTTGATTAGGGTCTAATAGCATGAATGTGCAACTGAAATTCACTTTTGCTTTAAAAGATATTTTGTATAATTTAAGCTTATTTTGTAGTCTGTGCGTTGCAGGCAGTTCTTCATGGGGCATATTATTTTGTACCTTTTGCTATAATGAATAAATAATCCTTTTGTCTTTTAATAAAAATTACACGATGCATTTGTTTACTTTATTTCAAAATGTATATAATTGAACAGCATCAATTCCCAAGTTTTATGATAAGTGTTTCCCATTATGAATTGTGAAATGTACAGTTAAGCTTTTTTTGTGCAGTTAACAAAACCGTTGACTTCAGATGTATTTGAATAATTTTTTTGACTTCAAAGATAAATAGGATTTGAATATTTTCATATAGTAAATTTATACCGTATGTATTATACACTAATTGCTATTATGGAGTCTAAAATTTTAGGGTTAGCTTAGCAATCTTGTGTAATTACCAATTGTTTTTTTAATTTTTAGAACAGTATTATGAAGCTAGAGAGATGTTTGTGTTGATAACAATCTTTCTTTAAGCCTTAGAGTGAACATTCAGTAAGCAAGTAGATTTTACTAAGTTAAATGGTCATGGAATATTTCACACCTTGTGTTGTATGTTTTAATTTTAGTGCCCTTGTTTGTAAACAGTCCTGTACCTTAATCAGCTGATCTGTTAAATGAAGTTTGTTTTTAAGACATTAAATTATGAGACTGTTAGTTGATTAACAATTAAGACATAATTTGTACTGAGGAGAATTAGCTTGATTTGATTTTATATTGGTAAAATGCATAATTAAAAATTTATAGATTTTATACTTAGATATGCTTAATATTTTGTCTTGCTAATATATTTTACCATAATTTTTAATAATAACTGTTAGTTTATTATACCTTGCTTGCAGAGAAATGCATTAGGCCATTTTGTGAAATTTTGCCAGTCTATATAATTTAAACAAATTTATTTTGTTTTTTTGTTATACAAAAATGAAACTCATGTTCACATCCATTTATCATTCTTTTTTTTTTCAAATAGAGTGTGAGGCCATTATTTACTAATAGAGTTCTGCCACTGTTCATATTAGTAACACATGGCTATCTTTATAATTTTTATTTTTAAATTATGTGTAATTTCTGTTGACAAAAATTAAAATCATGGCAGTGTTGTTAGCAGTATACATTCAAGTATTATCTTTAAGTACCAGAAAAATGAGTTACTTCTTTTGGTAATTCAAGGGACTGTGTGAATTTAAAAGATTCTATAAATATATTTGTTTTGTTCTTTATATAGAATATTGTTTAAACTGGTCATGTCTAGAAAACATTTTATCTTGTATATATCATTTGCAGTAAAAAATTCCATTATTTTTTAAACAATTTTTTAAATGCTCGTATGGTTGATTTTTGTTAACTATCGAAAATATAGTAAACACTATACTTTGAAAGAGTAAATTCTGTGTAAATCTCCAGTCATGACTGTTAGTGTAAGTTATGTTAAAGTTCTGTGATTGGGTTCTAAGGTGCTGAGAGTTTAATTTGTAAGGCTGAGTTTCAGCTGTCATGGAATAAAAGTTGTGACTTATTTGTCATTAATAAAAATGTAGTCTTAGTTGTGTGATAGAACTTTTGTTGTAAAGTTTATTATGCACAGATGTATAGTTACATTATGTGATATAAAAGTAATAATAAATATTTTGAATTTACTCTGGTATTACATGATTCATGAACTTAACATTTTACCTGTCATACACTGGAAGTGAAGACTGTCAACAGAAGGATGTACTCCCTCCTAGTTGTCATCGTTGTTTTAATAACCTCTTGTATTATCTTTGTGGTTTAAAACCAAAAGATGCCTCACAGTTTTTTCTAGAACAAATTCGATTCATCGTTTCTTCCTAGTGAAATGTGTGTGTGTGTGTGTGTGTGTGTGTGTGTGTGTGTGTGTGTGTGTGTGTGTGTGTGTTATCAAACATAAATAGTATTATGGTGCTTCCAGCAATGAGTGAGCTCTTGCAATAGAGAAGAACCTTGTCCTCCTTCGGCCTTTGCTACTAATGATCCCAATCTCTTGTGACCACGTGCTAATTTCTTAGCCCCAAAGATTCTCAGCATCTCATTGAACATTGTCTACCGCATGGGCGTCAAGGCGGGAAGGGGCAGAGGCAAATTTATGCATAGGCAAAGTAGGCAACTGCCTACGGGCGGCAAATTTTGTAAAGGTGAAATTTGATGGCGTTATGGTGTTTTTATACCTAAGAGATGTTTCAAATGCCGCTCCATTTCATCCCAGTATGATAAGAAACTTCTAAAAATATTTTTTAGCAACTAGGCTTATTATATAAAGAGAATAGTTCGTCACTTACTTCGTACATGAAGTACATCATTTTCTCATAATTACATTTACATCCATTTACTATGTGATAATTCCATTATATTAATTAATTGTTTAACTATTAATTCGTTTACATTCAGATTTCAAACATCCTTTACTGACTCTGCAATTTGACATGAATGAATGTCAAACTGCCACTAGCTGCTAGCAGTCACAGACTCTGAGCGTAGCATAATTTTATACCCAACCCTGACCAGCACCACTTAAATTTTTGGTGTGGTGTGTACTTCTGTGTAAAGTGTGAATCGTCTTATTACTTTTTCTTTACCCCATCACTGCCCCCTCTTGTGTTTGTCTACTTATTAATACATTTCCTACAGTTATTATTCTTTAATTAATTGATTCTGATTGCAGATGAAATAGCAGGAGTAACATTAACAGTTGCTTTTGTGCATGTGGTTGGTATTGGTTGGTATTTATACTAATGTTCATCATAAAAAGTGTAATATTAAAACATCCTTCAACACAGCACGGTGTAGTGGACACAATTTTGAGGTTACTTGACAATACTTATTTTTGTTTTTATGCGACGAAGAAAATAACACTAAATAGTACTAATTTATGTGTAATTTTGTTACTCTATTATACCATCATACTGCATGTGTGTCTGCTGTTCATGTTTATTTGTCAGACTGATCTTAGAATAGTAAAGATACTGTTCACAGAGTTCAGCCAGAGAGGTTCATTGTGGAGGAAACTTCATTTTTGAAGAATGAAGAGCCAGTTCTTGTCAAAAATCATGATGCAGTATCATCAAATCAGGTGGGGAAGGTCTTAGATTCTGATCCTATTAATTGGCGTGAATGAGAGCACACGCGATTATGTAGCAAAGTTTGGATTTAAACAGAACACTACTGCGGACTTTAAACAATCAAAGAGGGAATATAGTGATGGCACTGTTAAATACCTTACCGCATATATGTTTCAGCGTAGACTTGCTAATGATGAAGCATTACCTTGAACCTGGCTAGTTTATTCTGAAAGCACTGGTTGTGTTTGTTGTGGTGTCTGTTTACTGTTTTCAAGTCAAACAGGTCTAGGGACAAAGTTTTACACAGGAGGGTTTAATGGCTGGAAGAATGGGTTTTTCTAAACTTAAAGAGCATGAAAATTCTATAAACCATAGGAACAGTCTTGTCACACTAAATGAAAGAGGGTGCTTAACAGCCGCATAGACAGAGAGTTTGCAGAATAATTGGAAGCGGAAACTAATTATTGGATGAATGTTCTTCATCGTGTTGTTGTAGTCAAAGCATTGCGTGGGCACGAAGAAAAATTTGGAGGTAGTCACAATGGCAACTATATGATGTTACTTGAAGCCATAACAAAGTTTGATACGTTCCTTGCTTCTCATATAACCAAGTTTGGCCACCCTGGGAGTGGTAAAACTTCTTATTTATCATCAACGATTGCAAGAATTTTTGTCATAGCTAAGGGAGTTACAGACGAAATTATTTCTGAAATTAAAAAAGCTAAGTACTTTTCACTAACTGTTGATTCTACACCTGACCTTTCACATACAGACCAACTGGCTATAGTTATCAGGTATGTTAAAGAAGATGGTTCACCTTTTGAGAGGTTTCTGACATTTCTTCCCAATACAGGCCACAAAGCAGTAGAAATGTTTAATGCTGTTTGTGAAGTGCTTAACTCTCATGACTTGGACTTTAAAAATTGTCGGGACAGTCGTATGACAATGCGAGTAACATGTCTGGAGTATATTCAGGTCTCCAAACCCTTATCAAAGAACTGAATAGTCATGCTAAGCTTATTCCTTGTTCTGCTCACTGACTCAATCTTGTGGGAACGTATGTAGCTGAATGTTGTGACTTGAGCTATAATTTTTTTCTTTTTTTGCAAGAATTGTACAACTTTTTTAGTTCATCTACCGGCAGGTGGGAAATCCTCAAAACCCAATGTCTGTCATGGATGAACCAGAACTTCAACACCAACGTTCTACACTGAAGAACCTCAACTCTACATGACGGTCTGCACGAGATAACGCTTGCTAAGCACTGCAAAATAACTGGCAGAATATTCTTCATACTTTGCAATCAATTGAACAAGATACGACGCAGAAACCTGTCACTCGCGCCAAGGTAAGGGGTCTAATTACAAAAATGAACAGCCTATAAACTGCCTTCATGGCAGAATTGTGGGGTTTTGTACTTCAAAGACTCAACGACACAAATAAGAAATTACAAAGTATTGACATTGACGTGAGATCCGTGGTACAGTTGTATGACTCATTGATCAAACTCCTTGAGTCAACACGTAATCACTACGATTACTTTGAAAAAAAGTCTCAGAACTATAAAACATAATGACATACAAAGAGGACAAGCATCGGGTAAAGAAAAAAGCACGTGGAAGGGGTAATGCTGAAGAAGAAGTGGTTCTTAGTCCTCGAAATAACCTAAGAGTAAATGTGTTCATCATTATTATCGACAATTTAAAGTCTGAATTGGACAAACGGTGGAATGCATATGTTGAAATAAATGAAACATTCAAGGTTGTAAATGAAATTGATGAATTAAATCACAACAACTTGAGGAAAGCAGGAGAGCACCTCGTAAAACAGTATCCTGATGATTTAGAGGAATCGTTCTGCAACAAAGTTTTACATTTTAAATGTTACCTACAAACAGTTACGTTAGATTACTTTGACCTCGAGAAAGACAGGAAGAGGATGAAAATGAAAAGGTCAACAGATTCAACCTGCTCAACTCCTATGCCAATTGAGCTTTGACCTGCCGAGGAGAGAAATAAGAGGTATACACTAGTCTGTCTATCCCAACGTGGACATTGATCTCCAGATGTTTGTATGTACAGCGGTTTCAAACTGCTCAGCTGAGCGAGTGTTCTCGTGGATCAAAAGAGTAAAGAATTATCTACTCACGAACATGGGAGAAGATCATTTGAATTCATTAGCTATATTGTCCATTGAAGGAGAGTTATTAAAGGAGCTGGACCTGACAGATATTATTAATAATTTTGCCCATCAAAAATCACGACGTAAAGTTTAAAAATTATTTCTAAGGCTATTATTACAACTCCCTTTATCTTTTTAATTTTGTACCATCTTCCATACAAAATTGTTTTAAATTGGTATGTTTTAACTTCAGTTAAAATGTTTTAGAATAAACATGGCTACAGTAATTTAATGTCTTGTACTCTTCCTAGTACCTTATGTAAATTGTTCTGTAGAAATGTATTAAGAAAAATTGGGAAGAAAATATTGTATAAAGAACAAATTTTAGGGTAACTGAAAATATGAAAGATTGAATTAAACCTGTAAACGCACCCCCCCCCCCCAACAGAGATTTGTTGGAGGGCGGCAAATTTACTGCCTATGTGCGGAAAAATGATAAATCCACCCCTGGGGGGGGGTCTGTCCCCCCAATATGTTTCCAAATGTTAAATCCTGAATAATTTTTTATCCAAATTAATTTTTCATTTTTTTATACAAATTATTAGTTGAATAAAAATATTAACTTAAATTAAATGCTATTGATGGTTCAGTTTGAAGCCCAATGGTTTATTTTCTTTGTATTATTGTACAGAGATGATGGAGTTCCCGCAAGTAATGTTGACAGCTAGAATGCTGGTTTGGCAGTTTGTAGACACTATGACTTGCCATAAAAATGTAAATGCACAAAAGAATAACGCCCCACCCTCCAACCCCTCCAACCACTATACTCCCATTCTTCCAAATTTGGCTGCCAGTCTGTCTTGTGTCACGTTGCCATGTTATTTTGCCTCTATTTCTGTTTATCTGATGAGCTTATCGCAGTCATCGTTAGGCAACAAACGAAGTTCTCATTATTTGACGAATAATTGGTACAGGTTTTAAGATTATCTCAATCTTTTTCAATTAGTTTGTTACTCACTCTGTTTTGTTTATAAGTTCAATTTAGTTGTTTTGTACGGAACTCAAGAATCAGTTCAGGAAAGGGGTTCAGTTAAATCTTAGTTGAAGACATCAACATGTAATATTAAGAAGAGGAAACTTCCAAATTTGAATAAAAACGAAAAGCATAAAAATGGTAAGTGGAAGAAAAATTATTAGTACACTCGTTTATTTACAGAAAAGATTTTATAATGTAGCACTTTTAAGGTTACTTGAAATGTCCCATTTTGATATTTTTGAATTGGAGAGTTACTTATTTTGAATCAGAAAGTTCTGATGGATCACAGGATCTTATTGTTTCTAATTTTATAACACTTTAGTAAATATTTAAAAGAGCTTTGTTCCAAATGAATACTGAACCCATACTTCTTACATTACAAATCTATATTTGTACAATGAATAAAATTTTGCAACCAGTAAAAAATGCTATCTAGTCATTAAGTCAGGGTTCTGGGTATTGGGCCTCATAAGCCTCTGTACATGTCTGTGTAATAAAAGGAAGTAAATTTAAGAGGAGCTAAGGGACCCAAAATAGTCACCAACTCTCGTAAAATGACAACAACTGGAGTATGCAATTGAAAAGAGTTTTTATGCGGACAGGAATGTAATGGGCAATTTGACCACAGATTGTCTGATATACGCAAACAGTTTGCAATAGTAAAACAATTCTTACAAACTTGCAACCATTATCCTTTTGCATTTTCACTCACCAATTCACGAGAGCCTGTCAGTACCTCTCATGCCAATTGTGAGGTGTATTGTACTATTTTTTGAAACCTTTCGTCTCCTGCTGGGTAGAGTCAGTACTGTACTCAGAATTGATTAACGAATTCAGACATGGAAGCTCTCAACCAATTAAAAGGTGAGAGTATGATCGTCTGGACACTGCCATGTCAGTGTGGAAGCATGCCCCCCCCCCAAAACACAGAATGGACAGTGGTCATCCCAACCTGTCACCGTCAAATCACATTAGTATGGGATGCTGAGTTTTCAGTGTGTCTTCATCAGCCTATCAACCCTGCCAGGAACCCATCAACATTTGCCTAACAATTGTGGAGGGCAGGCTCCATGTTCTTAAGAGGCTTTCCATTCAGGAGAGATTACACTTGGGAACTTGTGGACAACTAAAGCAAGGCTGGTACACTATAGAAACTAATCTGTGTAGGAATTCTGTCTTGTTATCAGGGTGATACTGTGGTTGATAACCTAAGGCCTCGAAACCTCATTGTGATGTCAAATATTGGCTGGGTACCTTGATGCAGTGGCGGCGATAAGGCCCCCGCGGCGCGGGGGGCCCGACCCTCTGGGGGGCCCCGCCACTCTGGCCCCTAGAAAAAAATATGAAACGAGCTATAATAGGAAAAAAAGTTTTAATGGGGTCCGACTACCGGCAAATTTGTATTTAAAATACGAAATATACGTTTTATTTAAGTGTATAGACATGCAAAAAAACTACGTTTTCCGAAATGACATTACTGTTTGTAGTTTGTAAGCGAAGCTTATCTTATCTCTTGTGGTGCCCGTACGTCCGTGCGATGAGTCACTCGGCACTGAGGAGACGTAAACAAACACAACACAATGTAGTTCAGTACTCAGTAGTGCGTCGCATCTCCTGCGCGATTGTACTGTATTGCATTCATTTCGTAATTTAGTGCCGTTTAAGTTTAATGACTTAACATTTGATTTTAGTTTTTGTATTTTGTGTAGAGTTAGAGTGTTAGAGACAGAGTTTATAAAATGGAAAGTAAGCGTGAATATTTAAGTGGTGCTACGAAAAGGAAACTGCAAAAACGAGAAGAATCTAAAAGTAAACTTTCAAAACTCGACCAGTTTTTAAAAAAATCATCAAAATGTGAAGTTGAACAACCCAAACCCGGGTCAAGTGCTAGTAATGAAAAAGAAACAAAAATCGGACTTGAAGTTGATTGTGACAGTGACAATAAACCTGATTTAAACATTAGTCCGTCGGATACAAGTGATACAACTACGGAAACAAATAAGCAACTGCAACATGAACAAGAAGAACAACTGCTAGGCATTGAATGTGTTCGCCAGTCCGAAGATATACCTGGACCAGAAAATCAGTTTGAACCAACTGAAGTTATAAGTAATCACGCAAATAAAACTAGTTTAGCAGGCCCTTCCGATCCAAACTGCCAAAGTTTTGAGACAGATATTGCATTCTATAAAAATCAAGCTACAATGACAGACGAGGTGAAAAAGTTAATAACGTTAAGTGAACTTTGTCAAACAAAGGGTCCTTTCCCGAAGGATTCCGTTTCTAAGCGGTCTTTCAGTACAGCATATTATTCTTTCAAAACTGCAGCAGGCCAAATTGTTCACAGGTTTTGGCTTTGTTACTCTCGTAATCTAGATGGAGTCTATTGTTTACCATGTTGGCTTTTCACCCAAAATGCTGATGCCCAAAGCTGGCGTGAAGGCGATATTAGAGATTGGAAAGGTCTCAGTAAAAAAATTAAAGTTCATGAAAGTAGCAATGCTCATTTACAATCTTGTCTCACGTATGCCACTTGGAAAAAGAGTAAAACGGTAGCTGATCAAATTTCCGATGAGCGGAAAAAATGGAAAGGTATTTTCATACAGATTGTGGATGTCATTCGAACCATGGCACTGTGTTCATTGCTGTTTCTTGGCCATAGAGAATCATTACATGAAATAAATCCTGAAAGTGGACATTTTTTGACCATACTATCTTTAATTTCTCGCTACGATTCTCTCCTTAGTGCACACTTAGAAAATGAAAAAAACAGATCAAAATACCTCCACTATGACATTCAAAATGAAATCATTAACTTGCTAGGAAAATCAGCATTGACTGCCTTACTAAAACAGATTCACTCGTCTCCTTTTTTTTTCTATAATTGTTGATAGCACACAAGACATTTCTAAGATTGACCAAATGAGTGTGTTGTAATCAGATACATTAACATAGTAGAAGAATCTCCTGGCAATTATAAAACTGTGATTAGTGAGTCCGTTTTGGGATTTCAAGAAATAAAGGATCCCAACTTTTTGAAAACAAATGAAATTGACATTAGTAAGTGTAGAGGTCAAGGTTATGACGGTGCAGCAACAATGAGCGGGAAATACTCTGGGTTACAGAAAAGAATTATGGATATAGTCACAAACGCGGATTACGTACACTGTGCTGCACATAATCTGAACTTGGTGATCAATGATTCAGTATCAAATATTTCTGAAATAAGACAATTTTATGACATAGTACAGAAAACTTATGTGTTTTTCAGTGAAAGCTTACATAGATGGCAAGAACTTAACACTGCCGTTAAAGAAGACAGCTCTGCCAAAAATCTAACTTTAAAAAAGCTATGTCCAACAAGGTGGTCTTCTAGACACGACTGTCTGTTAGCTTTAAGAAATGATTTCAAAATTGTGATTAAGTGTTTGACAGAAATTATTCTATACAGCTCAAAAAAACCCGAGGCAGAAGAAGCATTAGCAATTAGAAACCACCTGGAAAACTTCGAATTTATTCTTGTGCTCTGCCTTGAAACTAAGATTTTAGAGAATGTAAACATAACTTCGAAAGCACTACAGAGGCCAACTGTTGACCTAGGCAGAGCGTGGCAGTTTCTAAGCCGCGCTTGTGATGAGATAAAAGTTTTAAGAAAGGACTTTGCCGGCTTTCTTGCTGGTGCTAAACAGTTGGCCCAGTCATGGGACATAACTTGTAACATGAAAAATAAGCGTAAGCGAGTTGTAAAACGCTTCTTTGTTGAATTATCAGTTGACCATAGAATTGACGACCCAGTGAAATCATTTGAAGTAAAAGTTTTCAATCCAACACTAGATATTGTAATAGCTCAGCTACAAATGAGATTCGAAGGATTTCGTTGCATTGATGATAGGTTTTCATTCCTGACGCCTCAGAATTTAGTAAACTTCTCACAAGAGACAATAGTGGAGAAAAGTAAGGCTCTGGTAAATGTGTATCCTGGTGACCTTTCCACATCACTGCCTAACCAAGTAATATCCTTCAAAGCTCTGATGGCCAACGAAATTGTACACAAGAAAAGCATTCGAGAAATGATGAATTTACTGGTTGAAGAAAACAGCTGCCTTATGAGCTGCCTCCCAGGCTTAACTACAGCTTTGCAGCTTTATTTAACCATACCTGTCACAACAACTACAGTGGAAAGAAACTTTTCAAAACTTAAATTAATTAAGTCATACTTAAGAAGTGCCATGGCCCAAACTCGGTTGTGTGATTTGGCACTGTTAAGCATTGAGCATGAAGAGACACAGAAAACTAATATCAACGAAGTGGTTGAAAAGTTCTTAGCTATTAAAAAAAGAAGACTAGGCTTAGGAAAACAGTGAACTTTGGTTGATCCTCATCTGTAAATATTGTACATTACTTGAGTTCGAGTGTTACTGAATTGGATTAGACTTAAGGAGAACGTGTATAGAGTATATTCAAGAATTTCACAAATTCAGTTACAAACTAATTTAAATGTTTGAAAAAAGCTAGAATGTTACTTTGATATTCGTTTTTAAATAATAAATTTTTAACACTCTGTGTGCGGTACTGTTTCATAGTCTGAATTTAGATCTTTGACGTAAAAATAAATAATTCTTTTTATTTTGGTTTTTTTATAGTTTGTATAGAACTTTGTCTATTTAGCAACAATGAATTTTAAGAGTTTGTATACGTGTAAAACATCCTTTGCAAATTGCAAACGCTTTGTGATAGACGAGAAAGTATTCACAAACCATTGTTGTGAAACACACGTAAATAGAAACTCATTTGAGTGTTTTCCCCTATTACGTATACAAAATTTAACCATTTTTATAGGGCCCCCTAATTAGTTTTGCGGGGGGGGCCCGTTTCGTTAGCGCCACCACTGCCTTGACGGCAGATTTTCTGACAAGGTAAAAGCTGGTGCCAAAATATGATAACTGCCTTAACTTAAACTTGGTGGTGACGATGTTAGAACTATGAGGAAAAGTAATATAGACATGTACCGCTACTTTACTTTTGCATTTTCTTGTGAGCGAGTCAGAGGTTGGTGATCAAATAGTCTTCATAATATTAATTACTAACTAAATGTATTTTGTTGACCCCACAAATATAATATCTTTTATTTTCAGCTCCTGAACCATCACATGAAAAATTTCTACTTCTTGCCAATGAATCTTGAGCTTAAAAATTTCCTGAAAGCATACCATAACCAGTGACTGTAACATGTGATCCTGTTACACACAAAACTGATCAGTATGTCTTCCATACCAGCCTGAAATATTACCTGATCGTTTTCCAATTCATTAGTATCTTACTGGATGCGTACCAAGTTTTCAACAAAATTGGTACACAAAATTTCGGGGACTGCATGTATCTGGGATAAGATGTTTTACTGTACACAATATATTCAGTTATGTCTCGATAAAACGCAACCAAAGCAGACATGGCTTATAGTAGGAAAGGATTCAAAAACTGGATAAAGGAAATTGAAAGGTTTAAAAACCATGAAAAAAGTGCCCAAGCTGTATTCATGCTCAAGCTGTATTCAACCATGCTCAACAGAAAGCCCCTAATGAAAGACAGTTGTCAAAAATTAAAGCTCAAGAGCAAAAGGCAGCTTTAGAGTCATTAATGGTTATTATTAGTACTCTTAAACATCTTGTTAGACAGGGACTGGCTATTAGAGGTCATAAACATTTTGAAGCAAACTTCATGGCTTGCTGAAAGTTTGCAGTGAATATAATCCATCTCTTAGGCAGTGGTTCCAAAGAGAACAGAATTATATTCACCCTATGCTACAAAATGAAATCATACAGATCCTAGGAAATGAAATAGTTGCTAACAACACTGAGAAGTTTATGCTAACCTATAATTTATTCAGTGATTTGTGATGGTGTACAAGGTGTTTCAGGACATGAACAAGAGAGTATCTGTATTCATTGGTGTGATGATAACATGGAACTTGAAGAAGAAAGTTTTATGGGGTTCTATAAAACTGGCATATGTTGTGGTTCAGACACAGCATCATTCATTTATGAAGATAGACCTATGATGCAGCTGGGAATATGAGTGGTATCAATAAAGGCATACAAGCCAACATAATCCAGAAGCAGCCTTTGTGTGATTATGTGCACTGTGATGCTCATTGCAGTAGTTTAGTCATGAATGACATTATGAATCTTCTAGAACAGTAAAAAATGCTATGAAATGGGCCCATTAATTAGGAATTTTGTTATCAAACACTACAATAACTGTGTCTATGCAAATCCATGAGATCCTATTGGTAACATTAACAAGATCAAACCACTATGACCCACAAGATGGCTTTATTAGCTGTCACAAATAAAGGACATTTTGAACAGTTATTAATTAGTAATTAAAATACTGACTGAACTAGGATATCAAGGATATGGCGATGCTAGTTGTCTACTTATTGTATTCGAGAACGAAGCACCATATCTTGATTTGATCATGGGGTGAAATGTAATTGAACTTCTAGAAATTTTAAACAACTGCTTCCATGTGAATAACAAAACTGTGGGAGGACTTTATAAATCAATTGATCACATTAATGGATTGAATGCCCCCGGGACTAATAAAAGCTTTCATCTGCATTTAAATAATGTAATGATAAAATTTCTGAGCTTGGTTTGGAAAAATTTTAACTTTAGAGGCAAAAGAAAGTACCAAAAATAATTGGTGGAACAACTGATCAGCTTGTATTTTGTCAGTTGTGTAAAGAATACTGTAGGCAAAAGTATTTTGAAGTCATAGACATGGCTTCAAAATCGAATTCTGAATCAGCCTTGTGTGAAGGAACAGTTTTTGATAGAAAACATTCTTTTGCAAAAAGAAGGATCTGAAGCAATAACCCCTTATCAAGAAATTGATGCATCATCATTTGAAGTAGAAATAGAACTTTTTCTGCAAAGATATAAGGTGACAAGATGGGAGGATAACCTTGATCTTGCTGACTAAATAGGTCAGAGATCTTTTCAGAAATGTAGAAAGTCTGCTTTGTCTTCTGCTTGTGTGCCCAACACCTAGTTGTGAGACAGACACCATACAACGTTTTTTGGGGACTTTTAGCCAACTCAGGCTCAGTTTTGCATTCCTACCCATACTTCCCGTACTTTTCTGTTGCGTGACAAAGACTCTCCTAACTTTTGACACCCTACCACATTTTCTGCGTTCTTCCTCTTATAATCTTATTTACATTCCTCACTGTCTTTTTAACCATGATTATCTCATCAATTCTGCCTATACAACCATATTCTCCTTGACTTTACATCATGTCAGTTTTTTCTTCATTGTTAAGTCATGTATCTCTTCATTTGTTCTCCTTATGAGTATATACCCATTCTATGTTTTCTTTCCTCCCAATATCCTTCTAATTATCTTTCCTTTCCATCTTATCAGTGTCTCCAGTACATTGCTGTTGAAAACCCAAAATTCACCTTCATACAGAAGCATTGACCTAAGTATCATCTTATAAATCATGATTTTTCACTTTTGGGAATCTGATTTGATCTTAATAAGTGTCTCATTATGCTTCCACATCTATTTGCTTTTCTTTATCTTTTTCACATTTGCTTGCAACCATTGCTTCAAAGACCAATTCTATATTTCCAAAATGTATGTGAACATTAACATTGCCTGTGCCTCTTCAATATCACTCACTCTCCACCATTTTGCATTACTTTTGAGTTTTGATTCAACTGTAATCTCATTCTATTTGCCATCTGTATTTGCCAATATTTTCATTTCATCCATTAGTTCTCTTCCACTTCTAGTTATTGTGGCTACATCATCTATACAGCCTATTACTTGGCGGGTTCTATTACACATCCCTCTGATTGACTCTGATAATTTTCTCAAGTTCCATGTTAAATAACAAGGTTACAAAGGGTTGTGTTTGTATGAGTTCTCTTCTGATACCAAAGTGTCCTCATGTTCTTCTCTAACCCTTACATTACATGTAGTGCTTAAGGGTTAGACATGTAGTATGCTATATGCATTTATGTATTGATATGTGTACCAATTCTAATATAAATTTGATGATTACTGAATCTATAATTATTTATAAATATAATTAAGGGATTTAATAAAATTATTATCAATA